>MU380134.1:101970-657636 GCA_022495085.1 Xylaria sp. FL1042
GGTTCGGCGGCGCCGGCCCCCGCCCCCGGCGCCCCCCCGCCCCCCCCCCCCCCGCGCGCCGGGGTTCATCAAAAGAAACGAAATGCCTTACGATAGGCCATAACCATCAAAGATGTTTTCCGAGCTCTTTTTAATATACTGAGTGTTGATATCTTCGACGATGAACGTATAGTTGGAAAAGTTCAAAGAGGGGTCTCCCAAGTTAAGTGGCCCATAATGGTACTGAGTATAGTTCGTTTGGTTCAATTGTATTGGCTCTTCATGGCCTTCGGTAACCAACGGAGCGCAGTGGAGAATTTGTCGGACCTGAAAACTTTGCTCCTTGGGAAGGTTTATACCAAAGTCGTTACGGGCGTCCTGGTACCCCGAGTCGAGAAGCAGGTTGGATGAATTGCTGCGGCATAGGTCATCGCGAAAAGGACAAGGTGCGTTGTGATTCGATGTAGCATTTAATTTTCTCTGGACGTAGATGGTATTATCAAATATACCGGTACCGCTAGGGGAATAAACTTGCTGCGCGTAATTGGCGGCATTGTTTATCAAACCGGAAAACCAAGGTTCTATAATTTGAGTACTATTATTGACGGAAGCTTGGTCGATCTGAGGCCAGCCGCAATTCGTGGCATCAATCAGCACCTCATCTCCAATAGCAGTCGAGATGCTGGAGGAGAAACCAGAAGCAAAGGCAAATAGTACTAAGCACAAGGTAGCGAAGATAAGAGATGGAAGGACGCGACTGAGGCATCTTTGGGCCAAGTGGCGCCAGGCATATAAAAGCTGGATCAGCGACCACAGCCCCGAGCCGGAGGAAGTCGAGTTTCGGAAAATCGCTTGGCGTTGATGATGGAGGGCGTCATGAGGTGCTGCAGCCGAGAAGTGTCTATGAAGCACCAAACATGCCGTCATCCAGAAACGGCTAGCAACGATAGTAACAAAAAGCGCTGTAAAGGATATGAGAAGAGAACCTTGTTCTCGCGTAAGAGTTAAAGTGGCGCCGAAGACTGGTCCTCGCGACCAATTTGTCCAGACACCTAGTCTTACACCATAGTCTCCCTGATCTATCGGCGTGGATGTGGAAAAAAGAGAGCTTGCCATAGCTTGAGATAGATGTTGGCGGGATGTGCTTAGAACTTGATGAATGATCAACTAGCGAGAGCGGCTAGACAAGCGGCTAGACGTGCAACTGTCATTTTCGACACCAGAAGTAAAATCCCAATTAGAGGAGGCAAACTCATAGAATTATATCAACCTCCTCAATAGGCAATCTCTATCAGCGCTCAGACAGCCGCACCTTGTGAAGCCTGAACTGAAACGAGCCCCCAGCCTTACTCAATATGCTGTAATTACATTTTCACTTTATTCGGCGAATCGGAGGTGCGTATCGATGGTTACTGAGAATAGCCCCCAACACTGCTTGGGGCAGCTTTGCTTATTCAGCTGTGAGTGAATCCAACAGTGATACCACACCAACAACGCCTTGAACGTGCTGCGTTACATGGTTCAGAACTAGCTCTACCTGCTAGGTAAGCCAGTAAGCAAATGAAGAGTGGCGAGATTAAGATTCTGCCCATACAGTAACAAGCAAAAGTAATAAGACTTACACCAGGCTCGCTCACATGTACAGATAGGGGAAGTAGTCCACACGGCTATTACTACTACAAAAGGACTTGGAGACAGCCTCAATAAGACAATATATTCTATGACTATAAAGGTCTCTTAATCATCCACAAAACTCTTGCAATCTCCTGTAGATTAAGGTGTATATGGACAACTTTCCCTTGTGCCTTTTCGGCCGTTGCCCTAGGTGTCACAACGTCCCAGATAGTAAAATCTGAATAGTCTCGCTGAGACAGTCTTAGCAAGTACCTGAGACCTGTACGATTCGACTTCATAATATGGCTTCATGATGATATGACTTCGAATGATATGACTACGAAGGTCCATCGCAGTCCCGCACGGGTATCAGCATCTTACGTAGGCTCCCGTACAACATTTCAGCAATATGAGACATTATCGACTTCTTTTCGAGCCGATATGGGTCACTCTCTTTCTTCACAAGAAATAGAGAACATTTACATTGTACCATTCCCGTGGTCATGGTTGTTGATACATTCATAGAGTAGAAATAAGTTGACTAGGTTAATAGAAGGAAATAAAAGATGAAGTCCTACTAGGAGGGGTCATTACGTCATCTTGCCGTGAGCAAGCTACATGTCTCAGACATCCTTCGGTCAAGGTAGCTGGTCCACTAAATCAGCCTCACTTACATGTGTACAGGCGAGTAAGCTTTAGGACTTGCTGGCGGCGTGTTCGCGGAAATCCTCAATATTACTATGCTGTGTCCTGGCTAAATGTCATTATGGTTACACCGGCACTTGCGGCATACGACTTGGGTACCTTGATAAGCAACCTATAAGCCACTAGTTCCGGTAGATAATTTTTAACGGCATTTATATTTAGAATCATCTTGTAACACGAAACTGCCATGTGCGCGCATATACTGCAGTGGTGTGTGGTGTAAGTGGCATAGGTGAGGCTGGTTAAAGGGGGTTTCCACCACTTAGTGGCTGACTTATACGCAGAGTTGAAAAGGGACGATTGGCACAATGGGCGCAAAAAATCCTCCCGTCAGGCTTTTCGACCTATTGTAGATATTCTGGCACGATCTGGTTGGATTGTACAAGGGGATATAAGATGTACCGGCCTGGATTTAGAGCTAGATAATTGTGTTGTGTAAATATAGTAACCACGCTTTTCAAACTCGCTTTAATAATAACACCACAGCTTTACAAGATATGTATTGAACAAGTCATTTTCATGTCAATCATTCATGAATTACTATGTAGGTAATTGGCATCGGCGTGATTAACTAGCTTAGCAAGATGGTGCTTCTGAAGCGGCCTCATAGGTACGGTCCAGACATCACAGCACACTGTAGGTTCATCCATCTCTCGTCCGTCGTATGAACGTGTACTTGCATCCGCCGACCTCTTTACCTCCCAGAGCTCTTGCGAAGACGTGTGGGCAGGACCCTTTAACGCGCCCTACAAGCCCTGCTGAATCCGACGTCCTCAGAGAAGAAAATAGATTATACATTCATGGCTTTTCCCAAACAATATGTACCCCTAAACACCTTCTCAAACAAACAAACAGGGTATATAGATCTAATAACGAAGAGAAAAGACATCGCAAGGCTGTCAACAGTGATCCAATGACCAATCGAGCGGCTTTGTCCTAGCAGGGAAAGGCTGCATGCCCGAGGGGCCGTGGCGACAAAACCCTCTGCTGTAGGCGGTCGGTTGGAAGACCTAACGATACTGCTCGCGTAGAACTGAATGCAGTAAATCTGTCTATCGCAAAAATATGAGATGCTTCATCTATGCCGATGAGACTGCTGCCGCGATGCTGATCGAAAGTCCAGGAGATTAGCGGCAATTGAAAATGTGCCAAGGGAGTCGTATCTTATCATCAGGGATCCACTTAGGGAGGCATGTCTTCATATGAGACCCGAAACGCCTAATAAATGCAGTCCAGAATTCCTTCTTATGGGTAGGAATGAGAGCATGAGCTAGATTCTTCTTGTTCATGTGTGATGACTTCCTTGGTGTGCACTTGATCCCGTTTCGGTGGACCCATCTCCCTCAATAGTTTTCCGCCAATGGTCCGGGAGGCATACACAGACCAGAGGGAATGCTTTAATCTCGCCGGTCACGGCAGGTGACGTGTCACGTCCACGACCAGAGGCATTGGAGACACCACTGTCCCTCTGGGCCTGCCGTTTCGCGTCCCAGTCTTCGGCTCGCTCATCCAGCATAATACCAGTAGCCCAGCCATCATCCCAGATGCCTACCACCTTTAACATATCACCCCGTTCTAGTGAGAACTCGTCATTTGCACGAGGTTGATACGCCCAGAGCACGGCTACCCGCTCGCCTGGGTGGATGTCGTCCCGTGAGTAGTAATCCTTAAAAAATGGAAGCTGCTCCGACTGCTGACTGTTAACACCAGGTGGCGAAGACATCCCTCCAGCACTAGTGGGAGATTGAGGATCTTCACCCCCCAATGCGGAACTACTAGATAGTGAGCCGTGCCTACGAATATTGGTAGGTGGCGGGCGCAAGACACCAATAGCACGATTTTCTGCTCCAGAGCTCTCTGCAAAAGAGTCAGAGGAAGACTGATTATCAGCCCTTCTTCCACCAATGGACCTGGCAGCGGCACCGGCGGTGGCTGCGCCCGCGGCAGCAGCAGCAGGCCCTGTAGAGCTACCAAGTCGCGAGTCACCTCGTCTTGCAGGCGAACCGCCCGAGTGACCCTCCAAAGCGGACATGCGTGCAATTCTGCCCCCTGGAAGCACTTCGTATCCTTGAGGTGGCGTGGCCGGTGCGGCCTGGCTGGCTGGTCCTTTCCTAGTCGGGGAAGGTTGGTTGAAGATATTCGCTTTCTCATTTTCTTGCTTTCGGCGCGCATGTCGAATGCAGAAAAAGAGTAAAAGTGCTATCAGAAGAGCACCGACTACCGATCCTACAACGGCGCCAGCGATTGCGCCGCCCGAAAGTCCATGTCCTACCGTTGATCCCCCAGGTATAGCTGTTCCTGTCGGACTACTGGTAGCTGTCGGGGTTGTAGAGGTAAAATTTTGTGGCATTATAGTCGGTAAAACAACACCTGCGCATCTCTCCTCCGCATTCGAGTTGTAACAGCATGTGTCGGTTGAATTGATACCACCAGAGGAACAGTACGAGCATAATCCAAACGTGCTATTCCCATACCCACAATTGTCTGGTTCGTTGCTGGAAGCTTGTACACAATTGGTAGGGGACAAAGCATCTGCTGGCAACGCACAGACCTCGAAGTCTGATCGGATCTGATTTTGGGCATTGCTTCCCGGCGTTGGGCAGAGGTCTGGGTTGGCCACAATGTACTCCTCACTTTGGGCGTAGTTAGCGCAGTCAGGAGCGCATAGAGGCCGCTTAGCATCGTCCGACATCTGGCAAAATGGTATTGAGTTCTGGACAATTCCATTGCAGAGAACAGAGATGCTGAAGCGTGCGTAAAAATCGTTATCGGACAAGTCAACGGCTCCACACCCAAGCAACGTTTGGTACTGTCGTTGCCGCCATTCACCTGTGATGTACTGGTTCAGCTGCGAATCAAATGTTTCGACATCGTTGACAACCGTGAGGAACGAGCTAGGAGCTACACGTCAGCATTCGGGTTTACCGCCTCAACAATGGTGATCTGTGTGCAATATTCTTACAATAAGTCGGTCACATTCTTATTTGTTGAAACATAGGAGGAGCTGAATGATGGACATGTAGTCGAACCTGTTAACTGGATGCAGGCAGGTTGTGCTTGTGCCATGGTTACAGGTGCTGAGGCCATCATGAACATCACCAGCCCTTTAGCACGCCATACGCGGCTCTTTGGGGTACGAACTGTGGCCGAGTGGCTCGAAGCCATTATGGATTTGTTGAAAGAGAAAACCCGTAATTTCCTGATGAGCTGGTGTGGGTAATCGATGGTTGGCGTTGAGGAAAATAAGTGTTGGTTTCATAAAAGCATCATATTCCTGACCAGTTATTCTTCATTCCAGCCGGTGACTTAACGAGAGTTAGACTTGTTCGTAGAACTGCAGAGACTAGAGTTGACTAGATGTTGCAGGTGAAAAGTATTCAGAAAGAGTAGAAGGCCTGAATCTGTTTGTAATTGTGCGTGATGACTGAATTAATTGGGTGTGGTAATCAGGAGAGAAAATCTTTCTGCAAGCAATTCGTAAAAAACAAAAGCGAATGTGAGAAAAAAAGGGAGTGTTTAATGCTGAAATGGAAAAGATGGTTGTGATTATTAGGCGCGCTCAAATGGGTAGAGTGGTGTTGTTGTTCCCGGTGACTCCTGGATGAAGAAAGAGGGTCTGGAGTTGGAGAAGGCGAGGTCGACTCGAAGAGGCTCAGGAAAGAATTGGCCGGCCACGGATCTGGTCTGATCTCGATTGTTCTTGCAGGTGATGCTGAAAAGACAGCAGTACACACTCAGGATACGGACCGGAAGAGTTTGTAATGCGTTAGAGTATGCAAACACGGGCAATTCGCATGTCAGAGCTGCAAGGCAATCGATCGACGGATGCGCGATGCGAGATGCGCGATGCGAGGTTCGGAATGGCGAGGGACGGTGAATAAAAATATTACTACGAACAGAGAATCAGAGGGTAGGAGGAAGAAGGGAATGCGCACACAGGCAGGTCACGACAACGGACCGTGCAACCGCTGAGGTGCGTAGCGGAGAGTTGTGCGAGTGTGCTGGTGGAGGAGAGACGTTCGACTGACTGGGCGTCGTGAGGTTGAAGAGGTTGGACGGACCCAGAGTGTTGTGTACCTCTGTGCTCTGTGTAGCTTAGCTGGGTAATAGGGAGCTGCGTTACCTTCAATTAGCTCTCGACCTCTGTCTTGCGCTCTGGCTGCCCACTGCCCACTGCTTGGCTCCTGCAAAGCAATCAATCTGCGCTGTCCTGTGGTGTACCGAAAAGAAACGTGCGCGGGAAAGGAGTAAATGAATGACGCCTGTCCACTTTTGTACTAGCCTCGGTCTGTTACAGGCAAGTACCTGTTGCTAAGTGGTGCGTGTTGGAGGACATTCGCTGTCATCTTGGCAGGTTCCCACGTCAAACACAGGGATGTCTATAGGTACACTTTAGTGAATGGTGAAGGGCATTACAGCGACTTAGGATTGATGAATAATGGACATATATAGGCTAGTTAAGAATTAAGATACCACTTATTGTAATATTCTTATCACATTGACAATAAATCTCAAGCGAAGAATGCATTCCAGCGTGTTCCTCTCCTATGGAATAGAGACCTGCAAAAAGACCTTGGTACCTATCTACCTCTTTAAGGTCGGTACTATGGTGATATATCTCTATCTTGAAAGACTACCAAAATCAATGCGACGTGAGAATAGCACGCTTGAACCCCGGACCCTTGTCTATTCAAGGTATAGCCCAGGCAGAGCTAGGTAAGACGTAGTAAAGCTTCAATGTGCATTAAGATTACAAGACAGGGGTCAGCCAATCGTGGATAGGGAGGACTTCCAGAACCAGCAAGACGATCGGGGACTAGTTCCGGGAAACTAAACGTTGGACCAGCAGCAGCAGCAACCTTCGCTCGGGCACTCTGGTCAGATCTAGTTAGATCCAACACGGTAAAACCAGGTTGACAGCGCTGCATTGTCGCCGGCAGTCACTGTTATATATTTATAATATTTACTATGTATACAGCAAGGTAGTGTGCAATGCCATAAGATAGAAATATATAATATATGTGTTCTAATGCTGCACGAAGAGAAATGAGCTCGCGGCTGTCAACGCAGCATTCGTAGCGCGTGATACTACACGGATACCTACGGGAGCAACAGAGGGTTCAACCTTGTACTATGTATATAGGTAAGCGAAACTGTCATCTGGTGGTTGGCCTATGGTAGTGTTAACACATCTGTTTCGCTAGGTATAGGCAATAATTGGCCTGTGGCACAACCCAATGATGCAATGTATACGTGCAACATTACCTGCATATGCATCTGGCTAGTGATGGTAGGTGTTGAGTGCAGTAATTGCTATGTCAGACCTTATGAGAAGTTCGTACTGACCCTTAGAAGATACTATGTAGACATCCTACCAGAATATAATACCTTTTTTTTCTTCTTCGCCGATCAACAACGCACAGAGCCTCTATCTCTACTCTTACTTACTTAGCACGCTCAGTACTAACGCATACTAGGTATCCTAGAGCGCATCAATGCATGGTGCAGTTACTAGCAAATGGAAACTAGCCCTCTTCAGTCTCACTCGGGAAATTACTTTGTTTCAGTTTGTATTCACGACACCCAGTCACTAGCATTGCTTATTTTCCCCATAGGGCCGTAGGCGCTTCAGAATTAAAAAAAGGTATTCTTATCAGACTGTAAATGGGAAAGCTGTTTCACGTATGCGTAGGCGGCTCGTTTTTTTTTTTTTTTGTTTTTTTTTTTTTTGCTCCCGACTTGGACCGGGGGTAACCAAACCTTACGCCATCTGCCCAACTCGGCGACCGAAAGAACAAACGTCCAAACATTAAATCGAACAAACGGGCGATGACATGCTTACGGTCAAGATATGCACATACGCCTCTTCTTCTTTTTTTTCTTCTTCTTCTTCCTTCGTTTCTCTTCCTCTTTTGCTAACCCCCCATTCTTCGAGCTTTGCGACAGCTACCACAGCGTCTTCGCCAAGTCTTCGGCACGGTCTCCAAGCCCAGAGACGGAAGAACTGAATGCTACCTATCCATCAGCGAAGGCTGTGTTCAAGTGCGAGCGGGAGAGCAAACTACCTAGGTATCTTCAGCGTTTCTGTGATCCGGAACCCCGCATTGGAGTGTTGTCATTGTCGCATCAATCAAGCATCGTACCGTACCGTCTACATACCGAGGTCACCCCGCAGCCCGCCTTGAGCAGGGTGTGTCAAAACTCTCTGAGGTTGGATCAAACAACGGCTGCTGCAACAGGGAATATATTGCAGTCTCTCTCATGTACTGCCTCGTGGTTTGCTGCATGACATTCTTGTTTTGCAGGGCAGGTAGAGTCATCTTTTGGGGATCTGTTCCGTGGGTTCGTCAACATGACTTGCAGGAGACGAACTGTGCTGCTTATTCATTCTAGGTAAGACGTTGCACGTAGACGAAGGTCGATACTGGGTTCATCTCTAGATATTGAACTCCATCGCGCCGAAGTAGCCATAACGTAAGTGATTTACCAGACATTTCCGTCCACTATTAAAACATACCTGCCACTGTTTCGGCAGTTCTGAGTCGTTCATGGTTAGGTACTGGTAGGCTGTGCTGTGGTGGTTGCTACTCCAGCAAGAAACTTGGGATCGAACTGAAGATCTAACGCCAAGTTCATGCGTTCGCATATCAAGCCACAACTACACCTTGTACTTCTTCACCAGGCGCAAGCTGAATTGAAAGCTGTTTCGTCTAACTGTACTGGTCTAGACTAGACTTAGATCTTTGCTAAACTTACTTACGAACTGTCAAAGGCGGCCTCAATGCCGTCCGTGCTTATCTCTGTATCAAAGGATTGACGGAGGGATTCTGGTCGCATTTCCCCAGACTTGCCGCCGGTGTGGGTGATGATGATGATGATAAGCTTATGTCTAGGACGTCAGTCAGCTTACCAACCTGTGCTGTAGGACAGACAGCCCCTACATAATCGACGTGGCCAACCGTTCGAGACGCTGCACCCCGCGATGTTTGCAACGTCCTTCTCGCAACGCAGCTACCTAGCTATAGGTTCATTTTCCCAAGTAAAACCTGAACTGGACTTGCATGCTGATCGTCAGCAAGGCGTACACTAGTGCGATGTTTCACCTTGTAACTTGATTACGGTCAAACTCCTCGTGGCGTTTCTGATAGAAACACATGGTTGTATCATTGTAGTTCTGTGTGAGACGAATCTCCGAGTTAATGTCCGCCGGGCGACACGCACGCCCGTGTCTCGGCAAATTTAAGCACAACAGACCGAACGAAGCCGTGAGAGTACAACAACGTCTTTTCCACCGCCTTTTACTTGATAATGCAGGTAGTGACTCTACCGCTATAGCTATAACTAACTAGCTACCCTTTAACGGCTTGCGCCACTTATCTCAATGCGCTATGCAAAGGTCTTACAAGGATCGAAGTATTGCCAGTGCGGTGCATATATGTACGTAGTAGATCAGCTATGAAAGGAGCGCGTCGACAAATAAGGACACTGCATGGCAAACCTTGCAATTGAAACTAGTAATTGATAACCAGCTGAGCCCGTTTCCTCAGATCATATTTTGAGAGTATTAAGGTAATCTAAAGGATCTAAGCGCTGCCCATTCACCCGCGATGTCGGATTATGCGCCAGGAGATAAGGTGTATGCGTATGAGATTACATTGGGTTGGTTGTATTGCCGATATAGCAAGGGGATGGCGGTAAATCAATCCGTTCCTTTCAGGCCAGAACTACACATAAAAAAGACAATTGAGTAATTACTAAGTAAGTCCGATAGCAAATTCGTGTATGGTTATAATTATGTGACTATACTGACACACCCAGATTCATTTTAAGCGGCGATTGGGATAGTGTAGATCGCCTCAAACCACGGTCACAGTCCTCAAACCAAACGATGAGAGAATGTGCCATAAATGGCATCGGTTCTTCGAAGCTAGCTTTGAACAAAGCTTTAGTGGATTCGTCGATGATCTGATGTTGTCAAGTTACTCAGCCGGGTTTAATTTTGAGAGTACCCAGTAGTATAGACATAACTAGCCGCGTGATTTCGTTGGCCTTGTGTATTGTCGAAGTCACAAGCATTTCTCCTCTGCACCGATTTCAAGTCTTCCTTCTTTATGAAACCCTCTTTTGCCTGTATCAAAGGATATATGTACAAAGCGATGATGGCCACGTCTAGGAATCGCTCTTCTCCGCCTTTGCCTTCTGCGCCGCCTCGTACTCCCTGATCTGCCTGGTCCAGCTGCGGGACTATTGTTAGCGCCAATCGACGGCAATAAATGAACATAAGACGTGTATTTTGAATATGAATATGCGACGTACTATCTGCTAGGGAAGAATCGATCGGGTACGGGCATCTTATATCGGAATTCTCGCTCGGCGCTCAGGTTCCATGTCAGTGCGGTGATGCCGATGATGACTCCCATGAAGACGGCAGTGTTGGCTTTCCAGTTGGAAGGTTGCGTGTACCAGCCACCGGACGGCGACCAGACGTGCTTGGGGTACCTATGCTCCGATATTAGGGATTCGGCTCGACATTTGAGATGGAATGCGCGGAGGGCATTCTTGGTTTGGCTTACGGGACTCGAGGACCACCACCCTAGTTCGTGTTAGTTTCAAATCCGCAACAATGAAAACATGGAGAATGAGCGACTTTGTATGCTTACCATCTTGCTATCGTGTGATGAATGGGATCTCTGCGGTTCAATTGATATCAATTGCGAAAGTGAAGGTTACTTGAAGCTGTCGTCACCCATAAATCAAGCGAGCTATCGACAACCAGCAGCTCGGAATCGAGCCGGATCCACTTATCCACTTATGACCGGGAGGTGGCCAATAGTTAGTCCGCTAAATTGGCTGCTGTTGGAAGGTTAGGGTGGGGCATCCGTGCACGGTTCAGCGCAACTAGGTCTCTGATTGAAGGTCGAAGTTGCACTGGACTGCGCTATCAGATTGGCCAGTCTCGTCTCAGAAACTTTTTCTGGGCCAGACACGAGACAGCCTCCAAGCGCCTTCTTCGAGATACCCGAGCGGCCCCAGCCTCGTGTCTCGCCAGATTGCACGATCACACTGCGTTGGGATGAGGGATTTGGTTTGTTGAATATGAAAAGGATACGGATTCATCAATTCTCGCGCCAGTGGCTGGCTACGGCGACCGCCCGGTCTGCAACAACCTCGTCACGAGCATCGCAACTATCACGGCCAGCAACAGCAGCAGCAGCAGCACCCGCCGCCCTGCACTCCCAGATAAGATGCCAATCCACCACAATAACGCCCGAGACTATCTTCGATGAGGCTGAGGTAGAGGCAGAGGTAGCTCGTGAGCCTTCGGAGGAAAGCACGAGTTCCCACGAGGCCGACTTGGCCGGACGGTCTCTACCATCGCCACACCCAGACAGGGCTTTGCGGTCTGCTAAGCTTGCCGCCCTCCATGCGCGACTGGCTCTCTCCTCCAAAGTCCCTCACCAAGTTCTCGCACGCGCCCTCGTGGATCCCTCCGCCGATCCTCACCCCCGCTTCAACAATGCCAACCTAGCTTTCGTTGGTGCTTCCTTGCTCCAGTATCACACCTCCGAGTGGCTGGTGACAAGGTATCCCCGCCTACCCATGGCTATCCTATTTGCCGCCATGAAGGGATACTCGGGCGACTCTTCACTACACTTAATTGCTCGAGCCTGGGGTATAGAAGCTGCCGCAGCCCCCGGCGAGGAAGTCGACCCGGGCTATTTACAGTTTGCTGACGACAAGACGACCGTAAGGATGCACTCGTGGGGCTATGCTCGTGCCGAGGCAAAAGAATTGCTCAAATACAAGTGGCGCCGCGGCATGAGCAGTAGGATCGTGTATGACGATCCATTCGGCGACACAGTCCCCGAACCAACAAAAGCTCCAGAAGGCAGTGATGCGCGAGACACGAAGAACTTATTAGTACGGAATACTGAGGAGAACGCGCACGCTAACTTTGTCCGTGCTGTTATTGGCGCGATATATCTAAACTGTGGCAGTGAGGCTGCCAAGACGTTTATTAAGTCACATATGCTCTCTAGACAATTGGATCTATCCAACTTGTTTGATTTTCGGCTCCCACAGCTAGAGCTTATACGCCTGTGCAACCGCGAAAACTTCGACCAGCCCGTTGCGCGACTGCTGAGCGAGACGGGTCGTGCCAGCAGATCCCCCGTTTTCGTCGTCGGTATCTACAGTGGTTACGACATGCTCGGCGAGGCCCCCGGCCCTAGCTTGGAGGCCGCCAAGATTTCCGCCTGTATCAACGCACTTAAATCGTGGTATCTATACAGTCCCGTCGACGTTGGCTTGCCGAGCGATACTTTTGCAGAAGACGCCGCACCCTGGAAACCAGCCTATGTTGACATGGGCGAGATAATATCCTAAAATATTTGCTGCCACATGGAGGGCACAAATTTTACGGGAAAGAGACGACGTATTTGTACGAGATATGTAGATATTAAACCGCTCTATGCGACATATACGATTGAGGGCTCGAACAAGTTGGAAAATGAGAAAAAGGAAGAGCAGGGGACGACGACCCCGACTTGAGCTCATCATCCATCATGGTAGTCTGGTGTATATCGAATCGATCATCAGGCAACACCCGTGTATCATAACCCATTAGGAAGAGGGGGTTTGGAAAGGGCCAATTAAATGTAGAAATATACATAACAAGAAGCATCACTCGTCTGCACGCATGCATGCACAACGACGACGCGTCGAGTATAGCCTGATGATACACCTACCTCTTTAATAAAGTGTATATATATGATATTTGCTATCTAACATTATATGCGACTTGTTGGTAGTTAGTTGATGAATGCTGATTAATGACAGCGGAACCGGAATCGTTCATGAGATCCGTGTCGCCGGTGCGCGGTTACGGGAATATCTTCCTCGCGGTCAAGTAAGTATGTTTGCAGATAGGTCTGTACGTGGCCAGTGGATAGGTAGTAAGGTAGGTAGCAGGCAATTGCATCTGTTACCGAACAGATTGTTTCCGCTTCCGGGTCGAATATACATACTGAGGCTAATCAGTCGCCTGTATTCAAATCTAGAACAACAGGTAAGAAAGCTGATTATGTATACGTTTGAATATACATATATATAGGTATATGAAGGGTATCCATCGCTCTAGTCTATTTATTCTAGAACCCGCGAATCCCACCCGCTCCGCTCCCCCTTCAAGACAGCTAGCTAGCCACGTGATATACGACGCTGGTTGAGTATAGCTAGGTAGGTAGGTAGCTATCTCCGCTCTTAAAATATAATATACGAAAAATACCTCTTTACGGTATACTTTCACGATACTTCTACCCCCAGCCAGCCAAACATACAGACACAGACAGACAGACGGAGGAATCACCTCAACTAAAGTGATCCCCCTCCCCAAGCCTCCCAGCAGTACCCCGCCTCATAAGCCTCCTAAGCCTCTCCCTCCTGGCCTCCTCCTCAGCTTGTTCCCTCGTCTTCTTCTTGCGCTCGTACACGGCGCGCACGCAGCGCCGTATCTGCTCTTTC
This sequence comes from Xylaria sp. FL1042, assembly GCA_022495085.1. NCBI lineage: Eukaryota > Fungi > Ascomycota > Sordariomycetes > Xylariales > Xylariaceae > Xylaria > Xylaria sp. FL1042. Next base: position 115,792 of record MU380134.1, read on the forward strand.
CCCTCGGCGTAGTTGGCGCGCGCGAGCGCGACGACCTTGTCGATCTGCTGCGGCGTGTACAGGAAGTTCCACGTGCTCATGTAGTCGCTGCGCGCGGGGTCCACGCCCTGCACTTTGTCCGGGTTCGCGAGGAACGGCAGGTACACGACCGCGAGGCCGGCGTGCGGCTCCATGAGCTTCCAGGCCGTGTCGTTTGTAAGCGCTTTGGATGGCGGGGGTGGTGTGGAGGACCGCTCTTCCGTTGTTCCTACCCATACTGTGCAGTATCCTAGGTTTGAATCCTCGGGATGCGACTGGTCGTGTTGTGCTTTGGCGTTTCCATCCTCGGTGTCAGAAGATGGGTGAGGAGGTGAGGAGGGGTGATGAGATTCTTCGTCTCGTTGTGCGCGTGCTAACTTTGCGTCTGCCTCGGCTACTGTGTCGGCTTGAGCTTTATCGAGCTGTTTCTCGATCTTTTCGGGGGAGTCCGTAGCTCTGGGCCAGCCGATACCTATCGGCCAGCCCTTGATGCCGCGTTGGCGGGCGTAACCGTCTGCTACGGATAGCCAATTGTCTGTTTTAGTGTCTGCAGAAGCGTCAAAGGCTACGATGATGTCGATATCGCGCCCGGGCCGGAGTAAGGGATAAATAGGTAAATTGTTCGACATGCCAGCATCCATGAGCTGTATGTATTCCTTTTTGTGTATATTGGTAGGTGTTGTGAATCGTAGCTTGTTCGAGTCCATTGCGTATGCAAAATTGGGGATTGATGCTGGATCAACTGCAGGGCAAGTTAGCCTAATTCCCTCGACGTGAAATGGTCGAGATAGGATGTGTCTTGCCACATTGAGAAATTGTCGGGGGAAAAGAGAAGGGAAACGGCTATACCCATCACTTACATGGATGTACCTTTTCCAAATCCTCGCTATACCCGTGAATCATTTCATCGATCGTCCCGAAACCAGTAAGACTTCTTACCAAGGGTCGAATTTCGCGATAATAATGGCTGAGAGTGGCGCAAAAGGCGGAGCCAAAAATGCCAAACCATATAGGCGTTCTTAACTCTGGAAGATGCACGCCACTTTCAGGCGTCACGTCTCTACCGTTATTGAAACGTCGTCCGATTGCCCATGTTGGGATGCCTGCGTTGAATTCCTCACAAAAGAACTCATACGGCGTAAGCTCAAACCACTGGAACCATCCCTCTTGCTTGGCAATATCTTTGGCTTTCTCCGATGACGAACCATTTGCATCCGTCATGGTCCCGTCTATATCGGGTATTTCATGTCTGACTGCTGTATATATAGGCAACGGGTTCTGGCCATACTTAATGTATTCCCGCTGATTGGAGAGTTTGAAATCTTTAACGTTTACACCAAGTTCGCCCTTAGGAACTAGTAACCTTGCACTTAACAATATGCCGTATATATCTACCAATCCGAAATCCGCGTTAGGGTCACCCCTGAGCTTCTCGACCATACTACTGAGGAGCAGCTTGTTCGTGGGGGAAGACGTGACAGAGGCAAACGCAGCGGGAGGGAAGGCAATGTGAACACCCAATCTAGCCTTCAAATGATCCACGATACGGTCTAAGCGACCTCCCGTGATGGAGGAATGGAAGAGAGACTGTAGCCAGCAGGATCCACTGACGCCAGAAGTATAGGTGACACAGTCGAAGAGCCCGTCTTCTTGGGCTGCTAACATCGAGCCCGTGCCGGCAACTAGTGCGCGCAATCCACCACCCGAGCCACACATGGCAATGGTTGGCACATCGGCAGGATTGATATCTTGCTCGTCCAAGTCAAGATAACGTGCTAGCGCTGCAACGGCAACCTTCCTCCGACGGGAGAGGAACTCCTTCTCCTCTTCGCAAAGGTCATCTGAAACACGGACGGCAGCCGAGTACTGGATCTCTGGATTCACGGAGGGATCATGTGCTTCCGTCCATATCTCATCGGCCAGTGACCCTGGGGACATGGACAATTCCCTCTGGAGTTTCCTAATTTGTCGTGGGATTGCCCTAGACCACTCGGGTAATATGAAGCCCACGATCTTGTCCGACAGGGACGACCATTCGATGTCTGTCACGTTAGAGAAGTCCTCGAAGCGCTTAGTAAATATGCCCCAGGCTGTCGCCTCATTGCCAGTCTTTCCATCCTCTTGCGAAGGCGCCGCGTTGTCTCTCAATTGCTGCTTCGTCCCTCTCGTGTGCCGGGCTTGACGCAGTTCGTCGCCTGGGTAGAAGGTGTAAATAAGCAAGCCGCCCAGGAATAGCAACGCAGGCGTGGCAAAGGAACCTATACCGGGTTTACGTCTTTCTCGGCTTCTGGCAGAGCTGAAGGAACCCCGAGGAAAGCGGCGATTGGCCAATTGCAGGTGGCTTGCTCTTCCGCGAGCAGAGATCAGCAGCCTCCTCCCCCACGCATGGTCTAAATGAGACCCGTGAAAAGTCCTCATTGTTCCGTCCTCTGTCTCCCTCAGAGACTCATTGTCGCGGCGAGACCTACTCACATGCACAGTTGTAGTCGAACAACAAATTTACATAGTAGGTAAACAACATTCGAGATACAAGCATTCCAAAAGCTATCTAAGGCTGGGCAATGACATCATCCATTATGCTAATTACTATCATGCGCTTATCTGGCCTATGCATTTATCAGAGTGATAGCGTTCCGCCAAAAGCGAATAAGCGCAACCTTTGTAGACTGTAGGCAGGTACGAGGGATACCTTAGTAAGTATATAAAATGACCCCTCACAGTGGATGCCCTGTCAATTAGTCTCCATTACTCCTACAACATCAATACCACTTTTAAAGCCAACATAGACTTGAAAAAAGAAGATTTTATTTGCTACCTAATAATCAATAACAAATAGACAATATTCTGACACGCCTAATCTCTCCTAATACTTTCAAAAGGGAGATGACCCACTGTGGATATGGGAAATACTAAATGATATCTATGTCAAACGGCGCATTCTAGCCCCCTACAACCCTATTTCCCAACAATAATTATATCACAACTAGTGGGATAACAAGTTTAGGCAGGCTCCTATCATCTAACAATATCGTCAAAACGCCATGAAGACATAAGAAAAGTGATCAGGACCCAGAGAAATAGGTCTATTGGGGACCTAATTTATGGACGACCCAGACGATACCCTCGCTTCGTTAAGACGAAAATTCGAAACAGCGAAGCGTCGACTTCAGTAGTTTGTCTTTCGATGCGACTTCGCGCTCTGATCTATGGCTGTAACAAATAGCAAGCTTTAGGCCTTGATTGGAAACCCGGTAAGGACGCGACGTGGTTGACAGAATAACATGTTTGTAGAACGCCTTGGAAAGCCCAACGCCGCGCCGGCTTGAGCCATGTCTTGAGAAGCTGCACAACGCGACACAACGCGACTCAACACATGAATAAATGTGTTATCCTTCTCTTAGTATCGACGGACCAGCGTGCCATTGCTCCGAGCTAGTCGGAGAAAGTTGGCCAGGCCGCGATGATGGAACACCCAAGTTGAGCTAACTCGGTTTACGACGATCCACAGTCGCTCTATTGCTAGACAGCCTTGATGGCCGATTTCGCCTCAAGGCACTCCGATATTCCTGCCGCAATTTGGGGGTCCACGACCGGGGAGTAGATGGGACCGAAAGTGTCGCTGAAAGCGGAGTGGGCAACGAATTCAAGTCAGCTCCTCCGAGTGACCCAGGGATTAGTCCTAATCCTCCCGAGTCGGACGAATATAGCGTCTCATGATATTTCATAATCTCGCCAGGATGAAATGGAGTATTGGTAGGAGAACGAGGAGTGAACTCCTGCGTATAAGAATCGCGATTCGGTGATGTGTCGGTGTCAGGGAAGAGCATAAAGTCCTGCTCTTTAGGCCTTGAGAAGCCCCCTGCGTCTCGTTCATGGCTCTCCGTCAACTGGCTCAAACGTAACTTGAAAGGCACCTTAGGCTTGGAATGCCGGCGACTGTGTTTACCATGGACGCTACGCAAATGGTCTTGCAGATTCCCTCGTCGCGGGAAGCCATTTCCCGGGATAGATCGCTTGCATCCTTTATGTGTGCACAGATAAGGTTTATCACGCAAGGGAATTTTTGTATGCGCATCTATGCTGGTTGTTGTTTGGATCCTATCCTTGTGAATAGGTAACGTTGCTCGCATAGATTTTAACTTCAAGCCCCTATCATGGCTACTCGTCAATTTGGACCCTAAGTATGCAAGCGAAGCGGACCTTCGAGAGTCTTCGTCTGCAGTATTGTCCCTTGAAATTGTCTTGTACTCTAGGTTTTTAAAGTCGGTCGGATTCTTCACAGCCCTCTGTAAAGGATTTGAGCTCTGCGAAGCACTTTGTTGAGGTCTAGCGTACCGCGACTCTGATAGGACGTGGCCGTCATCATCTGCCTCCTCCATGTCCGGAACTGTCTTGTACGCTGGGTTTTTATACCAGAACGAAACTCTTTGTTGAGGTCCAGCGTACGGCGCCGCCCCTGGTAGAACGTAGCCATCATCATCTGCATCCTCCACGTACGCAATGTGAGGAGCTTGGATGGCATTCCTTTTTCCCCGCCACTTCCGGTCGCTCTTCATTTCTCCGCGCGCCGAAGTAGAAATCCTCTCCAACGAGAGCGGTGATATTCCTCTGAAAATCCACTGCTATTTATGGAAAAGAATCAATCCGTATGGTCTACGGCTGGGATACTGATGTCTATCCCTTTTTGCGTAAATGACTTCTTGTTTGGTCTGCGGGGTATCTTTGCGCATCTCGTCAGCGAAGCCCATCACTACATCTCCCATCGCTATTGGGTAGACATCTTAAAGCGGAGCGTGGCTGAGTACTTCAAGGGTTTGGTAGGATTCAGCTCAAGCTATCTACCCCAATATCGGGTTGCTACCACATCATCTATCATTCAGCCTCAACAAGCACGAGCGACTATCTTTCAATCAATGGCAGGATGCCACTTAGAAAGCTTGATGTGTTGGTGTCAGAAATCGAACGACAGATTGCTATTACATCGAACTTATCTCGGCAAGGTTCATTCGGGTTGAATTATGTAGTCCAAACGAGACTTTTTGAAGATCAGGATCACAGTGACTACCGTGAGCTCAAGGATTGGTGCGAAACCTTGAGTATGTTACTTTACCAACTCTTGAGGCCTGTAATCGGCTAAGGTGTGTCGATTTTGCATAGGTCAAAGCGACAAAACGGAATGGGAAGATATCGCTATTCCCCCAAATTGCCAAAGGTGTCTCTGGAAACTCCTTGCGTTGGGCAACTCGTCATCGCCTATTATCAACCCTGGATATCAACAAGCCCGTTGCAGATATATCCAAGGCGTTCATAGAAGAGGTGGGCTCGATGGTAGTTATACAGAAGACATATGGCAAGCCGCAAGCTTACGATCATGGGTGACAAGCCAGGAGTCATCTGTGGCAGTTATACAGGGAACCTCACAGACAATTAGATGTTTAGAGCAATTCAGCTGTGAAATATCTCGTCAACTTGGGGAGATATATCCTACTATATGGATGCTAAGTGAGCCTTCGTCTCGCGAATTCTTCTCTACAAAGGACGAGACCGAAATCTTGAGACAGCTAGCTATTCAAGCTATACGACAAATCTCACATTTCAAAGGAAGTTTCATCATCGACAGTCTTCTCTTGTTCAAAGAGTGTTCCACTAGCGAAGACTGGTTTCACATTCTTAAGACTATTTTCCAGTTAATACCCAAAGTCTACGTGGTAATAGACCTCAACATCTTAGGAGCGCGAATCAATCACGCAAAAAACTGGCCAAACGATTTCCAAGCTCTGATTTCTCAGTTAAGTAGTAGTTGCTCCTCGAAGTTGGCCGTGATGCTACTGTCAAGCCGGTTACTCTTACGGGGTGATCCCAGTATCCTTGTTATCCCAATGACGTCTCAATCGCGACAGGTGCCACAGCCAGAACCCCGAAAAGCATCTTTTGAACCCTCTCCAACTAATTACATACGTTATGTCTCGACACTGGTGTCAATGGATAAAAGGCATTGTGACCAGGCTGATCACAACGCAATTTCAGCTCTTGCAGGAGAGCACATAGGTCCTGATCCAATCGCAACAAGTTCAGCTAGGTAATCCGTCCCCAGGTCACTGAAGATATCACACCCCATTAACTATATTCTATTGAATTAGATGTGATAGTCTACACAATGTGGGTATCTTACAAGCATCGAGTTCAAGCCGACATGGGAACGAGGAGGCACCGAGAGACGTATTCAATAGCATCGTGTCCGGTGCAAGCCTGCCTTCTCTACCTCTAAGGAACGAAATTCCAATCGCCATCATCTGTGCGTTACCGTTGGAAGCTGACGCTGTCCTTGCCGTATTCGACCATCATTGGGATATCCAATTATTCGGTAATATGGAAGGAGATAAGAATGCCTACTCAGTCGGCAGAATTGGCTGCCACAATGTAGTGCTCGTCCACATGCCGGGAATGGGTAGAACACCTGCTGCGACAGTGGCTACGAGTTGCCGCACCAGTTTCCCAGGGATCAGCCTAGCTCTCGTAGTTGGGATATGCGGCGCAGTACCGTTCGGCCGCCATTCTACAGAAATTGTATTGGGGGATGTGGTAATCAGCGACAGATTGGTCGTCTACGATTTTGGCAGGCAGTTTCCAGACAAGTTCATGCGAAAGGAGGAAACGCATGACAGCGCAAGGAAACCACCAGAGGAGATCAGAAACTTCTTATCTAAAATCAAAGTGCGAATGCGTCAAACTATACTCCAGAACAGGACAGGATCTCATCTTGAAGCTCTAATAAGGAGTGGTTATCCGCCATATCCCGGAGTGCACGAGGATAGACTCTTTGAGCCATCTTATCGACACAGACATCAAAGGCCATCTGAATGCGCCCATTGTACTTCCTCTGAGCCTCTTAACGGCTCAGTATGTGACATAGCTCGCATCTCGACATGCGATGTACTTGGATGCGACTTAAGGAAGCTTGTTGCCCGCCAGCGGCACTCTCTTATTGTGAGCGGCGTAAGAAGCTGGCTACCTGGGATCCATTTCGGCGCATATGCTTCTGGAGACCGAGTCATGAAGTCTGGCGAGCATCGAGATGAAATAGCTGACCGAGAAGAAGTTATCGCCTTTGAGATGGAGGGTGCGGGGGTCTGGGAAATATTTCCGTGTATTATCATCAAAGGCGTTTGTGACTATGCCGACAGTCACAAGAATAAGAAGTGGCAGGGTTATGCAGCGGTTACAGCCGCTGCTTGTTTGAAGGCGTTTCTCGAGGTTTGGCCGACGAGGGTTTCAACCAGCAACTCGATACACAATTCATAACTCGAGCTCCTATCTATCGTTTTCTTATTACCACGTTCAAAGACAAGATTACTATATCCTAATTGACGATAGTACATAATAGATTCATCCCTAAAAGTGAAGAAGAGCTGAACGCCTATTGGGGCAAGGGTGGGGAATAAAATATGTGATGCATTAAACATCTCAGCTGGTCGGCCAAAATCCGACCGGTCGCGTCTGATTGGATGAGGACTCTGCTGACATGCTCCGTCGGAAAACGAGGGAAGTGTATGAGGCTATCCGGACATTAGAGATCAGATCTCTATCACTACAATCTAGCGTTACCCTGAGCATCAGGCGTGATAGCATCCCACTCATTAAACATTCATTTTACATAATGGCTTCTTCGAGCAAACGGCCGAGGCCGCCGACGCGGAGTAGCTCGGACAGCAGCGAATGGGAGTCTGGTGAGCGCCTTATTAGTTGCCTAAGACACTATAGAGATCAACTTGCTGACGATGAGGAGACCCAAGTCCACCCCATAAGCGATCACGAGCTAGACATCAACCCACTATGACTATTGACTGGCGTGAGGAGATCTGTCGATTCTTAAATCGCCCGAGCGAGTTGACTGACAACGCAATCCTCGACGAGCTTGACACGGTATTGACAGAACTGGTCGGGTTACGACGGCTCAGCTCCAGACAGTTAGCTCAGCCTAAAGCACCAGATTTTCAGGTCATCAACCGAGTCAGATGCCAGCAATCTAATGACGATGAACTATACCTGGATGTGCCGTGGGTCGTCAACAGTGGGCCATATGAAATGCACTTGAGAGGGAGTAATAAAATCCACAACTTCGAACTGCACCTTGAGCGAAATAAAGAAATGACGTTTCTCGTTTTTCGGGAGTTTGAGTGCTGCAGTCAAAGATCCACGGACTTCAGCTATAGAAGATCTGACCTGCAAGCAAAAGACCTACTCGTAAAAGAGTACGTAACTAACATCTCTGATGGGTTTCGCATGGCTCTCATAGAGCTTTGTGACTTGGTGTTGGGAGAAGCACCTCGCCCAGACTTTACGAACGAAGCAGTCGACCAGATCCATCACCCATATCTTTGGTGGTACCACGCTCGTTCAACCATAGAAGAACAAGGAGCGCTGCTTAGCCCTGACTCACGATTACATCTCGACATCTTCCAACGCTACCTTAATACATGCCTACGTGAAGAATGGGTTGCCGTAGACATGTTACTAGCGAGTCGATACATCACTGCTGATTTAACCCATTACCTGTTTGTATGTGCTACGGGTCTCTTGTGCTCTGTATACCCTATATTCACAGCTACTAGGTTCCACAGGAAATCTGTATCTTAAACGCTCAAAACGGATCAATATCACTACTTGAAGCCTTCACCGCTACAGATTGGCTAGACTCATCCACTAGGAGTATCCCAGGGACTAGGTGGACGTTTGATGGGAATTTTGAGAAAACCCATACGCGGTTTGTGCTTGAACACACCCCTTCTCTTACAAAGAAATTTCCGATCCGAAAGCTATCCATGTATCCTGCTCGGTTTGCAGACAAAGATGATATAACAGCCCTTCGACAGCGAGGGAAAATGTTTTGGAGGTGTCGCCGTCGCAACTACGTTTGTTACAAAGACGCCGAACTCGATGGGGCTAATAGCATGGTACTATTCGACTATCTCGGCTTTCTTGCCTAGGTGGCCAGTGATGTTAACTATTTGGCTAGTCAGATCCACGCTTCATGATAGACACTGCGACCTTTAAACAGATGCACCCGCCAAACGAAGGGGAAAGGCAAGACCCTAATCACGACGACCTTGGAACGGAAATCATGTCGCAGGATGATCCTGCTCTCTCCGATAGTTTCTTCATGTGTCTCCCTACAACTCTATCTGGGTTTAACATGCAAAAGAAAGAATGGGGTCAGAATGCCAGAATCATCATCCGAATCAACTCAGACGTGTGCTAATCAAACCTAGTTACTCTCCGCGTGGGCTTTATCGAAAATGTGACATGGAATGAGGAAGCATTCAAGCTACTAGTAATCGACGAGAGCACAAAAGAACTTATTCAAGCTGTTGTCACGAATCAGCTCCAAGCCGAAGACCACGCTGACATGATCCACGGAAAAGGCAATGGCCTGTTCATATTGCTACATGGGTAGGTCGTAATCAGAACATATCTATTAGATCTATGATAGTAATATGTTATATATTAGTGGTCCAGGAACAGGAAAGACTTTGACGGCCGAAAGGTATTCATTATAGATCGACGTTATGTGAAACGCTACTGACTTCCCTAGTGTCGCTGAAATTGCCCGAAAGCCATTGTACAAGGTTACATGCGGCGACATCGGAACGAAAGCAGAAGAAGTTGAAAAGTATCTCGAAGTTGTTCTCCTCCTTGGGAAAACGTGGGGTTGCGTCGTTCTCTTGGATGAAGCGGACGTATTCTTAGAGCAGCGGTCTCTCTCTAATCTTGAGCGCAACGCTTTAGTCTCAGGTAAGAATTTCGCATGATTGATTGAGTCTTTCAGTACTAACCCATTATTCATGTAGTATTCCTTCGAGTTCTAGAGTATTACGATGGCATACTCATTTTGACAAGTAATAGAGTCGGAACTTTTGACGAAGCATTCCGGTCTCGAATCCAGCTCACCTTGCGATATGAAAACCTCAACCAGGATCAACGGTACAAAATCTGGGAGAATTTCGTCCGACGGCTTGAAAAATTGGAAAGTTCGAAAGCTGCACTTGCATCTTCGTCTTCACCGACGCGGGGTATTTCTGGTTTCGGGTTTGATTTCAGAGATATCAGGGCGCACATTCCTGAGCTTGCTGAGCGCAACCTCAACGGAAGAGAGATTCGCAACGCGATTTCGACGGCGAGACAGCTCGCTATGTACAAAAAGGAGCCTATGAACTACAAACATCTCGAAAGGGTGATTAAGGAGACGAATAAGTTTGAGGCCTATATTACAGAGCTGAATAGAGGGTTTTCTTCTGATGAGATATTGAAAGACAAAGGGGAGCGGTAAGGCTTGAAATCCAGACCTACCTGGGTTGACTAATAGAGCTTACGTTTTGCAATGCCAATGTGAAAAAGTTTCGGACTTTTTATAATCCCCCAACTCCAGGCGTTACAGAATAAATCTACGCTTTGAACACTAGTAGACGATTACATCGCAGTTTCTCAGGGTCTAGATATACTACAAGTCCAATATTGTCCTTATTAACGTTGAATACGCGGAAGATGATGTAGATAACCGGAGAATTCTTGGGTGAATCGATAGCATTCACATGCTTGCTCATCTACAACAATTAGCAAGCTCGGAGACATCGTCATATCAGGAAGTATTACTGGGGCAAAGTGCAGGGAGAGTAAAGACATACCCTCTGAAACTGTTTCCTACTCATCAAAAGGGGGGCATGGGCAGACAGAGTTGCCGTTTTGACTTCGATCAAGTACGTCGGCGTCTTTCTTACGTGGTAGTATCCCCATAGAGGTAGCCCCTTTCAAGAAGCAAACTCAGTAAATGCACCTGTCTGATCCTGGTACACAATGTCCGCTACCGCGCTTCCACTCCACGGCTTCATATTAGCGTAGGAAGGGTGTGCTGTAGCGAATTTGCGGATCGTACTCCGCCAATTAACCCTGTTGAACTTAGGGCGGCGTGGGTTAAGTCGGTGGAGTATTTCAAAGACCTGTTCAAATAACTTCAGATTTCTATATTAATAGTCCTTGTGTCAGATTAAGTAATGTATTGGGTGAGAATGCGAGGAGAATGAAGCCCATTATACCACCTGTGACTTACAGGACCGGGTTCCCCATATCCCTCTAAAATCTAGACAAGATCATTTAAACAAAGTCATTATTACAAGTTTTATCTTATTTTAATCCATGTTCGTTACTCGCTTGATTCGAGAACTGGGAATAAGCCTGGATACATCCACAATCAAGATCAACTATGACAATAAGCAGACAATTCGACTTGTTCACAAAGATGTCGAGAAGCTCCAGACCAAGCTTGCTACGACATGTAGACATTTATAATCACTGGCTCAGACAAGAAGCGACTAGAGGGACGATCAGCGTAGAGTACACAAAACCCGAGAATGTGATTTCAGATGGATTGACCAAAGTCCTCACGAATGTGTCTTTCTAGCGATTTGTGATGCTGTCAGTGTGTTTGGTCTCTAGAGCGAAGTTGAGTCACTGGCAGGTCACTGGTAGGGGAAATTATAGCGTAAAGGCTCAATATTATTGATTCCTGAGCCTTACGTTCTAAATCTAAGGGGAAACCCAACTGTTATATAGACGATCCTAAGCTATGACCACACTGCTACGTCGCTTCTACTCCATCGTGACCTTGGCCCCTGACAGAAGTAGTCGGGATTGGAGGAGCGAAAAGCAAGAATTAGACGAAGGAATGGTTAAAGTCCATGAGGGATGCGAACTAGCTAGCTGAATGGGTAGACTAATCCGAGCATCGCGTCTGAGAGGCTATTTTAGATACAGGGGTCTGGCCAGATCACCGGCCTAAACGAAACCTAAATGCACGCGAGAACCATGTAAAATGCCTAGGCCATGATCATATCCCTCGGGAGGAATTCGGAAAAAAAAAAAAAAAAAATTACAAAGCACACGAATACCCCAATCGCTAGTAGCTCAATAACCCAGCTACATAGTGTAACAAAAGTAAAAGGTCCAGCGCAAAGGCTACAGATCCAATTATATAGTCTCGGGTGCAGGGGGTTCGGAGAGCTAGTCAATGAGATTGAATTAGTGCATCAACTAGATACGATCATTTGAAGTTGTATTGAGAAGATCTCAGTTCCACACGTGTAAGTATAGGGGCTCTTTCGGGCCATAGTTGATCCGAGCCGTATACCCACTCATACGTGACATAAAGCTAGGTTAGGGTATGGTGGACTTACTAAGTACTTAGTCAGGGGTAAAGGACTAACTAGCCAGGCAACATAACCAGAGCCCCTAAGAGTCCGTATCATAATCCTATGTAACAAGAAAGCCTTGCCGACCTCATTAAGGCCACCAGTCTCGAATTGCAATCGCTATGGCCTTCGCAAGGTCCGGTCGAAGATCTGGAAGGCCTGGGGTTGAAGGTCTGTAGCCAAGGTCGGAAACTCGGAAGCTCGGAAGTTCGGATGTATACAAAGCCACAAACGCAGTCATTCACCACTAGGTATTAAGGGATGAATCCCGCACTTTATAGTAATTAATGACAGTATTGACTTGATTATAGCATGAGACAACACTGGACTGCTGTTCTGGGTATACGAAATCAACATAGCTGCGGCGCTAACATTAGCGGCAGCGATATTGACGATAGCGGCGTTCGCGTGTGCCTTTTATTAGGACATCAGGCGATCTTGTAATTGCTACGTTACCGCTAAAATAAGTCCAAAGTACAAGTTATTCCATGAGAAAAAGGAACAAGGGCATAACTACCAAACTATTTATATCATTACAGCATTCTTATTTTTAGTGCCTTTTCACGGATCGCGTAAAAGCAGTCTCATGGCGCTCTCCTAGAGTACCATAATGGATCATACATTGCGGCAACTGTATATACGATACAGTTGATGTAGTAATATAATGCCTCTAAATTTGAAATTGAGATAGGCAGAGTGTAAGAGATGGTAGCGGTGGTCTTGAGGTAAATAGTTCCAAAGCCGCTGTGATCTCATGGAAGCAAACTATCAACTACGAGAATTCAAACAGTTGCTTTTTTACGGCCATCACGGCATCACTTAACGACATGGTGGCGATTACAACATCCTTCATGCCTGACGATGCCGGCGAGCATCCTGACAGTCTTTACAAGCAGGCAGCTTGGCACTTCGGCTTAGAACGAAAAGCAATCGAGAACATCCTACCATGTACTCCCTTTCAATGCGACGTAATAGATTGCGCTGCCGACGATGGGCGACGAGCTGTTGGCCACGTCGTCTATGAGATTCCGAGCAACGTTGACCTCGAACGCTTGGCCGCAGCCTGGGGGGAGGTTGTGCGCCAGACCGCGGCCTTGCGGACATGTACATTTACTTCGAAAGCCGGGGGCCATTTCCAGGTTGTGTTAGCAGATAATTTCTTTGCGTGGGCACATCTAACATGTTTCGACACGAAAGGACCGGTGATACAAGACGAGGCAGGCGCCGCTATGATTGGGCCTCGTTGCAATCGATATGTCGTCCTCGAGGGCCGAGATAAAGAGCAGAGATTGCTCATCTGGACATTCAACCATGCCCTGGTCGATAAGGCTCTACGAGAGCGTATCCTTCGACGTGTTCTCGCGGCCTACAGTGGCGAGGAAGTTCGATATTCCAATGACATTGGAATGACAGTGAAATCTCAAGCCAGGCGAACTGAGGACGTAGCTCGGTTTTGGCAGCGACACTTTGATGGGTTGAATGCCGCCATATTCCCGCCTTTGCCGTCCCAACTCGCTGTGCCCCGTCCTGATGCGAAGTTAGAGCATCGTATTTCGTACCCGGGCCGAACGCAGCAGACGTGGTCCAGCACAACTGTCTGCCGAGCGGGCCTCGCAGTGCTCCTAGCTCGGTCGACACTCGAATCGGAGGCACTCTTCGGTGTTATCACCGAGCGACCTCATATATTCGAAGAACAAGAACACCCGGTTGATGGGTCAACACGAGCATTGGTGCCCATGCGCGTTCTTTGCGCCCCTCATCAGTCCATGTCGGATGTTATGGGAGCGGTAACTGCCCATGACAATGCTATGCGCGACTTTGAACAAGCAGGTCTCTGCAACATTCGCCGTTCCGGAGACGACGGGTCTGCCGCTTGTGAATTCCAGACCATTCTGCTGGTCACCACTGGTGACGCACCGCAGGGGCCGAGTCTTGGGCTTCACCGAACTGTTGAAGAGCCGGATAGATTTGCGCCCTTCACCGACCGCGCCCTTCTACTTCATTGTCACATGTCTGATGATTCAGCATTACTGACCGCACAATATGATCAGAGCGTGGTTGATGCCCCTCAAATGGCCCGTTTCCTGAGACAGCTGGGATGCTTGATCGAGCAACTCCAGAGGCACGGTGTCGATCTGCCCCTGGTGGGACAACTAGATCTTGTTACGCAAGAGGACAGGGCAGAGATCGCGAATTGGAACTCGGAGACCCTACGAGCAAACGACGTCCCCATCCACGATGTGATCGCCGCAAGGGCGGCTGCTGTGCTAGGGAAAAAGGCTGTGTCTGCCTGGGATGGGGAATGGACTTACGCCGAGCTGGAAAATGTATCCTCGCGCCTCGCCAGACATATCCAAACCCTCGATTTGGGCCAAGGACAGGTGGTGCTGCCACTCTGCTTTGAAAAGTCGAAATGGGTCGTCGCTGGAGTGCTCGCCGTGCTCAAAGCTGGTCGGGCATTCACGCTCATCGACCCATCTAGCCCCCATGCGAGGATCGCCCAGATCTGTCGGCAGACTTCCGCCACAGTTGCTCTCACCTCCAAACTCCACCACGACACAATGCGCGCAGTCGTGAGCCATTGCATTGTGGTCGATGATGACACTTTCCAATCGTTTTCTTGCGATGAAAGGTGGGTTCAGCCCACGGTAAAGCCGCAAGACTTGGCCTACGTCCTTTTCACCTCTGGTAGCACAGGGGAGCCAAAAGGCAGTATGATTGAACACCGAGGATTCGCGTCGTGCGCCCTCGAATTTGGCCCCGCGCTAGGTATCAATGAGAATACTCGGGCTCTACAGTTCGCGTCGTATGCGTTCGGTGCATGTCTGCTGGAGATTGTGACTACTCTGATGCATGGCGGCTGTGTCTGTATTCCTTCCGATGACGATCGCATGAACAATGTTCTGGATTTCATCAGAAGGTCGGAAGTCAACTGGGCGCTGCTGACTCCTTCGTTCATCGGGACGATTCAACCGGACAGTGTCCCGGGACTCCAGACCCTGGTGTCGGTCGGAGAACCGATGCCGGCATCTCTCAGAGACTCCTGGACCCCTCGAGTTCAACTCCTGAATGGATACGGCCAGAGCGAGAGTTCAAGTATCTGCAGTGTCACAAAGGTGAACTCGCTCTCTCTGCCAAGCAGTATTGGTCGGGCAGTAGGCGCCCGCTTCTGGATCGTAGATCCCAACGAGTTCAACCGCCTCGCGCCGATCGGTTGCATTGGTGAATTGGTCGTTGAAAGCCCAGGGATTGCGCGCGGATATATTGTTGCTCCACCGCAGGGTAGCTCGCCTTTCATCTCAACGATCCCGGCTTGGTATCCTTCCCGGCAACTACCCGACGGCGTCAAATTCTATAGAACCGGAGATCTCGTTTGTTACAGATCTGACGGCAGCGTTATGTACCTCGGACGCGGAGATTCGCAGGTCAAGATCCGGGGGCAGCGCGTGGAAGCCGGCGAAGTAGAAGCTCGTCTACGAGAACAATCGTCTAACCACATCATATCCGTGGTCGAAGCTATCAAACGCCCGGGTCCTTCAGGCAGCACGCTCTTAATTGCCTTCCTGATAGAATCATCCAAAGGCACTGAGGGCACAGGTGCACGGATATTAGACAGCAGTGTCGCCAAAAGTATAAACGCGGACCTGCAGCAGATTCTTCCCCAGCATTCTATTCCATCCTACTATATTCTCATGAACCATCTTCCCCAAACTGTGACCGGGAAAACAGACCGACGAAAGCTTCGATCTATCGCTAGCAAGCTATTAGACGAACTAGTTCAAAATGTGACAACTCAGCCAACTGTGAGGTTTGGTTCATCGGTTACTAGTAAAGAAGCCAAACTGAGGGCGCTTTGGTTTCGAGGCTTGGATCTCGATCCCGACTCTGACAGCGGAAGAGCGAGCTTCTTTGAGCTAGGCGGAGATTCCATCGCAGCGATGAAAATGGTAAATATGGCGAGGTCAGCCGGCATAGTTCTTAGGGTAACCGATATATTCAATAATCATACCCTCGCTAGTCTTATAGATGCAATCTGTTCAGACTCAGCCACACATGGTTCCATCCCGAAGACAGCGTACGACGGTCCTGTTGAACAGTCATTTGCGCAGGGCCGGCTATGGTTCCTAGACCAGCTGAAATTAGGGGCATCATGGTACCTCATACCGTACGGCATCCGCATGCGTGGGACGCTGCACGTCGACGCGCTTACTACCGCGCTATTAGCCTTGGAGCAACGGCACGAGACCCTGCGGACGACGTTTGACGAGAAAGACGGCGTGGGTATGCAAGTTGTTCATGCAAACTGTATGAAGGAATTGAGAGTGATCAACGTATCAGGCGACAGGAACGGCGGCTACCTCCAGTCACTACAGCAAGAGCAGACTACTCCATTCAATCTGGCATCCGAGGCAGGGTGGAGGGTATCACTAATACGTCTAGGAGAAAACGATCACATCCTATCTATCGTCATGCATCACATCATCTCCGACGGTTGGTCTGTTGACATCTTACGCCGGGAACTCAGCCAATTTTATACTGCTGCTCTCCGAGGCCAAGACCCTCTTTCGGGAGTGAAGCCACTCCCAATCAACTACCGTGACTTTTCCATATGGCAAAAACAGGAGGAACAAATGGCTGAGCATCAGCGTCAGCTCGAATACTGGATCAATCAACTTGTGGACAGCTCTCCAGCCGAATTCCTCACCGACTTCCCCCGGCCGAGCATACTTTCTAGCCAAGCAGGCTCCGTGCCAGTCACTATCGAGGGCGAGTTATACGAGAAGCTCTTGAAATTCTGCAAGGCGCATAAGGCCACGCCTTTCGCCGTACTGCTGGCGGCCTTTCGTGCAGCCCATTATCGTCTCACTGGCGCCGAAGACGTTACCATTGGGACACCTATCGCCAATCGCAACCGGCTGGAGCTAGAGGATATGATTGGCTTTTTCGTTAATACCCAGTGTATACGAACCACTGTCGAAAGTAACGACACATTTGAAAGCCTGGTGCGACAGGTCCGGTCAACAGTAGCAGCTGCGTTTGAGCACCAGGATGTCCCTTTTGATCGTGTCGTATCAGCAATTCTACCCGGCTCGAGAGATACGTCCCGGAACCCGTTAGTGCAGCTCGTCTTTGCCATGCATTCTCAACCGGACCTCGGCAAGTTTGAGTTGGAGGGCCTTGAAGGAGAGCCCCTTGTAAACGCGGTAACGACTAGGTTCGACGTAGAGTTCCATCTATTCCAAGAGGTCGGCAAGCTAAGCGGCCACATGATTTTCGCAGCAGATCTATTTCAGCTCGAAACCGTTCAGAACGTGGTCGACGTCTTTAACATGACCCTACGCCGAGGCCTCGATCAACCCCAGGCTCCGATCGCGACTCTATCGCTTACCGATGGACTGGTGAGCCTCCGAGCTATGGGCCTTCTCGAGATCGAGATGGCGGAATACCCCCGAGAGTCGAGCGTAGTCGATGTCTTCCGCGAGCAAGTAGCTGCTCGCCCCCAAGCTCTTGCCGTCACGGACTCATCCTCACGTCTCACATATGCTGAATTGGATCATAAATCTGACCAGCTCGCAAACTGGCTCCGCCGACGGAATATGGCGGCCGAGACACTGGTCGGGGTGTTGGCACCGCGGTCATGTCAAACAGTTATTGCCTTGCTCGGTATCCTGAAGGCGAACCTCGCGTATCTGCCTCTGGACGTAAATGCTCCTGCCGCTCGCCTAAAAACGATCCTATCTACGTTGCCCGGGCACAAGTTAGTCCTATTCTACTCCGATACGATCACCCCGGAGATTCAGCTCTCTACTGTGGAGCTAGTACGAATCAGCGACACTTTGATACACCGTGATACAGATGATCTAAATGGCCAAGTAGGTGCCCCCGTGAATCCTTTAGCAACAAGCCTTGCGTACGTAATCTTCACGTCTGGATCGACTGGAAGGCCTAAAGGCGTCATGGTTGAGCATCGCAGCATTGTACGACTTGTGAAGGAGAGTAATATTATACCTAGACTCCCATCGGCGGCAAAAGTAGCTCATTTATCCAATATCGCCTTTGACGCCGCTACCTGGGAGATCTACGCAGCGCTCCTTAACGGCGGGACTCTAGTCTGTATCGACTATATGACCGCTCTAGACAGCAAAGCACTTGGCGCTGTGTTTGCGAGAGAGCAAGTCCACGCGGCCTTGCTTACGCCTACGTTACTCAAGCAGTGTCTAGGCGACACCCCAGCTACACTGGGGAGGCTAGACGTCCTAATCAACGGTGGCGATAGGCTTGATGGCCAGGATGCAATTGCGGCACAGGCGCTTGTCCGGGTTAGTGTCTATAACGCGTATGGCCCGACCGAGAACGGAGTCATCAGTGCGATTTATAAAGTTGCCGAGAACGACTCGTTCGTCAACGGAGTTCCCATTGGCCGGGCCATCAGCAACTCCGGGGCCTACATCATGGATCCGCATCAACAGCTTGTCCCTGTTGGCGTTATGGGAGAGCTCGTCGTTACTGGGGACGGACTCGCTCGGGGATATACCGACCCAACGCTCGACGTAGACCGCTTCATCCAAGTCACCATCGACGGCCAGCTAGTGAGGGCATATCGAACGGGTGACCGGGCACGGTACCGGACGGTGGACGGCCAAATAGAGTTCTTCGGGCGTATGGACCAGCAGATCAAGATTCGTGGCCATCGTATTGAGCCAGCAGAGGTGGAGCGGGCCATTCTCGAGGACAACTCAGTCCGCGATGCTGTCGTCGTCATCCGGGACCAAGAGGGTAGGGGGCCGGAAATGGTCGGCTTTGTTGTGGCCCAGGGAGACCCCTCGACCGAGCAGAATGAGGCACAGATCCGTGAGCGACTACAGGCCGCGCTTCCACCGTACATGATCCCGGCCCGCGTCGTAGTGATCGACCAGATGCCTCTCAATGCCAACGGCAAGGTCGACCGGAAAGAGCTTACCCGAAGAGCCCAAGTAATGCCGAAACCTGAGGCAGCGTCCGCGCCCGTACCCGTAGTTCCGCTCAACGAGATAGAAACCATGGTGTGTGAGGAGTTTGCAGATGTGTTAGGCGTCGACGTCGGCATCACCGACAATTTCTTTAAACTTGGCGGACACTCCCTCATGGCTACCAAACTCGCCGCACGTGTCGGGCGTCGGCTGGATGTCCGCGTGTCCGTGAAGGACATTTTCGATCACCCGGTTCCTGGCGAACTTGCGAGTAAGCTGAAACTTACTCGCTCGAAGAGCCACAATGGAACCAGCGTCATACGAACGGCTGACAACGCTTCGTTCCAGCTCCTTGCTGTAGAAGACCCCCAGACGTTCATCCAGCGAGAAATTTATCCGCAGCTTGAACATGCTTACGGCACAATCCTGGATGTTTATCCTGCTACGCGATTGCAGAAACGATACCTCCATAATCCCGCAACAGGAAATCCATGGCCCCTAATGCCTTTCAACATAGACTTCCCGCCCGAGTCGGACTTTGCCAACCTAACCAGGGCTTGCAAATCCCTAATCGAATATTTCGATATTTTCAGGACCGTTTTCCTGGAAGCTGCTGGTGAGCTTTATCAAGTTGTCCTAAAGCATCTCGATGTGCCCATCGAGATAATACAAACCGAGGAAAGCATCGACGTCGCAACGCGTGAATTCCTAGACAGGGCTTCACAGCATCCCGTCACCCTAGGGCAGCCATTGCTACGCATTTCCATTTTAAGGAAGCACGGGTCACCCCTACGCGTAATACTTCGAATGTCTCATGTCTTTTATGACGGCTTGAGTCTAGAGCCTATTCTGCAGGCTCTCCACGCTCTGTATAACGGAAACATTCTCCCGACAGCGCCCAAATTTGTTGAGTACATGCAGCATACAGCTAGCAGTCGTAAAGAAGGTTATGAGTTCTGGAGCTCAGTTCTACAGGATTCGACGATGACTCCCATGAAAATGATCGACGGCAGCGCTAGTCAACAGAACACGCCTGTTGGGACTTATCAAGCGTCAAAGACTATTAATATTCCTCTCCAGTCAGGAGCGGACAGTAGCATCACACAGGCAACAGTTTTCACCGCCGCCAGCGCTCTCATGCTGTCCGTGGAAACCGGATCAAGGGACATCCTCTTTGGTCGCCTTGTATCTGGGCGGCAAGGCTTACCGACCACCTGCCAAAACCTTGTCGGCCCATGTACTAATCAGATTCCCGCGCGTGTTCGCATAGACGGCAGCGCAAACCCGAGAGAACTGCTCGCCGAGGTGCAGGAGCAGTACATCAACAGCATACCTTTCGAGACTTTAGGATTCGACGAGATCAAGGAAAACTGCACAAGCTGGCCAGATGCTATCACAAACTACAGCTGTTGCGTCGCATACCAGAGCTTTGACGCCCACCCTCAAAGTCAAATGCAAGGACAGCAGGTTCAGATGGGAGTTCTGCCGATGGACGACAACGTTGTGGCACAAGGATCGATTCACGACCTAGTTATAATAGGAGACGTCGACATGGAAGGATCTTGCCTGCATATTACCATCTTTGCGAGCCGGCGAGTTTGGGATAAAGAAAGGAAGGTGAAAAACATGCTCGAAGCGCTTTACGAAAAGATCCGGACCTTAAATTTGGCCCTGCGAAATCCGCACACCGAGCTAGCTAGCCAACAGTTGCCACTCGCCTCACCAGTTGACATGTTTAAAACAGCAACGAATGGCTTCACCCGGGATGTCGGTAGCCCAAGCAGGATTTATGTACTTGGGGTTGGTAATCTGGGTAAATATGTTGCGCACGCTTTACGGCAACGACACCCTCGGCTGCCGATCACACTCCTCTTCCACCGCGCTGACCTTGCCTCCGAGTGGGATGCGGCAGGCAGAGTCATCACGAAAGTAGCAGACGGGATGTCTGACAAAAGAGCGGGCTTCGACGTCGAGTTTCTGTTCGACTCGACGGGTCACAAGTCTCCGCGGATGCCAGAGGCTCCGATAAAACACCTTATTGTTGCGACCAAGACGTACATGACAGTCTCTGCCATCGATTTGGTCAAAGGGCGCCTAAGAAACGATTCCAGTATCCTCTTCTTGCAGAATGGAATGGGTAGGGATAGACTCTAAACCATGAATTCGTGGACGTAGCTGACAAACTTTAGGTGCGGTGGATGAAGTGTCTGCCTCGGTGTTCAGCGATACCAAGTCGCGGCCATCGTATTGGGCAGGAGTGTGCAGTTGCGGCATATACAGCACCGCGCCGTTTTCCATCGTCTATGCCGGCCGAGGCTCAATGGTATTAGGTCGAGTCTGTGAGGCGTCTGATGAGTCCCTCAAATGCCCTCCGACAACCCCAGTCACGCAAGACTTCATGATCCAGCGCCTGTTGGAAACACCCGATCTCGAAGCAACCCTGACCACACCAGACCAGATCAATGAAGCACAGCTGCGAAAGGTAGTAGTCAACGCTGTTATCAATCCTCTAACCGCCGTATTCCGATGCAACAACAACCAGCTTTTCAACCAGCCACCTCGGCTCGCCTTAGCGAGAACTCTTGTAGAAGAGGCCGGGGAAATCGTGAGGGCCATACTGCCTCAAGCGGCGCGGAGACCTAAGAACTCACCGTTCTCCGATGAGAACCTACTAGCATCTGTTCGGGCAGTTGCTGAGGCGACGGGGAAGTGCAGGAGTTCGATGCTTCAGGACGTTGAGGCAGGGCGGAGGACCGAGATCGACCATATCAACGGCTATCTTGCCATTCAAGGCCGGCGACACGGGCTCGCGTGCGTCAACAATGACATACTTATAGACATGGTGAAGCAGCGGCGGGTCATTGTGAGCGAAGACATACAGCCCTCATTTGACATGTCGAGTAACTGCGGACAATAGCTGCGATCGGATTCTGTGTGAAGTACCGGGCTTCCCCCTCTTCGCCGCCGAGTATGAGGGGCTGGATGCCTCCCATTTCCCTCTAGCAGCAATTCATAGCCTCACATCGCGAGCCACAGCTCAATCTCTCGGAGCCTATTAATGTTCGCTCGGCCTGCCCTCCCATAGAAGGTAGAAAATTCCGGTTAGATGACGAGCATGTTCCGTATTGGGCGGGTTTGAAGGACCTTGATTATTCGACAATCTTGAAGTTCTGGCGTACTCAACACGGCCTAAGACGGAAGCCCGGCGGTTATAAGAGGAGAGGCTGGTTAGTCTAGAGGCGGCAGAACCTGTGGAGCCGTACTGCCACGATGAGTTAGCAGACTCTCTCGTACCGAGCGTTTAATATTGCTTCTTCTGCGAGACGACTCCCCAGACAAACCGATACCTTTGCTGAGACCAAACGAAACGATATCGATAATATCACTTACCGTTAGGCTCTGTAATCCATATAGTTCCAACGATACTAGGTCTTTTATATCATATTTCTGAGAAAGGTACAATGCCAATGGCAAATCGTTGGATAGTAGGTTTCCATCTTTGTCGAGGTAGTCATGATCAAGCGTACGTAGTGAATTGATCGATTTAAGCCGACCATCGGTATCACAACAGAAAATCTCCAAGGCCTTAATGCCCTTATCGATGTGTAAGAGCGCATTCTTCCAAAAACTTATCCCAAGGGTACGCATCGCGCTGTGGTAACCATCTCATCTATTGGAATTGTATAGCATCAAGGAAACATCGGGTGATGCCAGCCCGCAGACTCTGGTTTCGACAGGAGGTCATGACCATACCCTGGTGGCTACCCTCAGTTACCAAATCTGGATGCGGGAGGAACTATGAAAGATCACGGTCAACTGCATTCTCCTTTCATATGAGAAGCCTAAGTGCCAAGAAAGAGAGAAAGAAAAAACTTACTTTGAAACCTATTGGCCGAACTGTGCCAATACAAATAGGTTCTGGATACCTGTGGAATGAAGCTATTTAGGCTTCACCCTCTAAAACACAGAGCAAAAGCCGGAAAAGTCAAAACGGAAGGAAAAGGTTGTACATCCAGACCTTGAGCTTCAGGAGGCCTTAGATAGAAAGCTTTCTAGAGGGTCAAGGGACTATGTAGCCATAGAATATTATTGTCATATCGAGTCCATTCCCTAGTCCCGTATTTAGCCCTTGTAATAGAAACATTCTTCCCAATTTTGCTGACCAAATACTCGTAGCTCACGTATAGCTAATCATGCAGTTATTTGAATCTAAGAGCATCAATCGCACACAGGCTATTGCCTTAGGTAAGTACTTATGTAAGTAAAGAGTAGAGGCGCTAATGGCTGCGCTAATCCCAATTAGTCGTGTATGATTGTAGCCCTAGCTTACCTAATTACCCACCGAGGTACCCCATAGTACCTGGGTAAGGTACCTAGACTACCCACTAGTAGCACTAGCGTAGATGCTTAGGTGCAGGTATGTCATATGCTTGCTCAGATGCCTACCAGCTTCAGGTCACGTAGCTCGCTCTGTAAATCGTATCGTAATCTTTCGAACAAGGTTGAAACGCTAATAATCGTCGACATCGTGCCATCTTTGCATCGATAACCACAGCCCTTTCTCTCGTGCTTCACAAAGTCGTCCGGCCGCGTCGAACAAGCGGCGAAGAAGTATCACCCCACGTGAACCCTCAAAAATGACTGAACTGTCTACCGGATTACCGCCTAGGTAGCTTCATCGCATGCTCATACGATGGGGAATAGCTACTCCCTCTCCACGCCCTATGCCGGTTCTGCAGGAATCGACATCCCAGAGCTGTCTGATTTGGTACACGAGAGGTCCATAGGAAATGCCCGGTTTATGAAGAGCATCCGCGCCCGTCATCGGGATGGCGTCGCTCTCGCAAAGGTTGCTGTCAAGCCCTATAGTGATTGTTCCCTAAAGGAATATGGCGACAAGATATTGCGTAAGAGATTCGCTTCCTTTCTTCCTTTTCCCATACGTCATGGCTATGCGTGCGCTCCTACTAACAGTCTGGGGAAAGAGGAACGAGAAAAGCTACGCCATGTCCCCAACGCCTTAGGCTTCGAGCGCGCCTTCGAAACACAAACGAATGCCTATCTGGTTCGCCAGTACATCTACAGCTCCCTCTACGACCGAATGTCCACGCGGCCGTTTCTCGAAGACATAGAAAAGAAATGGCTGGCCTTTCAGCTGCTTTGCGCCTTGCGCGACTGCCACGCTCGAGATATCTATCACGGCGATATCAAGACGGAAAATGTCATGGTGACGTCTTGGAATTGGCTGTATCTCACGGACTTCACCGGTTCTTTCAAGCCAGCCAAGCTGCCCGACAATAATCCGGCGACCTACTCCTATTTCTTCGACTTATCGGGTCGGAGAACGTGCTATATCGCGCCCGAACGATTCGTCGAGCAGATTCAAAATCCCCAAGAGCTCGAAGGGCACAACCTCACGTGGTCCATGGACATATTTAGCGCCGGCTGTGTCATCGCCGAAGTATTCCTGGAAACACCCATCTTCAGCCTAAGTCAAATGTTCAAGTACCGCCGCGGGGAGTATGATCCTGTCATTTCTCATCTGAGCCGAATCCCAGACCAGGGACTGCGAGAAATGCTGTCAAGTATGGTTCAGCGAGACCCTGAGAAACGCTACTCCGCTGAGCAATATCTACAATTCTATAAAGGGAAAATATTCCCCGAATACTTCTACAGCTTCCTCCACCAGTACATGGAACTGGTCACTGATCCTACCTCTGGGAGAGCACCAGTTACCGGGGCTTTCAAGAACCTTGGCGAGGCAGACGATCGGATAGACCGCGTATTTTATGATTTCGATAAAATCGCTTACTTTCTAGGATACCAAGAACAGAAGAATGGACCTCAGCTGTCTCGCTTCACGCCGAGACTCGGTCTTGGTCTATTTCCTGTGCGATTATGCATACCAAATAACGACCATTTCGCATCCATAGGGACACAGCCCCTAGCCGATGACGGTACTCTCATCTTCCTCACTTTAATAGCGGGATCGTTGAGGAATACCGCCCGAGCGACTTCCAAGATAAGGGCTTGCGACTTGCTGTTAGCTTTCTCAGAAAAGCTGACTGATGAAGCAAAGCTTGACCGGGTGCTACCCTACCTAATGACATTGTTAAACGACGATGTCGATCTTGTTGCGATCGCCGCACTTCGATCAATCACGCAGCTTTTAGCTCTCGTGACTGTGGTGACTCCAGTTAACGCGCATGTATTCCCCGAGTACATCATGCCTCGAATGCAAGTATTCTTGTCTGGCGCATCACGACAACCTATCATGGGCAGGGAACGCAGAGAACCTAATGCCTTGGTTCGTGCGACTTATGCATCTTGCTTGGGTAGTCTAGCCACGACTGCGTCCAGATTTTTGGAACTCACAGCTATTTTAAGAGCCGAGGGTTCCATTAGCGCTGCGGATCCAGAGGTAGAAGCCGGAAGCGACCCGGATGCCGCTTTTGATGGATTATTTGATAATACACAGGCAGAACTTGTGAAACTATTTGAGAATCACGCAAAAGCTCTAGTCGAGGACACCGATCCATCTGTCCGTCGCGCTTTTCTAACATCAGTCCCTGAATTATGCGTGTTCTTTGGCAGCGCCGAATCAAATGATATCCTTTTAACACACCTAAATACCTACCTGAACGACCGGGATTGGATGCTCAAATGCGCTTTCTTCGACACCATCGTTGGCATTGCTGCTTTCTTAGGTAGCACCAGTTTAGAAGAGTTCAGTCTTCCACTCATGGTCCAAGCCGTCACCGACCCTGAAGAACACGTTGTACAAGCTGCTTTGCACTCCCTAGCGGAGCTAGCAAAACTTGGTCTCTTGTCAAAGGCAAAGACATGGGAATTGATTGATGTTATCGGGCGATTCACTATGCATCCTAATATCTGGATTCGAGAGTCCGCAGCCGAGTATATCTCGAGTGCCACAAAGCTACTTTCCCCTGCGGATATCAGATGCATAGTTCATCCTTTGGTTAAGCCCTTCTTAAAGCCATCAATCATGCCCGCATTTTCTGAGATCAGTCTTCTTGACGCATTGAAAAAGCCTATGTCTAGGCCCGTCTTTGATCTGGCTCTATCATGGGCGCAGAAGACCGATAAAGGCCTATTTTGGAAGACAATTAGGCAACAAAAGCAATCTGCATTTACAATTGCCTCAACAGCACTGTCTATCCGATCATCTCGGGAACTACAACCTCGGTCACTCAACAAGGTGCCACGGAATGAAGAGGACGAGCATTGGTTGACTAGGTTGCGAAATATAGGTATGTCTCAGGAAGACGAGTTCAAGCTACTCGTTCTCAAAGAATTTATATGGCGTCTGAGTCAAATGAAGAATCGAGACCTCGTTACCCAGGATAATATCGCTAAAGACTTGAACAACATTCTCAAGCTGAGAAATTTGAACGTCAAATTGCAAAACATCATGTTTGACGAATCGGCTGGTATAGACGAGCATATGTGGCAAAACGAAGAGCAACGGCAGCAGGACGGGCCTGAACTCAATAAAGGTCCATACACTATTGCCGATGCCCTTCTCGACGCCTCTATGACGATTGACGAGCCTGTCGGTCGAAGGCGCCGGGCTGCGGCAAACACCCACCGATCACGGATGAGCAGCCGAGGAGGTGCAGTCTCGCCGAGGACTCGAGATGATAGGGCGGTATCCCCATCCCATACCCTAGTCTCTTCACCTGTTGGTGGATCACCACGAGACTCCATCGCTGGGGGGCGGCGAATTAACGACGATGATGCGTCAGTTTCAGATGCCCCTTATTCATCCAGGAGGGCTATTAGAAATCAATCGAGCGCTCTTGATCTGCTCAACAGGAAAGATAGCGGGAGGTCGATCGCAGAGACAGGAACAACTGAAGCCAACGTTTTTGGCCAAGTAGGGGGTCCATTTACACAAGGCCCGCCTGCTCGTCTGGCCATCCCCAGTGTCGACGGTGGGGAAGGGAACAAGCTGGAAACTAGGCAGCGTGCAGCTCACACGTACGAGGGAAATGATCCCAACATTCTCCGGATGCTTGATAACATGTATATCGAAAACTATCCCCATGATATCATCGAATACGGTCCCCTGGTTTCGCCTGTGGCGAGGAGAAAAGCCAGTAAAGCTGCCGGTCAACTTAGCGAAGAGGCATGGAAACCAACTGGTAGGCTGGTAGCGACGTTTTCGGAGCATCGTGGCGCCATCAACCGCGTACTCCCCTCACCTGACCACCAATTCTTCATTACAGGTGGTGACGATGGGTGCGTTAAAGTTTGGGACTCGTCACGACTAGAACGAAACGTGACACATCGCGCCCGTCAGACCCACAAGCATGCACCGGGCGCTAAAGTGGTTGCCCTGTGTTTTGTTGAGAACACGCACACATTTATCAGTTGTGCTACTGATGGACGGGTTCATCTGGTTAAAGTCGACACAGCAGCGTCAAGCGGGTCAATTAAGTATATCCGATTGCGTCTGCTTCGTGAATATCAACTTCCAGCCGATGAGCACGCTGTCTGGTGTGAGCATTTCAAACAGGATCTCAGTTCCGTTCTGGTCCTCGCTACAAATCGCTCTCGTATTCTAGCCATGGATTTACGTACAATGTCCCTCATGTACATACTTGATAATCCAGTTCACCACGGAACGCCGACATGCTTCTGCATTGACCGTAAGCGGAATTGGCTTCTTCTTGGCACATCACATGGCATATTATCTCTTTGGGATCTGCGTTTCAAAGTGCGCCTAAAGAGCTGGGGCTTGCACGGCAAATCAGCGATCTATCGTCTCAGCCTGCATCCTGTCAAGGGCCGTGGGAAGTGGGTTTGCGTGGCTGGTGGTACTGGTCTTGGCGAGATTACGGTATGGGATCTAGAGAAGACACAATGCCGAGAGATCTATCGCGCCGGAAGCGCGAAAGACGGGCCCAAAGTGTACGAGCCTTGGGATGTCGACGATGATAAACCCTCATGCATGCTCGGCCATTTTGCAACCAACGTCGAGCCTACTGCCAGCAATTCAGATCATGGCGTAAGAGCAATGGTGGTCGGCGCAGGCGTTATGGAAGACCAGCGAGATGTGCGATACGGCTACATCCTAACTGGTGGTTCTGACAAAAAACTTCGGTTTTGGGATCTCATTCGCATTGAGAATTCATGTGTTTTCAGCGGTCTGCAGAGTGAGGATGCCCGACCCGTCTTCACAACCGTCAGCACACCCAGCCAGCCAGGTCTAAGCCTCAACATAGAGCGAATACAGAAAAGCGACCGAGGCGCGGACTCAAAGGCAGGCAGCGTTTCAAGCAAAAGTGGAAAGTCTAGCACCAGCAGCAGGGAGAAACCGCCACGCCATGCAGTCATCTCCAATGAGCAAACCCAGTTGCTTAGAAGTCACCTGGACTCCATCCTCGATGTTGCTGTGCTCGAGATGCCGTACACGATGACGGTCAGCGTGGACCGGTCCGGCGTCATCTTTGTCTTTCAGTAGGAATGGGACATGAGGTAGCACGGAAGGGATTATAGCGGGATACATGTACTGTGAGCTTTGTTTTCATTTATATGGGGAAACCTGTGTTTTTGGCACGGCACTTTTATTAGATAAAGATATCCCTGGAGTTAGTAGACGTATTATTGCAATGAAAGATGGTGGTTGGCGGCGCATTATCAAGAATTGAATTACTTTATGCTTATTTGAATTGCTAGAATACAGCATTCATTTCGCGATGCCGTTTGATGTTATAGTTATGATCAATCGCATTTCGTAAAGTGCCTGTGTATATAATTCAATTCGCTAGATATTATAGTAGTCCGAGTCGCCGGATAGGAGTGCCAAGCAACGGGTATTAGCGGGACTTTCCTACCTCCCCGCCGTCAACAACGACGTCACTCGATCTGACAGAACCCTGTTCATCCTATACATAAACACCAACGTGCGTATGTATATTCAGCCTGTATTCAACAGTATGACGGTCGATGAGAAACTCGATAACTAATCTCGAAACCTCAATCGGAATTAGATTGTTTAATGCATCTCGTTCTTTAACAGAAGTACCAGTCACATGTTGTGACTACGACAGAGTTCCCGCATCACTCACTTAGCTGGACTTATCCCGGCTCGTCTTACATTCGTTCGTCGCTCGTCGTTCATTCACAAGATGCCGCCCCGTGCGTCGTTGAAGACGTTCCTGGCTACGGCCCGTGCGGCGCTCTCGGCACAGCCGTCGAAGCGAACTGCGCCTCTTACGTTCGTTGTGGGCAATGAGTCGGCTGGTAGGTTTGATGTCGTTTCTTCTCCTTCTACTAGTATTCTCACTGTTCTCGTTATTTATTTAATATGCCATTTCAACTTCCCTTTCATGTGTAATTCTCCTCACTTTATAGATCTCCTATCCAGTTTCCAGCTCGGAATGGCTATAGACCACTCCCCTCCATGAAGCTACCAATACCAAGTGAATACGAAATGAGAACTATGAGTTGAGCATGAAACAAATCACTAAATAAATCATAGACCTCGATTCCCTCTGCTCAGCCCTTCTACTCGCCTATTTCCATACATACGCACCACCTCAACACGGCGCCTCGGTCAAAGATGGATACGCAGGCCTAAGCACACTACACATCCCCATCTGCCACCTCTACCGCGCCGACCTCGCGCTGCGCCCCGAGTTCACCGCCGTGCTGCGGGACGCGGGCATCAAGGGCGAGGACATGTTCACACTAGAAGACGTACTACCGCCACACCAACAGGAAACGAAAACGAAAACTGAGACGAAAGGAGGAGAAGGAAGGGGAGCACACTTTATTCGTCCAGAGGACACCCGATGGCTCCTCGTCGACCACAACGCCATGACGGGGGCCCTTGCCAAGACCTTCGGGACGCGCGTCGTCGGCTGCGTCGACCATCACGCTGACGAAGGCGCTATACCCCGTGATGCAGAACTCCGCGTTATCGAGAAGAGCGGGAGTTGTGCGAGTCTGGTGCTTGCGCAGTGTAGGGATGTGTGGGCGGCGCTTAGTGCCGAGGATCGAAATGGGAATGGGAATGGAGACGGGAAGGGGAAGGTAGGAGAGGGAGGGGGAGAAGATGCCCAGATAGACGCTCAGATCGCGCGTCTTGCGCTCGCGCCTATACTCATCGATACTACGAACCTAGGGGACAGGAACAAGACGACGGAATACGATGAGCGGGCCGTGGCGCTCGTGGAGGCGAAGATTGTCGCTGCGGAGGGACCCGATGATGATGCTAGTGCTAGTGCTAGTGGTGGTGGTGTTAACAAGGAACAAGGAAAGCGGTATAACCGCGACGCATTGTTCGCGCACTTATCAGCGCTGAAAGAAGATCTGTCCGAGATGTCGTTCCGCGACGTCCTCCGGAAGGATTTTAAAGAATGGAACGTCGGGGGCCTGAACCTCGCTACGTCCTCTGTGCCGCGGGGCTTCGCGTATCTCATGGAGGAGAAAGCGCGGGGTGACACTGGCGAATTCGTCGAGGCGTTGAGGGGGTGGGGTGAGGAGAAAGATGAAGTCGAAAAGATGGATGTTATCATGGTTCTCACTGCGTTCCAAGATGCGGAGGGGCGGTTTCACAGGGAGCTGCTTGTCTGGGCGCGGAGTCAGGCTGGGGTGCATGCCGCGAAGGTGTTTGAGGAGAGGTATAGGGATACGTTGCGGTTGGAGGCTTGGGGGGAGGGTGTGTTAGATGAGGTTGATGGTGATGAACAGGGTGAGTGGCGGCGGTGCTGGGAGCAGAAGGCTGTGCAGTATAGTCGGAAGCAGATCGCGCCTATGTTAAGGGATGCGCTAAAGGAGGTTTCTGCTGGTGGATGATTTATGCGAGGAATGTAGGATGGCGATCTACGATGAGATTGAGGGATAGATACCCAGGGGAAAAAAAACTATATAGTCTGTAGCATTCGGCCTTGCAATACTATAACCTTGAATACTAATACTATAAATATATCTAGTTATCCAAAGTCTTCTCTGTACGATGTCCGTGGAGTTTTTCGAGACAAGAGCAGAAAGAGTAGAGACCTAGACTGACTATTTACTCCATGGCGAATTATTCTGCATCATGAAGACGTGAACGGCTAAGAGGAGAACATAGACGAAGGTCACTTCAACGATAGGTCCCAGCATCGATTTCAACGAATTCATTACCTACCTAACGCTCATGATGACCACCTGTCCAATCCGTAAAGCCCATTTTACGCATCCATACCCCCTCCTTTCTCCCCTTAACCGAGAAAATCAATCTTACATAGCAGCAACAATAGCATCCAAGTACTTCGCCAACCGATATCCCTGCTTGGCAATCTGCAGCTTGACGACGGGGTCGGCGGTAGTCGTGTACGCGCCGCTGAGCTCCTTGTTCTCGACGGCACTGATCCCGCCGCTGAGAACCGTCGAGCACACGTACGCGTTGGCCTCCTGGGCCCACGTCATGGCCGTCGCCTGCCGGGTCGCGGCCGATGACACGCTGAGGCCTGAGACCCAGCCTGCTGCTTGGGATTTGTATTCGCCTGAGTTTATCGCTATACAATAGTAAAATACATCGCGTTAGTTCGGCTTGCTTCTTTAATACTGGTGTCTAAAAAAGGAAAATAGGGGGATAGGGGATAGGGGGTTCGGGGTTCGTTAAGGGGGACGGTTAAGTGGTTGAGTTGTTTATTGATCTACTCACCGGTTGTTAGAGTTGTAGCCCATGACTTGGCAGAGGCCATGGACGAGCCGCCTGAGATAGACTCCGGGATGTCGCTGTCCCAGATCGCGTGCAGGTTCGTATCATCCCCGTCGTACACGACGTCGATGTCGTTGCCGCCGACCTCGAGGTTCTCGCAGTGTAGAGGCTGGCCAATATCGCCCGCGAACTAGATATCGTGCTGGTGTATTAGCCTTCGTTAGATCTGGAGAAAAAGATCACCGATCTCTTTTCTTTGTCCCATTTCCTATTGCCTCCCTTCATTTAGAGAACGTCGTTGGGTGGTCGTGACATACGTGAATAATGAACTATAAAACTCATTAGCATTTCCGACTCCAAAAAGGAAAAATACCCTTCCAATCAGAATCTAGAATTCTTTTTCTTTTCCTTTTTTCCCCCACTCTCCTCCCCCTCCGCAATAACTTGAAGCCATTCATACCTTAGCAGCAATCTGGTGATTAGCATCCGAATACCGCCCATCCAGCAAAATAGTA
Organism: Xylaria sp. FL1042; assembly: GCA_022495085.1. NCBI lineage: Eukaryota > Fungi > Ascomycota > Sordariomycetes > Xylariales > Xylariaceae > Xylaria > Xylaria sp. FL1042. The sequence continues at coordinate 148,193 of MU380134.1, forward strand.
GTATAATTCGTCAGCGCGCTAACGACGCATCCCTCGGCGCCGCAATCGCGCGCGTAGTCGACGCCGCACGACGAAGGCGGGTTGTCGTTGGCATCGATGTAGTGGAAGGGGGCCGAGAACTCGCCCGCCGTCGTGTAGCGGTAGCTATCGGCCCACGAGGCCACGCTCGCGAGGTAGTCGGCCGAGGTGTCCGCCAGCAGGTCCTGGAAGTACGACTTCGTCGCCGACGCCACGAAGTTGCTGGCGATGTACGCGATCGTCTCGTGGCCCATGGCGCCCCAGGCTTGCGCCGCTGGGAGCGCCGCGGCTGCGGCTGCGAGAGCTGCGAGGGTTTTTGTTGAGTGGCGCGCCATTGGGGTTGGCGTGCTGGTAGTTTATATATACAGAACCAAATTGGCTGGGTACGCCTGATGGCAGGGCTAGGGATTACCTATGGGACTTGCTTCAAGGGAATAGAAGTCGCCAAGACCGAGAGCGAGAGAGAAAGAGAGGTTCGAGACAGTAGATATATATATACCTACACACCAACATGCTACATTATTTACTATCTATGCCGGCGCAGATCGCAAATACCATCCACACCTATATCAGGTACGACATGTAGATCATAGCTTAACTACAATAGGGAGGTAAATAAGTACGACATAGAACCTACTTTACCTAGTGGGAAGTGTGCCCCAACATATATTCTTCAGCACCGTCCATTCATCTGCTCATTCGTCTATTCGCTAGTTCAGCGCAAACAAGCTGTCGTGGCACGTTTATGCTCCCCGTCCATCGTGCGGGAAGAAAAGCTTATCATTGGCTTTTGCGGGGCGAAGCCCATGCACAAATACAATACGACGCCGGCGCCAATGGCAGAATCCGGAAGTTGGGAAAAGCTGTGAATGGGGGTTTCTTCGAGGACCGGGGGGATGGATTAAAGGGGGGGCTTTTATATATGCTACATACTACTAAGTAAGTAAGTATGTTAAGTTAGTATACATATATGCAGCCGTAGTAGATCTCTCAGCCTACAGAAGCGTGGAATTCATGGTGAGACCTGCGTCCTCGTTGGGACCATATGCCGCCAAGTGTGCCACACCTTATCTCCCCTCGAGAGGGGCGGCCAATCATTAGGGGCACGTTCCTTTTTGGCGTGGTTTGGAGCGGATTCACCTACGATGACAAGTTGATCGGGCTAATTGAGTATCAAAAGCGGAATATATCCCGCCCGCTGGTTCGCTCGTTATCCACCGAGGGTTGCTAGCCTTTCGTCTTCGGCAGTCCGGCTTGGCATAACAGCTTCCGGAACGGGAAGGCCATCTAGAAAGACCGGCTTACCAAAGAAGAAAAAAAGGAAAAAGAGAGAATGATAAGCATTACCAGCTCATGTTCTTTTACATTCAAGATGCGCAGTCGATAACTATTTGATGGTGGTGTTTATTTGTCACAGCGTAGAGTACATTTAGTTCCATTCAAGTTGCCATAGTTCTTCCCAAGTTCAATACAGCCTACTTTGTCTAATAAAAATAGATGGTAGGTCTCATTTGAGGATAAGGTCCATTTAGACACATGGCATCGTTCAAGCATTTGACCTTAGTAGTCGCATAAATTGGACAAATTCTCTTCGGACAAGCCGGCCCAATTGCCCCTGACTATCCATTGGTAAGTCGGCAAACTCTGGTGCGCGAGGGTCTGCAATCGGGATACACTTCAAGGCGGCCGCTCGGACGTGCTCGTTCGCCAGCACGGGTGGATCTTCACTAGCAGCTTCCGGGATACAACGACGGAGTGCTTGTGAGCAGAGCGTCAACGAGCCAGAGGCGAAGGCTAATCGGAATACGTGAACATACATGTCTGCGGATCGCGGACGTAAGTACCTAGGTGGAATTCCCCAGGCATTCCAAACGCCAGCCCAATTATTTTGATGAGCATACGCAGTCATGAGCCGCATGACCAATTCCTCGTTCATCTCCATCTCCATCTCCATCTCTGTGTGTGGAGTAAGAGGTCCGAAAAGTAGTTTCTCGAGTCGTGCTGTAAGCTCTCTTCCCCAGTTTATATTATTGCTGTCCACATCCTTGCTTATCGAAGCCCCTTCAATGATAGACACTATCACGTCGCTTGCAAGGATCGGTTCATTTCGCTGGTGCATCGTGTTTATGACGTCGAGCCCAAGGTTAACAATCTCTGAGTGCATCCCCTCGATGCAGAATATGCAAGTAAGGAGCTGGAGATATTGATGTCTTGTTGCTTTGATCCCGTAAATGCGCATTTCTTCAACGAGTGACCCCACATTGTTCATGGACCTCATCGCGGTTATTGGCAGCCTTGATATACATGCTTTATATTCAACAGCGAGACGATATTCCCATGTCCGAGTTGGAGGAAGCGTTTCCATTGCGAGGCTCATGAGCTCTAAGAATGGTGTCGGTTCAGACCCGTCGGCGTCCCTACTCAAGGCTGCGCGAGCTGCCGTTGCGTCCATCTCTTCTAACTGGTCGCGAAGCAGATCCAAGAGACGCTGCTTCTGGTGAGCATCGTATGTCAGAATACGTGCTAATTCTGTGGGAGACGGCGTACTTAGCGGATCAATTTCCGTAGCAGGTGGAACTAACGGTGGCTGGGTAGAGTAAAAATGAGCTTGATTCGACAGAGAACCTCCAGAAGGATGTCTCCTACGGTCGCCCGAGAACCCAGAAGGACGGTGCAAATTGCTCAAGATGGCTTTTTCAACTGGATCCAGATTGCTTCCGGGTTTTACTCTAGGTGTGAAATTCCCCTCGACATGGGCAGAACCTGGCTTTGAAGGCGCAGGTAAGCTGGGTTCTAAAGCCTGGGTCCACAGCGTCTCTAAACCCATTTCAGCTCTCCGTGCCTCAGTCATGATTTGGAAAATAATGGTTGAGCCAACATGAGACACTCCAAAGCCCGAGGCTCGTCCATCCTCGGCGAAAACGGCAGACTCTGCGCTACTGCGGTCTATCGTGCCGAGGTTCACGCATATCCATCCAGTGCGGATGCCATCGTCGGCGTCATCAGTGCCCATGGTTCCTAGTAACTTGGCGCGTCGGGCCTTTCGACGCAGCTTTGTCTTCCGCTCATTCGGGCCAAGTAAGCCGTCGGCATCGGCATGAACACGATGCTTTGCACGCAGCCACCGAACAAGGCGACCAGCGGAGACGTTGAGATGGCGCTCACTGCGCGCCGTGCCAAACAGCATGAAGAGATTCGGGCCGAGAGCTGGCGGCGGGTCAAGCTTCCGCAGATCCAGGAGGCTCAATTCATCCAGGCCCATCTCCTCCGACGCGTACTCCAGAAGAGAGCCGATCAAGGGAGGGGAGTCAGCGGGAATCTCTGGTAGTGGCGGTGGTTCCAAGGAGAATATGTGTGTGGGAGGCTCAACCTGGAGGTACCAGGGGACATTGGCAAGCCTAGATTCGTTGGGCTCGTTGGCCGCAACCTCGTCCTGGTCTTTATCCATGCCATCCTTCTCAACGTTCTCTTCCGACACATGACCACTCTGTCCAGTGTTGTCCGGCTCGGGCAAGGAAGAGAAGCGTCGGATGGGCAGGGTGCCGACTACATGGGCACGAGTAGGCAGCAAGGACGGTCGGGCGACGGGTGTAGATCGTAGGATGCCGCTGGTGAAAAGATTAAGCACAAGGAAACGACATTGCGAGCAGCCCACCGCAGACAGGGCGGGTCGAACAACGGCCATGACGTGCTGGTGGCACTCGAGGCCCTAGAGGGAGGATAGAACAATAAATTAGATATGCGACAATGTTGAAAACATGTCGAGAGTAGGCACCAGTCAAATATGCAACCGGAGAATGTTCTATGTCGGAAACAGATTGAGTCAATTACCCATGGTGATGGTACACAGGAGCGTATAGGAGGGACTGAATAATGATACTTAGATATGTGGCAAACTATCTCGGTCGTGGAGCTGTTTTCCATCATGGGTTGGGGATTTTCATGAGCGCGAAGAAAGGCAGAGGAACCCACTAACTTATCTAATAGGTAGACTAGACTAGTACCTAATACGACCCTACGATAGCGATATGGGGATTTTCTGGGACCAGCTTCTCGGCATTCTGATTGGCTCAGATGCCAAATGAGTGGGGATGCTGAACATCTTGGGCCAATCATCGAGCTTAGAACTCACTCACCCACTCCTAATTCCCCAATGGCAAAAAATTTTGGTACTGGGCCCTTCCAGCTTTGCCTCCGGGTAGTTAGTCACTTATCATTATCACCTATCCTACTATCTTTTATCACCTACTTTCATGCTACCTCCATACCTCTAGGTATTCCAAGTCGCAAATCACTTTTTTCTACTTTTATATCACCCTCATCTTCTTCCTAGTACCATAATAAATCCCACCTCCATTAGATGTTATAATATAAGTCTCTCCTCCCGACTCTAGGCAGCGTCTAGTCTGCAGAGACGTATGTCACTCGAGCTCTTATTTTATTTTATTTTATTTTATTTTTAAAGAAACAACATTTCTGGCACAATGCTTCTACGCCAGCGTCTGGCTTCAAGAAGCCTCTCCCAGCCGCACATTCAGACACTCCGCCGACCACACTTGCCGTCGAGACACACCTCGGTCCACTCCGCCGTCGACACAGGCACATCGGGTCGCAGACTTTTGGTGACGCGACACAAGCTTACACCATGGAGACCCAAAACCACGCCGACGACACCGACAGCCCTTGATTCTGTCGCTGCCTATCGGCCCTTAGCCACGGCTGTCGGTGATTATATGCAATCGCCTTCGCCTCTCCCGCTCTACCATCTTCGGACCTTCGACCCTACTACCACAATACATGTCAAGGTTCAGGAAGATGTCACGCCGCGCTCTCGACTGTCGCGGGCCGGCATTCCTGGCGGCCTCAACGAGATGGTATCTGTCTTCGATGCCTGCCTGGATGTCGACAAGCTAGAACGAGCCGCTCTAGTACTCGAGCGCTTTAGTAGTATGGGTGGTCTGTCTTTATCTGACTTGATAACCCTGCACAATCAATATTTACGCGCCGGCATCGACCGCGCCGTCGACCAGCCGGAGTCTCAGTGGGCTCAGTCGCTTCATCAGTGGTTTGAAGTGCAGATTCGGGCAAAGGACATCCCTCATACCCCCGAAACCATCGCTTGTATGCTGAAGATATCACTCCTGTCTGCCCGGGGAACAGAGCTTGCTCAACTGGTGACCCGTTACTTGGACATGCTACCCGAGGAATCTCTGTTATCGATATTAGATGCCGGAATCCTGAATCAACAAGATTTCGGGACTATTGCCAGCATATATCAGTCAACCTCAGATCTTATGATGGATGAGTTAGATTCTATCGTAATAGAAAACCAAGCGGAAGAGGCTTCATCCGTCCAAGCTCCATCTGAAGCTCTAGAAATTGAGGGTACGTCTGTTCCCGAAGTTCTTCCAGTGCCACAAAAAGGTCTAGGGCTGAAGACGTTGCGAGGTGTCTTGTCTTTCTTTGACCAAATCGAAGGCCGAGATTTGAGCAAACTCCCAATGAGCGAACGCCGCGAAATTCAGGCACGATTAGAGCAAGACTGTGTGGAGGCCGCTATCAAACGTTGGAGAGACGAAAATCAAGCATTGGCAAAGATGGGGCGAACCAGCTCACTGTCTAGACCCGCTCTGAACTCGCAGCTATACGATTGGCAAAACACATTAGAAACAAAGTTACGGAAAGAATTCGATTTAGCCGACGTATCAGAATCACGGGAGAAGAAGACCGCGGAGGATATTGATCGCTGTATTTACGCTCCTTTTATGAAGCAGTCAAGCCCAAGCCGACTGGCAGCAGTAACCATCATGGGTGTCCTCAACTGCATCACGCACCATGGCGCTGATAAAGGCGTGCCGCTGTCCACCCTTCTCACCAATCTTGCCAAGATTGTAGAGGAAGACGTCAGATTTCAAAAACGGCAGAAAGAAGCGATGGAGCGTAGGGCCAACTTCCGCAGAGCAAAAGCCCAGCGAACTAATAGCCTCAACGAGCCCTTGAAAAGCGCCAGCGAGCCCGTAAACAGTGACACTTCACAACTCAGTGAAGAACCTGGTGTCACCCCAGAGTCACAAGTTCTTGAAGTGCCCGCATATGATAACAAGACATGGCCAGCTCTCATTAAGGCAAAACTTGGGGCGCAGTTATTGTCCTCTTTACTTGACTCCGCGAAAGTCAGGGTGGTTCGCGAACATCCAGAAACGAAGGAAATCGTGAGTCAGATGCAACCCGCCTTCGCGCGTACAACGGTACATCGCAAAGGAAAAAAGATCGGGATTATTATGCCGAACAGAGTTCTAGTAGACTTAATGAAAGAAGAGCCTCGGGGTGATTTTCTTGCGAGGCACTTGCCGATGTTAGTGGAGCCGAAACCCTGGACTAAATTCGACCAGGGAGGGTTTCTCCAATACCCTTCTCACATTGTCCGCATCAAGAATGGCGAGAGAGATCAAAGGATTTATATGGAGGCCGCCTTTGAAAGAGGCGATCTTGATCAAGTAAGCAAGGGGCTGGATGTTCTAGGCCGGACAGCTTGGCAAATCAACAAACCAGTTTTCAACGTCATGCTAGAGGCATGGAATACTGGAGAGAAAATAGCCAATATTCCACCACTCCACCCACACATTCCCATCCCCGAGGAACCAGACGCGTCAGCAGACCCCTTGGCCCGGAGATATTATTTCAAGGCTATAAAAGCTGCAGAGAATGAAAAATCCGGCTTGCATTCGGAGCGATGTTTTATGAATTTCCAACTCGAAATTGCCAGGGCTTTCAAAGACCAGAATTTCTACTTTCCTCACAACATGGATTTCAGAGGGCGTGCCTATCCTATTCCTACTTATTTAAATCACATGGGTGCCGATCACGTTCGAGGTCTCCTGCGATTCGCTACCGGAAGAGAACTTGGCGAAAATGGACTCCGTTGGCTAAAGGTTCAGCTGGCGAATGTCTTCGGTTTCGACAAGGCCAGCCTCGATGAGCGGGAGGCTTTTGCTACGGACCATGTTAAAGATATATTTGATTCAGCTACAAATCCGCTTACAGGACAACGCTGGTGGCTCAAAGCCGAGGATCCATGGCAATGCCTAGCAGCTTGCTTCGAGTTGAAGGCCGCACTTGAATCCCCAGATCCTAAAAAATTCGTCTCCCACCTCCCCGTCCACCAAGACGGTACATGCAATGGATTGCAACATTATGCGGCCTTGGGTGGTGATCGATGGGGAGCCGAACAAGTGAATTTGCGGCCTGGTGATCGTCCTGCCGATGTGTATTCGGCCGTTGCAGATCTTGTCAAAGTGAAAATCAAGGAAGACCTAACGGGAGGTAGTTTCTTGGCTAAGGCAGTTGATGGCAAGATAACCCGTAAGGTCGTGAAACAAACCGTCATGACGAATGTCTACGGTGTTACATTCATAGGCGCAAAAGCTCAAGTCCTCAAACAACTTGATGCTGCGTACCCAAATATTGAGATCGAAAGCGGCGTTCCTGCTGTGGTACTCGCGTCGTACATTACCACCAAGATTTTCAAGGCTCTGTCTACCATGTTTCGTGGAGCGCATGACATTCAGTATTGGCTTGGAGAATGCGCTGGCCGGGTTTGTCGTGCACTGACTCCAGAGCAACTCGATCGGATAGCCATTAACTCGAAAGCCGCGCCAAAGCCCAAAAGATTAAAAAAATTAAAAGATGCAGATAAACCGGCTCCACGACTGACTTCGAATGCGGCTATGGAAGAGATCCTCAATCAACTCAGATCTACAATTGTTTGGACTACACCCTTACGTATGCCTATTGTTCAGCCATACCGCAAGAGTAGCAATCGGATTATTTCTACATGCTTGCAGGACCTAAGTTTGCAGGCTCCTGAACGGTCCGACCCAGTCAACCGACGAAAGCAATTGCAAGCATTCCCCCCGAACTTCATTCATTCGCTCGATGCGAGTCACATGCTCCTGTCCGCATTAGAATGCGATGCAATGGGTCTTGCCTTTGCTGCTGTGCATGACTCTTTCTGGACGCACGCCGCCGATGTCGATACGATGAATCGGGTGCTCCGTGATGCATTCATCAGAATTCACAGTGAGAATGTCATTGGCCGTTTAGCATCTGAATTTGAGGCTAGATACAGCGGGTCTATATACCTTGCCAAGGTTGCGCGAGGCACGGATGCCGAGAGAGCAATCGCCGCATTCCGAGGCCGCAATCGACTAACCATGGAAGAGGAGCTGCTTCAAGAGAAGGAACGACAGAGGCTTCTGAACTCTTCCGATCCTGAACAAAAACAAAAAGGAAGGGAAATGGTTACTCCTGGCAGCATCTATGAAGACATGTCCTCGTCAGAGCCCTTACCATCCAATGATGAAATGGATGAAGTTGGTTTGGGCAACATCAGGTCTTCAGAGCCTGAAATTGTCGAAGAGAATAGTGAAAGCCAACGACACGACGAAGTCCAGGAAAAGGTCGCGGGACTGATGAAGGTCACGCACTTTGAAGCAACTTTGAAGAAAATGGTCGGAAGCTCAACGACTGGTGTGGAATATACCAACATCTGGCTCCCTCTCACTTTTCCAGCTATTCCAACAAAAGTATGTGACTTACCCTCTTTTTTTTTTTTTTTTTTTTTTCGACAGCGATAGCGGCTAACACGACAATTTTACTCAGGGCGATTTTGACGTGACAGAACTGAAGAGCAGCAAATATTTCTTCTCATAACGTGGCGAGAAGGCATATAATAGCACAGAACACGGCGTTATACATAGGTATCCACGGCCGTGCGATTATAAACGGTCATCAGCGACTGCATTTTAACGGCGTTGTGGATTTATTGTGTATTATGAGCTTCGACGAGACGGAGTGGGAGTGGGAAATGTTGCCTACGAGACATTGTAACATCATGATGTATATTCACTGGTATATACACGGACTAAAAAAGGGGAGCACTCCGCTTAGAGACGGCGAGCGTAGCATGAGATTTTCTGAATCATTGTATAGATAGATCTATGAGAAGACAAAAATAAAAGAAGATTATTTTGACAAGGCTGTTATTTGGGCCCGTGTTACTATCTTGACTCGTGTAACGTGCACCGCAGGAGAGCAACGAAGCAGCATATTTGCATGCAAGGTAAGATGCAAAACTGTTAAGTCATTGCAGATTGACCAAGAGTTAGATCTTAATCATGAGATCGCTCGTCTATCGTGTCAAGCCGTTCTCTCGCTGCCTGTAGTTCTACTCTTCGCCTAGGAGCTTTCGTTGTCATCGCTTCGTTTCTCCCAAACGAGCTTTAGAGCAACGATTTTGGAAGTTTTATAAATAATGCAGTACATGTCGCGTATTCCTTGCCACTCTTATCTCTGATAGCAGCATGCAAGGTTACTTTCTTTCCTTCTTTTCGTTCTAGGGAAACCTTGACAAGCACCACTGCTGGAGTGAATAATGGCCTGAGGAATTTGACGTCCATAGACGCTGTGGCAGACCCGCATGCATTCTCTGTATCCTTAGGGATAAGGTCTTTCGCCTTCGCTTCTCGGTACAGAATAAAGCTGTGAATCATGAACACAATCATTGCTTCGTCCAGTATCGAGCAGATCATGCCGCCGTGCACTGTGCCATTGAATCCTCGCAGTCCATCATGAAGCTCCATGACGAGCGATATTGATTCGACGATAAACGGGAAGAAAGGGAATGTAGGGTTGGGATCGTGGAAGGGGTCCTCGTAGAAGGCTATGAGACGTGGAGTGGCAGTTTCGTTATGGAGAAGATGACTGAACAGTTTATCCTGCGAAATAACAGGCGGCTCTGCTAATAGTTCTAGACCTCTGCAGCATGATGGGAAGAAGGGAATGACGGAAGGCGCCTCGAGTATGCTGATGCCCTGGGATTTGAAGTACTGCGTCTAGGCTTCGAGAGATGCTGATAGCTGGGCTTTTATAGACATGATGAACTAATACCCCTTTCTTTCCGTAGTGAAGACCCGAAGAACGCGAACTTGGTGGTCTTTAGTGTGGAAAGTGGCATCAGGGTCTCAATCACAACAAGTATAAGAGTCACGATATCACGAACAAGAGAGAAAGGAGCCCTGATATGCCGACCCAGTAGCTTGTTACTTTTAACAGAGACCTCATGATCGAAATATGTTTGGAATTCTAGTGTCTACATAGCCCCCCCGGGTCCTTGTAGCTGTGTGTCTCAAAAGCCATTGACCATTAGATAGCATTTGGCTGCTCGGCTGTTTTTCTCTAGGTCATTTTCTTGTGCTAAAAAAGCATATGAATTCGAAATCGGGCAACCTGGGATATTAAAATGTTGTGAATATTCTCTTGGGCCTTCCATTCGATAGTGGCTTATCCAATTGGGAATCACCTAAGGCTATATACTTGCTTCTTGTTTCCTGTTTGTTTCGCTCCATATAGTAGAGATTGACCGTATAGAGTGAATGTTGTAATAGATGTCTCGGTGTTTTCACATTCGTAGTCGGTTTACTCTTTTCTTTCCGGGTCCGTACGGCAAATTGTTCAGGGGTAACTCCCAAAGAGTAACTTGGTCGACATCCTTGCCCCTTTTTTTAAATGAACATAACATCTGTCGACATATGAACTCAATACTGCTCGGTAAATTAGCAATGTTAATCAGCTAGAAGGTTCATGGCTTATAGCAACGAGGTAGGATATATGACTCGGGTCAACCCGTGATGGCGCAAATCTTTATCAAACTATGCTAGAAATGTCTAGATCTATACTGATATAGAATACATATGTCCGACCCCGCGTGATGAAATTCGGGAGATCAAGACATGTCTTACGGGGAGTGAATCAATAAAGGCTATGCTACCACTTCAACCAAACCGCACTCTAGATACATTCATTAGTCAATCGGCTTGAAAAGAGCATCTACGAAATTAATGCGCTACAGCTAGCAATGGTTATTTATGTAGAATACGAGGTTGAACAAACTACCTATATTGTAATGGTTTTGGCCCTTTGTCTGATTCGCAATGCTTCGCTTCTTGGTCTTTAAGGTAGGAGACTATCGTCACGAAACATTAGTACATTAGCACTAACCAAAAGGGTTGCAGCTATGGGACCACGCTTTTACCTTAATAATAAATATAAGAAGCAGACTGAGCAATCTAAAGACACAGGTACGCGTATTCCAGCTCTGTTGTTTCTTTTCCCTTGGCTGGGTTGAACAACATGATAACTGTGGTCAAAGACGAGGTTTCGTTATATCATCTGTATTTGGTTTGGCTTAGTTACATATCCTAATATCGTATTCCTCCATTGCACCTATATACATATATGACGTGGAACGGAACAGCGGATCTGCAGGGATAAGTGATCCACCCAAGGTTAGTGGATTGCTGACACCCGGACTGCATCGTCATCCTGCTTGACGCCGATTAACCATCCTACCGGTACCCGTGCGGATTCGTAACCAAATTAATGCAACAACCTCCGACACTCCCCTGTGATTCTGCCTAACTACCTTTACAACATTCTTCTCTCCAGATGCGCCACGACCCCATCAGTGAGCGTCACACTGAAATAGATTAACATATCAAACACCCAACACCTGGGTATCTTTTTAAGACGACCTTACCTACGGTTTGAAACAATGGCGTCCTCTTCAACTCAAACACCCCTCCTCTAGTAAGTCGCATTCATCTCTACACTCGCTAGCATCGTCTGCATCGTCTGCATCGTCTGCATCGTCTGCATCGTCATCGGCATCAACTAACGCGCTCTCCATCCAGCGCGTGCATAGCGCACAACACGACAATCCTCACCGAATGCACGACCTCAGCATCATCACAGACATCCTCCCTCGCCTCCCTGATCCTCCCCAAGATCACCCACGACACGCCACAGAAACTAACCTACACCCACGGCACGCACCACATCCACTACATCTCGGAAGCGCCCTCCTCGCGGCCCGAGAACGCCTCCGCCGGCGGCCTCACTTTCCTCGTGGTCTCGGACTCCTCCCTAGGCCGGCGCGTGCCCTTCGGCTTCCTCTTCGAGATCCGCACGCGCTTCCTGCGCGAGTTCGACGAGGGCAACGCCACCGACTTCGCCGACCTCCCCAACTACGGCGCCGCGAGCTTCAACGCCACCCTCAAGAACCTCATGGTCGAGTACGGGACCACCGCGGGCGGCCGCGACGACGCCATTACGAACGTCCAGCGCGAGATGGACGATGTCCGGGGCATCATGACGCGGAATATCGAGGGATTGCTCGAGCGCGGCGAGCGTATTGATCTACTTGTCGATAAGACGGATCGGCTGGGCGGGAGCGCGCGGGAGTTCCGCGTGCGTAGCAGGGGGCTCAAGAGGCAGATGTGGTGGAAGAATGTCAAGCTGATGGGACTGCTGGTCGTTGTTGTCGTCTTGATTATCCTCGCGATTGTCCTTACGGTGAAGAACGTGTGATTCTAAGAATACGGGAGCGGAGGAGGCTGGTAAAACGGGGATTCCGTGCGCCAGGCCACAAGCTGTTGGCTTCTTGAAGAGCATCATATGTGTTATTGGGAAGGGGACTCTTTTTTATTCTTTGTCGCTTGTTTACTTTTTTCCTTCTCGGCGCGAACGGATCAGGTTTTCATCAGGGCATCTTCGTGGGGTTTCGGGCAGCAATTGCGATGCAACATCATCAAAAGATCATAGGACTATCAAATTCCTCTTTCATTTGTTATCGTTGCCTATAATACCCTTGCCTAGCGGAGCCGATTTGAGGGCTCTCAGGTGTATCATCACCCTGTCTAAATACAAATAAATAACATGCTACCCCTTATCCTGTGAGGGTCATGCTCTCAGGTGGCTCTTTCGCTATCGTTGGCTTGTAGTCATGTATTTGTGCCAACGCTGATGCGTGCTTCATTTGTGCACGTAAGCCATGAATATTAAAATTGTATGAGATAACCAAATTGATCTTGGAATCCGTGGGTAGACAGGCAATGCCCCTGGAATTATTTCGTCATGGAACATGAAACATTTGTGTTCGTCCCACTATCATCACCCTCACAACATCGGGCCCCCGGGTCGTCTCATAAGCCGCTCATCGCGGTACACGTAGCCGTGCGCCACGGGATGTAATAAACTCGGCACGGGAGTAGGGGCGACAGCGTTGGGAATCAAGGGCGACCTCTGCAGACGCCCTGTGAAGAATACGGGATGCAGGCTTGATACATCCCTTAATTGCTGAGGGGGTGGGTTTTGGAAGTGTGGTGGTGATGGTGATGATGATGAGGGCCGGTGATGGCGGTCCCATACTGCGTGGAAGTTTGGGGGTTGGAGAGTTGACATCTTCGATTGCTGGGGTAGATGTTGATAGATATGATATGGATGGTGTAGGCTGATGGCTTAGGTTTGTTGATTGACGGACAAATGGAGCCCTCAGTTACTCTAGATGGTCTAGAATGCGGGGGCTTTATTTCTAGTCTTTTAATTCATATATGGACGGTTGATGTTAAAACTAGAGATACTCATAGGTCGTGGGTTGAGATATGTGATGAGTTGAGTTGAAGTCCCCATATGAGTGAGGTCACTCCCGGTATTGTGCACAAATTGGGTTTAGCGTAGTCGCTGCTATTGCACAGGCGATGGATGTCCTTCCTGGGTTGGGTTTTGTCAACGCTTTAAGAGATTGATTACGTTCTGTATTGTATATATGTGACTTTCTCTCCCCGAGACTGGTACCTGTGAAAGGAATAGCAGCTCATGTTAGTGAGAGTGGGAGTTTAGCACTCCACAGTCGTGTCTAGGAGCTCAATCAAACGAGCCTAGGATATGTCGTAGCACAAATATTTGCTCAAGATCCAATCTCCGAGGGCGTTACGTACGAATTAGCACGACACTACGCACTATAATAAATATAACCACGTAGCAGTACGCACGTAGGGCGACCAATCCGGCATCCAACCAGTTCGGTACGGGGCTCAACGGCCGTGCCGGTCCCCGTCCGAACTGACTCCACGCTGGTACGGCAGAATGGCGGGGGCCAGTTCAACGGGCAACGATTGGGATATCGCGAGTAAAATTCAGATGCATTTACATATGAAGTGACTTTTTTTTTGTATAATGTGCTTGGTTCACGTTCAGTTGAGTGTGCGACGATTGATGTGATGTTGAACAGATGTGTCCAAGCCAGCCAATCAATCTTTTTGGCTTAGACACCTCGGCTCGGCTCAAGCTAAAAGCGGCATGGCTCAGCTCGGCACCCATCCTCAGGGACTCTGGCGTCATTTTCACGTGTGTTCGTTTTCACCTATTAAATGCTGAGATCTGACCTGATTAAACATTTTTAATAACCCCGAGAATAATAATATTATCTACATTCTATAGTTCACTTTCAAATTCCTCTATACCTAGTGCTATGTAAACAAATATATCATGTACTCGTTGACTCTGCCTTCTCGGCATTTGCCTTTTTACGCTGACGCCTCGAGGGCTTCTTTTCCGCCTCCTTTCCCCTTTTGATGGTGTCCACCAGAGCGTCGATTTCCTGAGCCTGCTCAGCTTCTTTCTTTTCCTTCTCCCGTGACTCCTGGGTTTTCTTCTCCAGTGCCCGAAAGGTCGCTTGTTCTTTCTCAGTCTGCTCGACCAGCTTGTCGCTGGCTTCCCAGAGTGCCTTGGCGATATCTTCATTCTTAACATCGTTTCTTGCAAAGTCCACCTCCATGCATTCTTTAATTAGCTTCCCGCCCTCGCCTCTGCCTAATGCGGAGTCCATGGCTGCATGTAGGACGGACTGCGCGCCCATCTCTGCGCTTTTCAGGAAAAGCCATGGTAAGAAGTAGCCGATAACATATAGAACCAGTCCCAAAATCGAGCCTCGCGTAAGCCATCGTCGCATGCCGGGTGTGCGTGTAAAGCCGGGGTCTACGAAGATTACGCGGGCGTTCATTGGTAATTGGTCGGGTCTTTTGTATGCGTCTAAATGTTTCTGGAAAGCTTGACCAAACACCATCATGGCCAGCTTACTCCTGGCATAGGCTGCTTTAGGCGACCATTTCTTCTTTGACAAGGCATCGCCAAGGTCCGGAGACGCTATGTATGAGGAGCATGTAGGGATTATGATTCGGACATCGCGGTCGAACGGCTGCGCCCGAAGAGCAGGACTTAGGATGCCCAGGAGATGGAAATTGGCTAGGTAGTTGACCATCCACATCTCTTCAATTCCTTCGTCCGTCTCGGTCCGCTCTCCTCCAGGGGGCGTCAGGGTGCTCGCACACAGAATGAGCATGTCTAATCGCCGCGGGGGCGCATTATCGATCCATTTCGTGGCAAATTTCCGGATGCTGTGGAGCGAGCTGAGGTCGACCTGTTCGGCGTAGATCATCTGGTTCTTGGTCTGCTCGCGAAGCTCCCCTATCTGGTCGGCTAGGAAGGGGTTCGAGGGGGGTAAGTGGGTGAGGAGGATGACTTGCGCGCCACGTCGGGCAAGCTCTCGGACGACGGCCGTCCCTATCCCGGACGTGCCTCCTGTGATCATGACGACTCTGCCGTGCATTTTCTTTTCTGCTCGGTTTGTTGCGCCGCTGCTGTAGATCTTGATCAGATAGAAGAAAACTACCACGGCGACGACCTTAGTTAAGGCGAAGGGGTCCCTCGCCCAGCCGGGCACCCATGCCGGCGCGCCGTTGACGATTGTCTCGTATAAGAACGGCAGCGGCATGATGATTGAGACTCCGGAGGAGTGTTATGGAAGAGGGAAAGGAGAGGGATTTTTGAGAGCTAATTAGGCTTTTATAACATTATGAGCAATTATCGCGAAACCTAATGCCTATCGGAGCAGAAACAATCCCATGATGCTGAGCTGTCCTTTGTTGATTAAATTTGGTTGTGCAGATTACGTAGAGTTAATGCTACCTCCGTTTGCTACACTAGTGTAGACCAGGAACCTGAACTGGGGCAAATTTAGGGCGGATTTACCTGACACTGTGACCCACTTTCTAGTTAATCTAGATATTTACCCACTCTCGCCACTGAAGTAGGTCGGTAGGCAGGCAAGCTTTCGAACTTTTGTTCAACAATTCCCGTTCATACTCATTCAATTCATTCGCCAGGACCTCTACCCCAGGAAACAGCACCTTAAACGTCCTTCCCATTAGGTCACATACGTCTGGCTACTTGACATACCAAAGTGATGGTATCCGAGGAGTGGTCCGACAATGATGATGCAGAAGAAGTTCCCTTACATCACAAACGCCCTTTTGGGTCAGGACTCAAGCGGAAACAAGTGATTTTCGTTCCTGCTTCCTCAGGTGACCTCAATTCTATCGACGAAAGCAAATCGTCGGAGCCTTCAAAGTCTGTTTCCGATATCTACCTCAGCATAGTCCTGCCAAAGGAGACCAGGGAAGCTGATATAGGTGAGACAAGCGCCACCGGATTGAATATCTGCGATGTCTGCCAGCTTCCAGTGAAAGAGCCTTCAGATGTGGCAGATGCAGTGAAATCATCGCATCGGCCTCATCAAGCGTCAATAGCTCACCAAGTTTGTATGACTCATTCACATCCACCATCGTCACTCGACCGTTCACGCATGGGGTTGGGTGTATTGCAAGCTCAAGGCTGGGACCCGGATGCACGGACTGGGTTGGGTGCTTCAAACCAGGGCATTTCTTTCCCGATCAAAGCGAAACCCAAGAATGACACACTCGGCCTGGGGGTCGAGGTTCCGAAGGATATAGCTGCCAAGAAAAAGGAGAAATCCCAGATGCTAAATGCTAAAAAGGTTCGCAAGATAGCGGCCGAAGGCAAGAAGCGTCACGACAAGCTCATGCAGCAGTTCTATGGGAATTCCGATGTGGAAAAGTACCTGGGGCTCGACTAGAGAGGCAACTTTTAATGATTGTATAACGACGACTCGACGAGAAACGTTTAATAGAGACACGGTATCACGGGAAGGTCATAGGGGGATAGATGGACTTGGCCAAGTACTGCTATATAGATACCCCTTCCAGATTTCATGGACCCTCTGAAGAGGACTAGATTTCAATTTCAAAGACAAGATCAGTGGAATGAAGCTGGTGTTTGCATTAATTGATGGGAGCTGTATGAAGTCTAGTCAAGTTTATACATGATGTATTAACCTAGCTTAGTACTATAGATATTCGCTAAATTCGCTAGGCTAGTTAGTTCCAGGTAATAGATCGATCTGTCGGCGGACCTCGTGTAGCCGCATGGTGCTACAGTAGGCAGGTGGGGAACCACTGGCGGGCAGCCTTGGTGTTGTCGCATTGAACATGTGCCAGACAGTCTCCAAAGTCTGAAACCCTGAAACCCCGCCACGGCCAAAGACAGCAAACTAACTACCGTAACTAATTGTTACCTACGCACCACGCACCATACTCCCTGGCACTCTCTCCCTTTCCTACCTACCTACCTACCTACCTACCTGTAGGTTACGTACCTCTTAATAAGTACATAGGTCGATAGCCAGCCAACCTCTTCGTCCGACCTTACTCTGCTGCTTCTGCCAATTCCGCCGCATGTATTTACCAAAGACATCTACTCTCGTTGATACGACATTGCCTACACACTCTTTGAGATAGCTACATAAGTGCCCCCTCTACTTATACTACTACTACTACTTTGCGAGCCCACGACGCTCGTACACATATTAATTATTATACGGCCTTGCATACGTCTCCGCATTCATCGATATTCCACTTGAGCGCCCGCGACAACCCGCCTAGAGACAAGACCCAATTCAATCCACAATTTATATTGTCAGAAGCCTGCGGCAGCTGTCGCGTATCCGTGAGGCCGCTGTGCCTTCGCGACGAGAATCAGTGCCAAGATGGGGGTTTCTATCATTCAAGAGCAACGTGATAGTGAGGAGACTCCCTTTTGCTCCCTTTCGCTCCTCACCATTGCTCTCATCATTCGAGGCTGTTACGTTGTTTTGCATAGCATTGTATATCGCTGACTTCTGCGTGCTCTTTCAACAGTTATCGTACATATAATCAAGACTATAACGGCCGGTGATGTAGGTGGTGATGGTACACGGGTCGAAAGGGTCGCGAACGTCGCATTCTAATCTGGTTATACAGTGGAAAGTTTTAGTCATCGATGCGGCATCTAAGAAGATTATCGATAATGTCGTTAAAGAAGATGATATCCTCAACTACAACATCGCTAGTTAGTCGAGTGTTCGAGCACCTGCCCTGATCGCCTTAGCTGATAAAGCCACTACAGACATCGAGCGGATCGAGGAGCGTAGGGAGATGAATCCCACCATGGACGCTATATACCTTCTCTCGCCACAACCTCATATCGTCGACTGCCTACTGGCCGACATCGAACGGCGCAGGTACAAGCGATGCTTTCTAGTATGGACATCTGTCCTCGACCCTCCCCTCCGAAGGCGGATAGACGCATCTCCCCTAGCCAAACAACAGATAGCTGGTTTTGAAACCCTCTCGGTTGATTATTTCCCCCGCGAATCCCATCTCGTTACATTCCGGGACCCGTGGAGTTTCCCGATACTGTATCACCCTGCCTGCAACGGACTTGTGAAAAAGCACATGGAAGATTTAGCTCAAAAGGTATGGCAGGCAATAGAGCTCTGTGCGAATTATGCTAACATGAGGCCAAATTCTAGATTACTAGTTTATGTGTGTCGCTGGGAGAATATCCTAAAGTGCGATATTATCGCCCAAAGAACCCAATACATGAAGCCAGCGTATTATGCTCTCATCTTGCCCGCTTCATCTCTGATGAGCTGGACGAATATGCTCAATGGAATCCGAATTTCCCACCGCCAAGCTCGCGGCCTCAGGGCGTACTAATAGTAACAGATCGATCTATGGATTTAATGGCTCCCTTAATTCATGAGTTTACTTATCAGGCTATGGCTCACGACCTCCTACCTATCAAGGATGGGGATAAGACTACCTTTCACATGAAGTTCAACGAGGGGACCCCAGAAGCCGAAGAAAAAGATATTGAGCTCACCGACAACGATAAAGTTTGGGTAGACAACCGACATAAACATATGAAAGATACCATTGATAAGTTGATGGGGGATTTTCAGAGGTTCCTCGACCAGAATCCCCATTTCACAAACTCAAACAGCGACACTACAAGTATAAATGCGATTAAGGATATGATGGCGGGTTTGCCACAGTTTACGGAGATGAAGGAGGCATATTCGCTTCACATCACTATGGCCCAGGAATGCATGAACATCTTTCAACATCATAAACTGGCGGACATGTCTCTTATTGAACAAAGCATGGCGACAGGGTTAGACGAGGATAACCGCAAAGCTAAGCATGTCTTGGATTCTGTTGTTCGGCTACTCGATGATGATGCCGTATCACAGTCAGATCGACTGCGTCTCATTATCATGTATCTCCTCTACCGAGATGGAGTGATCCTCGAAGACATCAAGAGGCTTTTAGCACATGCATCCTTACCTCAACAGGATGGTGAGATCATCTCAAATTTGGAACACCTCGGCGGTCGAACAACCCGAGGCGGGCTTAAAGACCCGAAGAGGGAGGATCCGCCTCTGTTCCCGATAGATACAAAGACACCCATACCCGAGGACAGCTATATGTCACGGTTCAATCCTGCGGTAAAATATATGCTGGAAAATCTGTGCCGGGGTGCATTAGATCAGACATCCTTTCCCTATGTAAAACCCCCACTCGATCCAAACGAAGACGCGATGATTGGCCAGGGCTCGTTGCGTGCCGCGAAACCGAGTTGGGCTGGTGCTGGTAGAAGGGTGGCTGAAAATAGGCAGCGTGTCATAGTTTTCATGGCTGGAGGTGCCACGTTCTCAGAATCGAGGGCTTGCTACGAAGTTGGAGCGGCCATGAACCGCGATATTTTCATGGCAACAAGTCACATGCTTACCCCTCAACTTTTCATCAGGCAGTTAGGCGATTTGAGCGTCGATAAGAGGAAGTTGGATATTCCGATGGAGCGTCCCACGCAAACAGCCCCAGCTCATTTATTCGAACGCCCTGCTCCACCTATGGGCGCATCACCGAGTCCATCGCAAGGGGGTGGACCACGACCACCTCCAGGAGGTCAACGAGTACCAGGACGGCCCCCTCCACCACAAGGAGGCCTACCGAGCGGTCCAAGAGTAGGCGGGGCGCCGGCACCTCCGATACAACAGATGTCAAACATGAATTTAAACTCAAGACCCCCCAATGGCAGCGCTGATCCTCGGCCTTCCTCAAGCAGCGATAAGCCGCATAAGCTGGAAAAGGAGAAGAAGAAACGGAATTTCTTGGGTATCAAGAAGTCATAAGGACCTAGACCAGTACACACACCATCACGCAAACCGAATTAATATGACAGATATCTTTACGCCATAAATCCGCGAGATGAGAATTAAAATGATATGTCATCACGATTCGGTCCACTTCACTTTGCGTTACCGAAGTACGCGTCGAAATGATATTGCACGATTAAGATGCAAAGGCGTAGATGTGAAGACCTTTGCCAGTAAAGAGGATACAATACCTAGTAGCGGCCCCCGTCATACATGCATGCCTGGCGCTGCGGGGCCGCTTGAGCCTGTCGGGCGGTCTGGGGAGGTAGATTTCGATAATGGCGGCGATAATGATGATAATGATATTGTTGAGAGGGATTGTTTACCAACCCCATCTACCTAACTACCTAACTACTTATCTAGGCGAACGTTCAAATAAATAGACAGATGGCGCGATGAGCGATCTTTGTTGCGTTGCGATGATACCATACCATTTTTTTTATTTTCCCCAGGCTGTCCCTAAGATGTGGTGTTTTTGGATTCTGATTGTGATATAGCTCGTCGCTCCGCTCACCTAGATAAACAAGAGTACACATTGTAGATGTTTATCTAGGGAAGTGAAGTCTAGTCGCGCGACGGCAGTGCGACGAAACCCCCTAATTCCCAGTCTAGATATGCAAACACTTTTTGTCCTCACTCATGTTTGTATGGGGTCATCACTCTAGGCGTAATATACCCTGCCATAAATCCAAATCTCACGCTACCTAGTATTCACGTCTCATCAATTTACATTTATAGTATCATTAATCACTAGCTCTTTTATAATATTCATAGAAGATTCCGAACCCGAGTTTGTTGAGCGTAAGGAATGGGTATTACATTGATACGACACAGCTACTAGCTACGGAAATAGCATACTCTGTTTCTCGCTGATGATTGACTGACACGTCCAAACCTCTTGCCCTCGATTTTTATAACAGTTTTCAGCCCCAAAATCAGTCCCCCGCCATTCCCTTCAGTATTCCGTCCAGCAAGAACCGATCACTTGGTGTTTGTTCCATCGCGTCGTAAGCGGGGCTAACTGTTCACGCGCATGAGCTAACAGTAATAGGGTCCTTCATGATAAGAGAAATGAAGAAGCCTGCTCAATCCCCTGAAAAAATAGCTATCTTCACTTGACCACCCCACCCACTGTGACACACCAGAAACCAAGATACGAGCTTTCAGCACAAAACGCGCTCACAACTTAGAATAGTTAAAGGGCCGACGAGCTGCCTAATTTCGTCGGAATGGAGCGCCGGCACCAGGGGGAGGCATTCCACGCCCATCGAATCCAAACCCAAGCGAGTCGGGACCTTGGAACCCAGCCATCCCAGGGTGTGGCATGAAGCCGGGAGGGCCACCACCAAAGAATCCCGGAGGAGGTGCCATATTACGGGGAGGGGGACCCACCATTCCATCCGGATGAGGGAAGCCGCCCATAGGGAAGCTAGGGTAGTTGCCAGGTAGGGGTCCCGAGCGTTGAGAGCCGGGCAGGCCAGGGGGAGGAATCATGGGTCGGCCGGGATTGGGCAACTGCTGTCCGCCTGTTTGCATCCAGTTAGGTGGAGGCATCTGATCTAAGCCCGGAGGCCCTTGACCTGGGCGTTGCAGAATGTGCGTAGGTTGGGGACGAGTCTCTCGTTCCTGGCGGTGTAGAGACTGTTCGTCAAAGAAATTTGGCGGACCGGTGGGTCGAACGTTAGCCGGATGTTGCGAAGAACCTCGCTCATGTTGCAGATCCGGCTCACGGTCTGGGGTTGGAGGAATGTGAGCAGGTCGTGAAGGTTGAGGCATTCTCATGATCAGCTGCTCAGTTCTTGGAGGCTCTGGTACATTGCGACTGCCTTGCATCAAAGAGACGAGAAACTCCGAGTTAGGGTTACTGTTCCGGCTCGACGGCTGCTCTGCTCGGTTACCACCCAGACTCTGGGCCGGATGACGTTGGCCAATTAGGTCCTGCAACATCTGTTGCTCTGGGCGCATTCCTAGGAACTGCGCATTCTGGTGAGGCTGTGCGGGGTGAATTTCTTGTCCATGGGGTAGAACACGAGGCATGGGCTCTTCACGATGATCTTGGCTAAATTGTTGGAAAGAACCTGGAGACGTCATAACACCTTTGGAGACGAAATCGTGACTTGGTGGAGGCTCTGCAAATCCACCTGATGGCGGCGTTGAAGCTTGGCGGGTCTGTTTTTGAAGCTTCTGTAGTAAAGCTTGAAAAGCGACCTTCTCAGCGGCATCCGCCTGGGTACTGACTTTTGGTGAACCTGCTAAAGCTAGAAGTGGATTCGCTTCGACGGCAGGAGGAGCGGAAGCTGCGCTAGGAGGTTCTGGCTGAAGACGAGCTTGTTCTTGGGATGAAAAGAAATTTTGGAACCTGGATCCTTTGGGTTTCGACACTGGGGCCGCGTTCTCCTTGACGGTATCACCAGTACTCGTTTCCAGTGTAGATTTTTGGCCAAAGGCGGCGAAGAACTTGTCAGGACCCAATTCAACAGAATGGGTAATCCTCATCGGCTTTGACTTTGTGCCGTCAACGTCAACCTGCTCTTGTGGTTTGAGAACATCCTGGGCCAATGCAGGGGTGAACTCAGCTTTAGACGAGGTTTTGGCTTTCATTGATTCCATGAACTTCTTGAATTCCTCCTGGGTGTGAGCTTGGGGTGGCTCTTCAGCAGGTTCATCAAGCCATTCGGGTTCGCGCTCTTGACGCTGGTCCCGGTCTCGGTCCCACCGACGTTCATATTGCCGTTCTCGAGGTTTATCATGCTGCGCATCGGGCTGGTCATCAGTACGATCTCTCCAACTCTTCGATCTATCGAATCGCTCTCGTGGTTGTGGAGCTTCGTTGTTCTCTCTATTCCATGGGTTGTCGGTACGGTTCCTATTCGGCCCATTTCTGCGAAGCTTATCACCGTCATCTCCTTCCTTCTCTCGCATGAATTCACCAAAGTTGCGACGGGGACGTTCAGTGTTGTTATCACGATCTTCCCCTTCGCGCGGTCGGCGATCTCCTCCGAAGCGATCGGGGCGTTCGCCCATGCGCCCATGAAAGCGTTCGGCACCTTCATTACCGAAGCTCTTGCGTGGCTTCACAGTGCTCCAGCCATCACTGTCCTGGTCGCCGTCACCTCGGCGGCGCAAATTGTTTCTATTGTCGCGGTCTCGGTCGCGGAAGCGCTCACTGGCGTCACTTTCGCCATTGCGGGGACGGAACGGAAAGCGATCTCGAATGTCGCCGTCTTTAGCGGCCTTGTCATTGTCAAACGGTTTCGGGTTCCGTGACTGCGTCGCAGAATTGAACATTGTCCGTGGCGGTCCAAGAACTATGTCATCGGCATCTAAAAACCAAATCAGCGCATTGAAAAATGGAAGACGTTACATCCGGTGAAACGTACTGGCGCTGTTTCGCGACACATGTCTGTCGGTCCCCGCTCGCCGGTTTGTTTGTTCAAGAAGGGTGCCATCATTGTGGCGGGATCTATCAGTGGCGGCCTTATTTCCTTGACTGTTTCGAAAATTATCAGGGGGTGGTCTGTTGGAGATGCCGATTAGCAACAGCAGCATTGTCACCATCTATGATAATTGCGCTACTTACCCCATCCATTCCTCAGCGGGCGGAAGGTTGGTGGGCTTGACACATAGCGGAGACTCTCTGAGGTGAATCAACACTTCCGACGTATATCGTATTGCCATAGCATCGGAAGCTGGCTAACAGCATATATTATCTAGAATGTAGGACGCAATTGCCTAGGCATAGGAAATATAAGCGCCGAGATGATAGCCGCAATTCGCCGTCGTTGCGGAAGTGACGTAAGGGCGTTTGCAATATAGAGCTGCTGTTCGTCGTCGTCGTCGTCGTCGTCGTCGTCGTTGAGGCGAGACGGATTGGGAGCGAAAGGGGTGATAAGACGTGGTCGCAGCGGTAGTCAGAGTACAAGAAGAAGCTCAAGAGCCAGTTCGTGATGGGATCTGGTGTGGCGGCGATGCTTGTCGCGTGCGTGCGTGCGGGGTGTGCAACGTCAATGTATAGTAGGATTAGAAAATAGGCGATTGGATGTACAGCGCTCGATGTGGACTTGAGGGACGAGGAGATGAACAAGCAGCGACGAGACTGTGTGTGTCGCAGGCTTCAAGGGCTTTGGCGTGGGAACCGAGATAGTCCGGCGCTGGCGCTGTCGCTGGCGCTGTCGTGGGCGACACTGGCCCGATAGACGGCCAAGAAGAGCCGCAAGAGCAGCTGTAAGGGTTGGAGGTGTTGAGACTGAGACTTGAAGGGTCTATATAAAAGTCGAGACGTGCGCTATCGTAAACGGGGGATGATTAGTCGCAAAAAACAAAAACAAAATATAAACTTTTTTCTGTGCAGGAAAAAAGAGTTCTGTGATGCTTGGGCAGGACTATTTAGCGGGTTGAGGAGGTAGGTTGAGAGATGATGGTTGTGCACTTAAAAAATGGAGGTTTGCGTTGTTGGGATGATGGAATATGGATTAGGATGGATATGGATGGATAGATGATGGTGGTGGCATTCTTTTTGGGGGGAAGAGTTGACCACTTGGCTAGTCACTTCCTAACAAACTTAGGTACCTGCAGACAGGTACTTGAGTAAGCCCGGTAGATATTGTACAGCGCTCACCACCATTCACCTACCGAGGTACCTACCTAGATACAATCGACCTTGTAGGCAGGTACCCACAGCTTTTCAGGTTATAGATGGCCTAGCGAGACAGCGCCTCGTCAGGCTCAGCTTGAAGCCTTGGGCGGGTCGCACCAGCATCTGCCTTGGCCGGTTCTTGCTACCTAAGCTACCTATAATTTTACCAGCTATAGACAGGCACGGGTCCGGGTACTTTTTGGCTGCCTTGATGCTTCCGCCTCTTTGTCCCCCTGGTGATATGATTGGACATTCTCATCTTAACTCTGCATATGTGTAAGCGTACATAGACCTGGACATCCTATGCAAGTATAAATTACAGGCCTTGGACATCTGCATGTACCCAAGGCAACCAAAACAGCTATGCACAATGACATGGATCGGTTTGCATGATTTTCTATAAGAGCAGTTATTGAGCTTCAAGGGTCTTTGATGAAATGTTAGAAGTACCCATTGTTGGATCAGATCTGGATCTGCAGTTTCTTATTGTCATATCCTAAACGACTTTCTCAATGCCACCCTTGCTCCACGTCGTAATTCGCTTCTGATCGCAAGTATCCCATAGTCTCCTGGCCATGGCCTGGTAGAGTCTCTTCTCCATCTCATCTGTTGTCGCCGCCGTTTGAGTTACAAGCCAGCTCACAGCACCGAATCTTGTTATTACTGTATCGCTTCCTCCTGCAATGCATGTGGTCCGATACAGAATCCTTAGTACCTGGGTGCGGAGGTTTATGCCCATATAAGGATTCACTATCAGACCAAATAGTTGTTCGTATACTTTGCGCTGGTGGAAAAGAGCTACATCCTGCGGTGTCCGTAAGCTGTCGACGAGGAAACCAAGTAGCCAGCTGATTTCTGTATAATAGGATCCGTCTAGTGTTGGACCTTCTTGAAGGATGGCCTTCATAAGCGGTATATTATTCGGTTGCCACAATGGGCCACTGGTGAGGAACAAGTTGACCTTCTCGTAAAGACAATGCAGTGGGTTCTTCAGAATATCAAGCGCCCTGCATGCAAAAATAACGAGAATGCTTGGGAGCGGCCCGTCAGCAATCAGATCTCTGGCAGACTCTGCAAGCTCCATTAGTAGTAGCCATATCTGTTCATTCTCCTCATATGTTGACTCCTTAATCTTTGTCGCCATTTTTATGACATTTGTGAGCGCTTCCTTGCGTATACTTGCGTGTTCGGAGGAAAGAAGTAGGATTAAGGAGGCCGCATAGCCCTCTTCTACTAGTTCTTCGGGTGGCTTGCTGGACCATTTGAGTAGTGAATTCTCTTTGCTCGTCAGAATCGGCACTGCGAGCCTATCTTCAAGTTCCTCAGGGCTTATTCGTGTTGCGAATTTACCCTTCACCTCATTTGTTGGCTGTGGCGTGGATTTGGGCTCGCCATCCAGCATCTCTGCATCCCCGTCTAAAGCATCGGCCCGTTTCGGCAGCGTAAATTTTGATCCAAGTTTCTTGTCGCCTAGAGCGGTGACTAATAAGCCGCTGATAGATTTTAAGAAGATGCGGCTAACCCCAGAGTCTAGAGAACGACGCAGATATTCTCGGAGAAAGCCTGAAAGTTGCTTAAGAGTCTCCTTAGCAGGCGAGGTCGACACCAGAAACGGTAGTTGTTCGGCGATTGACACAAGCAAAGGGCAAGTTCGCAAATCAGCTCGTTCTTCGGCATCTACCTCTTCCATATATTGCTCAATCATCTCCAAATATTTGGTAGGTGTTCTAGAGCATCGCTCAGCACAGTTATCTATGAATGACCAAATGGCCGAGTCAACACTACCTGCGTTCTTCAAGGCTGTAATAAGTGGATTTAAGCCTGATAGCTCCGAAACACTCTCCACAAGTTGACACTCGTTGGCAACATAGGAGAGGATTTGGCTCAATGTATCCCCGGACAATGCAGTGGTCTTCTCGGTGTAGAGTCGGAGGAGGGTAATGAATGGGGAGGTTGGTATTTCGGCAGTCCGTGCAAACCATCGCATGCTTGGAGAGTATTTAGCTACCGCACATAGATGTTCCAACTCCAATAGTGAGATAGCCATGTCTTCACCAGTCCCGTCGGATGCCTCGACCTTTTGGATTGTAGCGAGGAGTATGGGAGAGACATCAAATTTTGCTTTCAGAGCAAGTTGTGGTATGATTTCATAATAGAGTAAAATCAACCGACTTGCTGCCTCTCTTTGGAGATAATCTTCATTCGCTAATGTGCGGTAATAGCTAATGATCTCTTTGACGTCTGGTATCCGTTGGTAAAAATCATCAACAAGACGACGAGCAGCTTCCTGCCAGATCGAGTTTGGTAGTGCGGACGCCTCCCTATGCATCTCTAGTGCCCTGTCCAGCTTCTCCAATGCCAATACGAGCAGACGTATTGTGTAAAACGAGATTAACTTAGACTTATTCGTCAAACACCTATTCATAGCCTTCAATGTCATAGGGGGGGGGACGATATTGTCGAGGACCACTGATGTTGGTGGAGGAACCGCTGCGTAGTCATTAGGTCGACCAAAGAAAGGAGGGATGGGCAGCTTCACAACACTATATAACAGCGAAGCATAGCCTATCCAAGTGGCAGATAGTTTAGGATCGAAGGTGAAGGTTTTCTTATGTATAAAATAACGGGCAATCAGCTCTGGCGAAGCTTCGAAAATAGCAAGGAGCAGTTCGCTTTGTTTTGTGCTGGACCATGGTCTCAGCGATTCAATAAATTCTCCCAGGAGCATATTTCGCACTGGTATCTCGTCGACGAATTTATTCATCCAGGGTATACTATCGAGACCAAAGTCTAGAAGATCAATGCCCTCGGTATCGGGCATAAAAGCGTCTAAGGCGATGCCTTCCGGGTAGTAACCTTGCTGCGAGCGACAGATGCCCACTGCAAAATCTGTGCATGTTGCCATTAGAATTTCGTGGGCTGCGTCTTCCACCGAGATTTTCTTGTTCTCGACACCATCTTCAAGATTTGCAGGCTCCTTTGAATAGCCATACAATGACGCGATTTGGGTGAGCGAATGGGCATTGAGTATCTTAATCTTGACCTCCTTAGCCAATTTCTTGTCTTGCACAACTGATTTCTTCAAAACATCCAATATCTCGGCAATTAAGAAGGGTGGGTCGTCTGGAAGATGTCGCATGAGCGCCGCTATGATGTCTCTCTGCAATAGAAGATCCTTCTTGGCTTCGTTATGCAGAAGTCTCAAACAACTCAGAAGCAGTCGCGTCGCATTTGTTCTCACGGAGGCTTTCTTGGGGTCCTCCTGATCACTGCCGATGTAACGAAGACCCATATTCCGGGCTAGGGACTTGAATGTGTTGATTCTCGCTCTAAATATCGGAGCAGCCAAAGCGCCGCCATCTAGACAAATTGCCTCTCTGAGAAGCCTCAACGTAGGGGATATTATGAAGTCTTTCCCCTTTTCAGCCGAGAGATTCCTGGCTATCAACTCTTGCTGTCGTTTCTGAAGCAAAGTGCGACATAACCCCAGTCCGTAAGACACCCGGTCTACGTTGTCTGATATGATTTTGAGTAACAGCGCCAGCACCACAGGCACAGCCGACATGACATTCTCGTTGTTCATCTGAGAAGCCATGCTCCAAGTTTCCATGATATCGGGTAGATAGATGGGCACTTCGTCTTCGACTTCTCTAGGTTTCGTAGAATCGAGGAAGTCGAACAGTATCTGCATATGGTCCGACTTCTTCTCGTCATTGTTCACGATGCTGTCGAGGACATTCTTGAATGACTGCAGGCCTAGGGAGAAGAAGGCGCAAGGGTCAGCCGTGAGTGTGCGAAACGGAGCTGTTTGTCATCTCTAGCTTACCATGCCTTGCTTTGTGAAGGTCCTGTTCGAAGGTGAGGAGGTGCCGAAGCTGTCGCCCGGTGTAGACCTCCTCCGAGGTGGGCGCTTCGTGGACATGGTTGGTTTTCTGCTTCTTCCCGGCATGGACGCCGTCGCCTCCATAAGACTTGCGTTTCGCCATGCCGTATCGTGGTCAAATGAGATTGGTCTTCCCGCGGCATGTTCTAGGGGCTTCTTCTCCCAGGTTTCATGGATTGGTTGGAATTATTTCTACGCCATTGGATTGTTGTAGAGATCAATTGACACTGAACTAAGCTATAATGCGATTTCTTGCGAGTTCGCTTCCAAAGACGTTGCTCATTAAGTATTCATTCTATGGTGCCCTGCAGCTATTGGTACATAATCGCGAGTAGTATCTTTTTAGGTACTTGCGCTTCAGAAAAAAAGTCCAAATTGCCGGACCAGACCGCTCTCCTATCATCTTCCTTTGGGTTAGCGCGGTAGATAGGCGCCCCGCTAATACTCAAGTGTGGAACTACTTCCCCACATTAGTATAGGCCATGCCTAAGCCGCACTTACCTCATGAGACGACGTCTTATCAGTCCGCGCTTATGAGCTTCGAACACCAACAACTAGCGCAACCTCACCAAATCCAATCAATATCAAAGCATCTCTCCGTGTTTCGATAGATCGATAAATATTTCAACATGTCGTTTGTATTGCCACACCTTCCCACCGGATGGCACGTAGATCAGGCAATCCGTACGTCTCACTCACTCCCTTGCGATTACCTACTGAGCAACATGACTAACTTGAAGTTTCGCAGTATCCGAAGAGGAGCGCGTTGTTGGTATGTCTTATCTGAGAAGCACACCGTCCGGGCTCTTTTACGTAAATGCTAACTTTTTAAATCTAGTCTTACGGTTCGGCAAAGTACGCCCGCATTCTACACCCCCCCCTTCTGACAGTTTCCGGGCTGGCAACCTCCCGAGGACCTGTGAGCACTCCTATACTCATTACTAACTACTGTGCTTGTATAGGACAGTGATCCGGACTGCATGCGCCAGGATGAGGTGCTGTACCGCATTGCGGATAAGGTCAAGAATTTCGCAGTGGTAAGTTTGTCGTAGCTGCCTGTGTGGCGATCAATGATCCATACAACCCTCTATTCGCCACCCCGATATTTACTCCGTTGCGAATTTACTAACCATGTTTATCTCATTCTAGATATATCTGTGCGACAATGAACAAGTCCCGGACTTTAATGTTATGTAGGTTATCTCTCTCGTTATTTTTATTTTCCGTCATTGTTAGCGACAAATCTTAGACTTTCTGGCTAGCTTTATGCTTGGAAAGCCTAGATACTATCAAAGTTTCCCATTAATTTTAGTATGAGGGAAAGTGACTAACATCTGACCTTTAAGGTATGAGCTTTACGACCCGATGACCATCATGTTCTTCTTCCGCAACAAGTTGATCATGGTAGATTTGGGTTCCGGTAACAATAACAAGCTGAATTTCGTCCTCGAGGACAAGCAGGAGCTCATCGACATCATCGAGACCGTCTACCGCGGTGCCAAGAAGGGCCGTGGTCTGGTGGTGAGCCCCAAGGACTACTCTACGCGTTACCGATACTAGATTTGCTTTGATGATGAGCAGGCGATATTTGACAGCCGCAGAGGGTCTTCCCATTTATGCGCAACCTTTTTGTCTTTTGGCCGTCACATGTTTCTATTCCGCTTCCGCCACGACGACGACCTACTACTCCGCAATCACGGCTACTAGAGGCATGGGTATCAGTCGAGTGGGCCGTGGAATCTACCACTCAACAGGAAATAAAGCGGACGAAGAAGATGCAGAGAGCTATTGGTTGGATGTGCTTTACGCAGTATGCTTAATAGGGTTGGTCTCACAATCAATGAAAATCTGTTCTATGTACTCGAAGATGCTAATGCCCCCTTTTTCAAAGATACGAGTGATGTGCCCCTTATTTCCCAGGTACGCTTTCTCTCCTGTCCCCGTAACTTGACTATGCTATCAGGGTTGGTTCCGTCCACAATCCGGCATGATGTGGCCAGCGTAGTTATGATGTAAGTCGTGAATACCGTAATTCCAGTGGTTATTATTTCCGTCAAAATTTGTTCCAAGTCGCCATCTCGACGGAAGTCAACAAGAGCACCTAGGTGCCGTAACTGTCAATTAAACGTAAATCGTAGGCAGGGCGCATTAACATATGAGCCATCGTAGCAGATAAAGATCCCAATATAGATATATGCAGGTCAAGGAACTCAAATACTGGCTGGAAGCGGCAAAGGAGGAGTAGAGCACCCTAACGACGATATGTCGTAAGGATCCGAGAAAAGTGGCGCGTTGCTCAAGGAGACACGACGCGTATGAGCGTAATCATAAGCTATTTAACGGGCCGTCAACTCCACGGGTTGTAGGGATTAGATGCCACAGGTGACCCCTAAGCACGCGAGTCAAAATCTCATAAATTTTTAATGGTTCAATCATCAATTAGCTAGCTATTTATCAAATCTTATTCAGCCCCAATCTCATTATACTTTACATGCTATTAAGCTTGGCAGGAGATAGATCCCACACGTAAACCAGTGAACTCTCGGATATACATAAGCCGATCGTAGATTGACTCACTCTCTCATATCATTTTTTGTAATATGCCACATGAAAATGTATCCAAAAACTACATGATATCATCCGTGATCGGTTTTTCAATATAACAGACTTAAGAAAGTATCATCTCTCATATAATGTGAACTCGACTAAGTAGCCGGGGACGTCGGCCCTCACACCATATCTCCGGATGGGTTGGGCTTATGCTGCAGAAACGTGCTTGGCACTTTCGGCACGGGTGAGATCTGCTGCGCAGCGCGGAAAAGCTCACGCTGACGATCCGTTTCGCGGGAGCGGCCACCTGTCAGACGGCGCATGTGCGTCCTCGTCGTCTGTTTGATGGGCTTGATCATGTTCTCGAGAAAGAATGAGTTCTCGGCAGGAGCATTTGCCGTCGCTCTGTGGCGGTCTTCCTCGCCGTCCGAGAAGATGTCTTCAGTAAGCTCATCATCAGAGGTGAACTCGGTGAGTTGTGGCTGATACGAAGCAGGCATTGATGGTGAGGTGACTGAGCGTGCATGGAGCGCCGGTCTCCCAGTTAGTGGAAGGGCGGCGGTGTTGAAGGCTCCAGAAGTGATAACGTTTGTGTTCTCTTTAGGCGGTGGGGGCCGGTCCACGAACCCATTATGGAACGAAGTATTGTTAGAAGCTTGATGTAGGATAGGCAACACGTCGTCGTATAATCTCGCCCCCGATTCATAGATATCGGGCGTAAATTCAGTGACCGTCCTAGACGAGCGACTTTCACTAGGTGATGTTTCTGAAATGTCATCAAAGAAGTCATCTAAGCTATCTAGTTTGGTAACTAGATCGCCCATATGTCCCTCGCCACGCATATCGTCCGACATCATAGTTTCCGTCCTTTCGGGCATTTCGAAATACCCATATTGATAGTCATCTTCATGAAACTCAACATCCGGCGTTGGAGTCGGTTCTGCTAACACGCCGTCTGTTGCCTCTCCCTGGCACATGTAGAATGCGGCGTGTATGTTGCCTCTAGTTGCGTCGGTCTTCTTCGCCGGAGCAGGGATAGCCCAACCAGATTCTTCGGGTATTCCAAACAAGCTTTGCGTTCGCTCATATTCCTTCTTCATGGCCCGGGATGACGAACGTGTCATACTCATTCGAAGGTGTTGTTTTTCCATCGATGATCCCGATACCGCAACTACATTATCCAGGACAGCTAAGGCCTCCATGCAATACGCGGTTTGAAGCAAACGAAGAAGGGGGGAGATCAGGTCGGGGCCGTGCGCAGCAAGTTCTGGTTTCCGCATCTCGATGTCAGGTATAATGACGCAAAGGATCCGCATTGTCATCAACTTCACCGACGGTATGCTGTTGGTCAGAAAACCAATGAGCATCGTAAGCATCTTAAGGTCAAGTTGAGGAAGGAAAAACTCGCGGATAGCAGCGAACAGCTGTACTATCATATCCTGACTTGAGTGTAAGCTTGAATCGATGAGTATCCCTAAGGCATCGCATATAGGCGTAAATTCTTGTGCTTCCGCGACGGCGAATAGTATCTCTGCTGTCTGCCTTGTCCCATCGTCGATAAAATGATTTTCCAGGGCCTGCAAAAAACGAGGGAAATTCGCGATAATGGAGAAGAAAAGTCGGTTATCGTCGCCAATGAGAGCATCACTCGGTAATTGCACAAGCTTATCCATGAGATTGAGGGTAGGTTGAAGACACACGGACGATCTCAAGCCTTTATATAACAATGGCTGAATACCCTCGAAGCCACCATCCCAGCGAAGAGGTTGGCCTTCTAGCAGGGCTCGTCGTACGCTCAAGGAGCCGAAGTCCAGCTTCTCAACATACTCATCAAGCATCTCAACGGCCTCGAGAAATTCAAGCTCATTGATAGACTCTAGACAGGCACAAGTGGTCCAGAACAGTTGCGGATACGACAGAAGCTTCTCAGGCTCGAGTTTCAATATCAGCGTTTTCAATGTTGTCAGTATTTCCATTGAAAATGTCTGAATTTCAGAATCCTCGTCTGCAATTGTGTTCGATAGACGCGCAAGCATGTCGCCTAGCATGGTTTGATCGACAGAGGTCAAGATGCAACGAAATATTTGAAAGGAACGGCAAGCCAAATGACGCACAGGGCATGAAGTTGCCCAAGTCAATGATAGGCGACTCCATTGCTTCTTAATACCAGGGAATGTGATCTCAAATGTCTTCACAACCTCAGTGGTGAGATGCTCCATGCTTTGTGGGACTTTATTATCACGTTCATCGACTTTGCCGTTGCTATCCTCGTAACTCCATACAACTGACCGATCATGTTGACGTATTGCCTCAATGAGCGCTTCTATAGAGCTTTTAATTTCAGGCGATGTAGCGTCATCCATCCTCGATATGACCAATTCGTGAATCAAGTGCACTAGCATCTCGCGTGCTTGCTCTTGGACAAGAGGCGTGTAGTGATCCCACAAAACAGTCACAACTTGCAGCAAGAGCGGAAGACTTTCTGCCGTGAGCTGTGCTGGAGCCACCATTAGGTCAACTAGGAGGATGAGAGATAACTGGCCCAGTGATAGCCCGGCCTGCTTGGTACCAATTGGTAATGCTTCCGACAGATCAGCACAGTAGGGTAACATATTGATGTCCGGTGGTGGCGGAACGGCTTCCTTCTTCTCGTTTGGCACCATGGCTTTGGGACTGATTTGCATCAATAAAAACTCAACAACCTTGCTACCCGGCGTTGTCGTAGTGCTTGATAAGAATACCACGATTTGTTTAGCGTATTCCACGAAGTTCTGTTCTCGTCGCTCCAAGCAAAGGGAGATGATGAAATCTAGTACAAGCCGTACATTCCCGGGATAAGGGCCCGTTGCAAGGGCTTGCCATAAAGCTTGAACCTCATTATGTAATGCAGCACTCGATTTAATTGTAATTTCGAGCAAGTTGGCGAGAAGGACATAGGATTGGGCTATAGGTCCACCATTCGGATCAATCTTCAGCTCAATGGTCTGAATCCACGGAAGAAGAACTGCCACAACGTTCCGTTGGTTCCCTTGCTGCAAATTCTTGAAATAATATGTGAATTCGGAGAATATATGAAACGCCAACTCTGGGTGTTGTTTTGCGAGCCGCTTAGAGATCTCAAATTGAGCTAGTTTGTAGACAGCCTTCGTCTTGTCGGAGATACTAATGTCGAAATCCTGTATTTTGGAGCTGCGTCCAGATTGTTGTCTCTCTTCAACCGCCCTCAAGACCCGTGCGGATTTGGAGCGGATTTCACTAACATCATTGCCAAGCATGAATAGGCATAAACCTAGTAATTTCCCAAGTGGCGTTGGATAGTCAGGATGTTCTAGGAGGACTTCAGTGATCACAGAAAAGTAACTTTGCTGCACCTTTGGAGTTTCTGTCAAATAGCAGCGCGCTACGCAGTGCTCTGATAGGTACGAAGTCGCCTGGTTGTAAACAATCAGGTTTTTCAGAGCTCTCCTTCCAATGGTGATTACCCGATCACTTCCAGAGTTAAATATTGCATCTATCCACGCAACCATACGTCTCAGGTCGAACCGGAGGACGGCGCCACCTTCAGTCGTAACACTGACCGGCCCAGCGCAAAGAGCGGCCATGGCACTTAGTGCAGCAGTTTTTAAATTTCTTTTCTCAATCTCCATGGCGGCTGTAATCACCCCTCGCTCACCGGCAGATTGCTGTTCAATTACTGATTTTCGCATGTTCTTTTCCCTATCGCGAATTTGTTCCTGATTTGGGGAGAATCCACACCAGTCCTCCATCAAAGTGAAAGCAGATTTTCGGGATTCAAAGGTCATCCAGCGAGAAGGATCTTGCGTACGATTTATTCCCTCGAAAAGCTCCTCCATCAAGCCGCAGTAATGCCGTCGAAGTTTCTGGAACTCCCAGTCGTTCTGCACTTCCCCATCCATCAAGAAGAGTTTCAAGTCCCGAGCATAAGTGCATAGATTATTCAATACCGATTCATTCTGATACACCTCGGGGTTCTTGAGGAAGTGGGACGTGAGTTTGTAAATATGTGTTAGCTCGGTCCATAAGAGATCCATTCTCCGGTTGCGCCGCGGTCCACTGTTGGTTCTCTGGTGCAGCCGGGCTCGAGCCTCCTCGCTACATCGGGTTACGTGGCTTTGTAATTCGTCTAATAACGTTCGATAAATATGAATATTAATCGACCCCATAGAGAGAACAACAGCTTCACGAACAAGAGCGGAAGAAACAGATAATAGTGGGATCAGATATTTGAACAAGGTCCTCGCCGACACAATACGATCAGTTGATTTAGATCCTTTTCTCTGATGTTGATTGCCTTGTGACGAGCCGTTGAATGTGCTTCCCGTATCGGTCAAAGTAGTGCAGGCGAAAGTGAGATATAACTTCCACTGGTCAATAAGAACTTCTGGTTGCGTCGTTGGCGTCCGGGCTGTCTGGCGAGCGCTGGTCGGATCCGACCCGTGATATAACCCCCTGCTTGGCTCTGATAGAGTGTATATGGTCTTGTACATTTGCAATATACGGTTGCAGATCAAGTCTCGGCCGATGGTCAAGGTGAACGGGCACCGATCATATGCAATTCGTATCAGATTCGGGAAGATTTTGAACCAAAGTGTCGTATCATACGAAACATCACTAGTACAGAGCTCGATCAAGGCTCCTTTATTGTTGGCGTTTTGCATTCCCCGCTGAAGCCTGCTTCTTTCGGCAACCGACAACAGTTCGTCTTTGAAATTCATGACTTGAATGGAGTCATTCTCCAGAATATCGATTAGACGGACGTGATCATTCTCCTGGGTTCGGTCTTTGCCCAGCGCCGCATCAAACTCGGTTATAAGCCGCAGCACCGTAATTGCAAAATGCCTTACTCTGCGAGATTGTGAGCATAAGAAAAATAAACCGCGAGCCTCGACATGGTCAACCTCCGCCCATATACTAGACAGATCCAGTTTCAGCCCGCGCTTCTCATTGGCCGTAATCTCTACGGGCTCGGAAGTGGCATCTCGCGTCTTTTGCCTGATCTCGTCTCTCCAGATTTGTAATAATTCAACGTAGAGTCGTAGAGTGTTTTCGATATGACCAGGCCCCAACATACCGCCGTCTGACATTGTCGCATAGCGGTCGTCAAAATTGAATATGAATCGGGCAAATCCCATCGTAACTTGATGGGCATGAGATTGTTTGGCGATAGATTTGAGCGATTGGGCTGAGGAATACGCAATATTATCTTGGACATGGGCGGTGCCTGTACATAGAAGGTTGATGAGAGGGTTGAATGGTATGTCAGGAGTAAAGCACCGAGGCAAAGCTTGTACAGCAACATGGAGCAGCCCATAAAATGCTTGCTTCTGGTCAGCCGGGCTCTGATAATCGTCACGCCGTGCAAAATTGAACGACTCAGTGATGGGCGTCTTAGGTCCAGGGCTGTTGAATTTTTCATCGAGCACAGCTTGCCCTCCGAAGGTGTTATCACATATGATCGTGATTTTACCCAAAATCTGTGAGAATTTCTTGTAATAATCGCGCACACCATCGCTCAGTGATTTCTGTTGGACAGGACGAGACAGAGCTTCGTTAGCTGTCGACAGTAGTGAATTAGCCAAGGGTATGCCAGAGCTGGATATTGATACTGGTGAATCAGGGGGTAGTCGGTCAAAATTCGAAGGCGACGGAAATTCTTGTGGGAAGGGTGGTCGACCCTGTTCCTCCTGCTCGAGATCGGACATCATAGTCAAGAATGCTCTAATCCCAATGACCATCCTATCAGGCTCGAGCTGCTCAACTTTTAATTCTTTATTTGAGTTGAACAACTCGGCGTTGATTAGAGGGAAGATGATATTTTTGCAACAGTACTCCGTATATCTATATCCGATCATTCTGATTATCTGAATAAGAGAACCACTTGAGGCAGTGTCAGCGGTCGAGAAGGTACGCTTAGTTGGGGGTAAAACAAGTCCCATGACTTCGTCTAATTTGCGGGCAACGGCACCGCTCGTGTCGTTTATTCTAAAAAGATAGGTCCAGAGTAACCGGGAAACTGCAAGTAGACAATGTGGCCTTAACGCCTTGTCTTTCAACCGAGTCTGCAGCGAACGAACCAGCTGGAGCCACTGGGGGCTGGCAGATTCAGGAGGGGACACACAAACCATTGTCGAGGTCAATGGAAATGACACCGTCCAGTATCGTGGTTTGACGAACATGGAGGCCAGTCGTGGGCCAATAGTGCTCAGAACCTCTTGCCATTTCGGGTGCGTGAAGTGGTGGTTAGTACCCTTCGCTGCAATGGGGAGAAGAAGAGTATCTAGAATGCGACAAAAGGCGGTTTTTATCCTCTGGCCATGGGACTGAGCGAACAGTCGACCTAGTGACACTAAGAAGCCGCAGGCTTGATCCCAATCTTCGTCCGTATCTATCTTAAACCGCAGATGCGTCATACCGCCAAGAACTAATTCTACTTGACCTTCAGGATCTTTAGTCTGGGATGTTGAAGTTCGTCCAGCGATATCCTGTAAAGAGCCGCGAAGATCACGTATGAACCGTTCAGCAACACTAGTAAAGTTAATGTTGCTCATGGCACCCAGAAGCTGAGTAAATAAGTTCCAGTTGGCCATCTTGAGAGGTGAGGCTTCAAGCTGTTCAACCTCAGCAATCTTGAGTTGACCAAAGATGATACCTTCCAGCTTATCTTCCATTTCGGGCATTATAGAGCTTAGGCTACTATGAGATATAACTTCTAAAAGGACTCGGCACAAAATGTAGATAGAAACGATAGAACGTCGCTCGGCCTGGGCTACATATTCCTGTCTTGCTGCTAAAGACGGTGCACCCGAGGCTCCAGGATCCAATGCGCCAGTAGCCATCGAGGCTTGAACTGGTTCAGTGTTACGTCTTATCAGACTTGGAGTAGGTTGACTCGATTTCAATTGCTGTAGTTTATTGCGCGCGTCACTAGCTGCTTCACTCTTAGTTTTCCTCCACAACATGATGGCGTCGATCAATGCTTTGGGCTTGGGCCGCGCAATGTGCCCAAGTGCGACTATAAATTGGTCAAAAGCTGGGTCAGCACCAGGACCACAGATGTTTTCAATCCTGGGTTCGGGGTCGAAGGGAATCGTCATGCACTCGTTAAGCTTCTCCTCAGCATGCGCAATAAACTACAGCTTTGTCAGTATTCGATACGTTAAAATACGTGTATTAGGATAAGAACGAACAGAGGTGAATAAGATATGTAGGGCATATTCCCCCACAGTTTTCTGCTGATCATCTCGAGGGTGTCTCGACGAATGCGAGTGATGATGCCCATGGTCACGGCGAGTTTTGCTCTGCATACGCTCAACCTTCTTCTGAGCCACGGCGTGCGTGGAGGCGCCGGTATTCATGTCGGAGGCAGATACCGTTTTCTCAAGCGGGTGTGTCGAAGACATGGCCGTGGACCCCGACAGGGCAGTAGGCGGCCGGGAACCGACCGATGCATCGACCTCTTGCCGTGCAATGACAGGCATATCCGTTCCTCGCTCTGGTAAGAAGCCAGCCCCGGCAGCGGCTATCATCTGGGGACTGAGGGGGCTCGAAGAAGAGCTAAGACTGCCATTCCGCGAATGTTGGATCCCATGTACGATAGAGGTCTGGCGGTGGTGTCCATACGCCGCTGATTTCGGATCTACGACACGCTCTATGATGGCACCAATACCCGTACGCGAGGTCGCAGCGCGAGCACCCGGGGTGGCAGCGGAAGACACGGTAGATCGAGGCGATTCGGGAATACCCGCAAGCCCGCCGGCCTGGAGCTTCTCGAGGGAGGATTCGCGCGAATGGGCGATGGCGCGGCTTACGGCAGGATCATGGGGCAGAGGCTTCAAGGTGTTTTCCCAAGCATCGTTCTCGTCATCGTAGGCGTTCAGGCGCGAGGCTGAGCGAGGAGGAAAGTCTGGCAGCGTCTTTTGGGACGGAGCTACATCATGCGACAAGGGAGTCAGCAAAGGAGACGGCGGCATGGAGATTGCGTGCTCGGGCGCAGGGACACGGGGACACAGGGAGCATCCCCTCTCTTGTGAAACAGGACGGCGGTTGGAGGGGCACGACAGCAGCAGTCTCGGCAGCACAACAGCGAATGCGATAGGATGGGGAACGTGCAAAAAAAAGAGAAGAAGTCGCGCGACGTGGACGACCTAGGCAGGCAGGCAGGCAAGCATGCGGCAGTCCGGGGTGGGTAGTAGCTAGGCAGGTGCTGTAGATAGCTAATGGAATTGGCAGGAGTTGGTGCTTAGTGCATGGTGCGGCGACGGCAGCAGCGGTGGCAATACCTTCCAAACCCTAGGTAGGTACTTAAGCATGCCGCATCCCATTCTATCCCATCCTGCGTACGGCCAACCACAAAAGGCCGACCTAATGCAAAGTGTCGAGGCAGGATCTATCACAGCACCACCGCCTTGCTTGTACCAACAACCGCTGCCCTGCACCAGCTAAGACCGGTAAAGTGAATCACACGCGAAACCAACTCACCCATGATTATCAAACGGCGCCCATGATACGTCCGCTGCAAGCTAGCTGGGTTGTCTTGCAGGCGCAAAACATACAAGGTTTGCGTCCGTGTTCCGCGAATGCAGGTCCAAATATAGACGAGGCCGTTTCGAACCCTTTGGCAAGGCTATATCGACGGATCGGTAGATAGGCGGGTTGGATGGATGGACGGAGGGATAGATGGATAGAATCTCTCGATATCACGGACCCTGTAGCATAGCTGCAAGTAGGGACCAAAGATATCTCTACGGGTATCTACTATACCTACTAACAGGTTAGCAGAGACGGGTCTAGCACTAGGTTGGAATAGTCAGGTCAAGATTTCCATTGACCCCCTAATTTTCTTTCTCTTTTGCTGACCTGAGCTGAACATCAAAGCAAAGCTTGAACATGTCACACGGGTAACATCAATTGTCGATGCTAGGCCAATAGTATAGCTCAATTCGCAATGTCGCACTGCTTGGCGTTACAAAGTCCGGCAGATATCTCCAGCTTTCATACATAGATAGAACAGACAATATCTCCAACATAGGTACTCCATATATAAATCAGTAAAGTAGTTATATTAACTAATGAAAGTTTATATCTATTGAATGTGGATGCGATACCAAGAGCTTCAACTCTACCTAAAGACATACTTATCGGCCCACCAATCACCTACAAAAGTTGGCGATAAGCGCTGGCAGTTACTACATGTGCCGTAGATATTCTTTTTGAAGAATTGGATAATATTCATTCGGAGTGCTTACCTCATAATTTGAGGTAGTAATTAGTCCACCGGATACCTACTGACCGGAGCCCCCCGCCGCCTTAGTTGCCTCAGCCCAGCCAAAACCCGTTTTCCGCTACCCATAAGTACACTAAGCAGGCACCAGCGAGATATTCATGCTTTTAAGTAAGACTCCGAAGCAGTATCCGAACAACAGGTGGGGATGTCACAAATAATCGGGTTAGATTGTTTTAGCATACATCAGCTACACACTTAAAAATGGAAGAAGCTCACCGATAATTCACACAACGTCAAGCAGTAATGGCCGTTTTTCTTTTGCGTCTCGCATTGCGCGCAACTGCCATTCAAATATTTAGCTAGAACTATGACTATGACAGCATAGTGCAGGAGAATGATATCTCTTGGTTGTCTCTTCGCCAGGTTTCGATCAGAGGACTCCAGGACAAGTAAAGAGTGGATCTCCGAAAGTAGATACTTGCATCGGTACTTGCCAAAACGGCCGA
The DNA here is from genome assembly GCA_022495085.1 of Xylaria sp. FL1042. Classification (NCBI taxonomy): domain Eukaryota; kingdom Fungi; phylum Ascomycota; class Sordariomycetes; order Xylariales; family Xylariaceae; genus Xylaria; species Xylaria sp. FL1042. Next base: position 189,323 of record MU380134.1, read on the forward strand.
CAATAGTTACACCACACCCTCCCGCGCTGTCACACAGCTAAATTAGCCAATTAGATACACCAGCTAATAAATGATCGCTCGATTCACAGGCGGAATAAGTAGCGAATGTGATCGTCACAATGAAGCGTTCTCAGCGACGTTTTCCTTCTTCTGTCTAAAAGAAGGGGTCCTATCCGCAGCTGTACACATGAATTAAAATTAGTGATATCTTTCAACTCGATCAGAAATTATATTTCTTGGGTAACAATCGTACCGTAGCACCATCCACAAGTACGCATTGAAACTACCTAATCGTCTGGTTCAAGAAGCAACATCTATTTGTATGTTACTGTGCATAGATAGTATTTACTCATCATTCCAGCTCGCCCCATACAGTAAGTCAATATCAACTAGTAGAGACTAAGAGGCTTCAATTCAAAATCAAACATATATATGTACATTCACATAAAGCAAGTCAGTAAAACTTGAGACTTTTGCAAATCCAATTAGGGTACGCAATCAGGTATCAAACTACAGTATATAGATCGGGTAACTCAACCCAATAGCCTGCCATATCGTATGAGTTACCAGAATAGTGGCGCTCATCGCTGATGTCTATCACAAGAAAACAAGGAAGATATCTGCGCGCATGCATCGGCTTTGTTTACGTATACCTGCCTGAGCCTCTGACAGGTTTCCAGCAGGTTGTCAGGACACAGCTGTGGTGTAGATAGACAGAGATACACAATCCGGGTAGACAAGGTTAAATTAACTTTGTCTGGTCAAAGGTGGTATTACCGAGGGGTTGGCCCCCGAGCCACCCTTGGCGTCTCTTAGTCGGAGTTTATTCATGCTGGCAACTCGCCCCAACTCAAAATAGAAATACCTAACCTGAACCTACAGTAGTAGATTGCCGACTTGCAGGGTTGCGTTACGTCTCTATCAGGAAGGATTGGGATTTGGCAGTACTTAGTATACTACGTAAATGCAAGGGGAAATTTCCAAGTTCCTGTTGCAGTCAAGATTGCGAATCGCCTTTTTGGCTACCCGAACGATGTGCTGAGTATTCGTCAAAGCCGCGTAGTAGGTGGCGGCATCCGGTTTATCACAAGTGAGCCGAATGCCGGCGGCAAACACGAATACGAAATGGGTTCAACGGGGCGGGGCTGTATCCTCTTTACAGCGCAGTATCCGACGTCGAACGACGGCAATTCCTTATCAGATGCATAAACAAATCGTACAAAAAGATGCCGTGTGGCCTATACATGCAAACCGGCGCAATATCACTTTCGGCGCTGCGACATCGGTACATGATGCGCCCACCTCGACATCTTGGGAACCGAGCCATCCGTGTTGCCAGGTCTCCGTCACATAATGTATATAAGTAGTTTACACTACACATGAGAACCTCGTCCAGTAATGCGCTGTTGTGGTCAATGATCACTCGGTCTCAGTTCCACTCGCTAACATCAAAATCGACCCATCGATGAAAGGCCACGCTCTTCGCCTGGGTCAGATATCTTCTAGAATGCGGTGGAAAGACGATTAATGCAGATCAGGAACTGCCGGAGGAAACACTGGGGACTAGGTACTGCGTCTGTTATTGGTCCAGTTCTCCCGAGCTCTTTGTCTCATGCCTACTAAGTATGTCATCGGAGGTTCGGGGGGGGGCAAGGCAGCCTCCAGACCGGACTGGACGGTATGTCACAAGGTCCCGTAATCACGGCCTGTAGTTCATATGACGGCACAAAATATGCCAGTGATTTTGTAACGACCCAAGTAGTAATGCAAAACTACTCAGTACGTAGTAGGTAATCACCTAGGGTAGGTCCGAAGGTAGGCATACTACGTAGTGCGATGGATCAGGCATAATAATATGTAGTCAACGGCCTCTCAGGGTTTTGGTATTCTGATTCGAGAAATAACAAGGGGAGCCCAGCGAAACTGCGTTAGCCGCATGATGAGTAAGATGTGTATTTCCAAACTGAGCAGATGAGTGGCTGAGAAAAAGAAGGATCTCTCTATGATTTGTGAAAAAGGGGGGCTAATGTAGGCAATGGCACCACATCGCTACGATTTAAGCACCAGCAGTGTAAGGACAGATTGCAGTAATGGACCCTTTCTCGAGCCACAATATTGTGGCCAAAAGACGCCAGCGCATACGAACTTCCTTGACAGTTTTCTAGGGAATCAATTTGGCGAGAGACAAGACGGGAATAACTGCGTAAGCCTGGCATACGTATTAACTACATGTATGATGGCATGTAACACACCTACATGTAGCAAGTATCAGACAGTATTAGGTAACTTTTCACATGTAGATATCTATCTATTTGCCTCCCTAAATACGGAGTACATGTGGCCAATCTCCAACCGGTATTATCAGTACTATGGCTACTCGCCTGTCTGCTGGGTAAGTAAGTACCTACTTAGTAAGGCGCATAGTATATACATCCTGCACAGCACACTGCATTATCCCAAGTCGGTCGCCAAAGACCTCGGGACTCTGCGCTGAGATACCTACCTACCCTACCTACCTACCTAAGGTATGTACATTATTAGAGTGGGGCTATTCGGCGTCGGCGAGAGTGTACCTACAATTATAGGTACAGTAGCGTATACCGCTTAGGTACCCTTATCGTGCGTTTTTTTGGCGGCACTGTTGGTACATGTAAATAGTAGAAAACTCACCGATACCACCATCTTATCCCCCCAAAACTTCCACGTTCCCTTCTCTTCTTCCCCCGTTCCGGCTTTGCCAAACCCACCGACCCGTGACTGGAGATATCGATTTCACCCGGGCCCGAGGCATCCAGCACTCTCCGCTGACTTCCTTTTTTTCCTTTCTCTTTCCTTTCGCGTGTATCTCTTCGAGCCAGCACCGTTCAGCGCATCTTTTATTCCTTTCACATGCCCCTCTCTGGCCCAGTTTCCGATATTCGGTAGGCAGATAGGGCTTTTAAAACCAACCCCCGTAGTAGACAGCACAGTCCGCTCGGTAAATTCACCTAGAGTCCGTCTTGGGAGATTTCTTTTCGGCCGGATTGGACTAGACTAGACTCTTAACACATTGTTTCTGTGAGTCTGTCGTGCGGTGTCACCGTTTGCCCCAGCCTGAGCCAGCGCGTGCACGGCTGTCTGTGTCTGTACGTTTGTTTATGTGCCCGCAGTAAATTGGTTCCACACCGTGGCTAATCCGCTCTACGATAGTAGAAGTTGTGCCCTTCTCCGAATCATCCATCGTTCCTTGGTCGGCCACGCAATCGTTTCGCCTGTCGCAAAGCCCCAGCCATCGCCGCCCCCCAATTTATCCCGGTGACATTTGCTGTGAATTATTGTCAACATGGCGCAACTCGACACTTTGGACATTATTGTCCTCGCCGTTATCCTCTTGGGGACGGCTGCCTACTTCACAAAAGGCAAACTCTGGGGCGTAACTAAAGACCCATATGCCTCATCGTTCGCCAACGCCAACGGGGCCGCCAAAGCTGGAAAGACGAGGAATATCGTAGAAAAGATGGAGGAGACTGGCAAAAACTGTGTCATCTTTTACGGTTCGCAGACTGGTACCGCCGAGGACTACGCCTCGAGATTGGCCAAAGAGGGCAAGAGCCGATTCGGTCTCGAAACCATGGTTGCTGATTTAGAGGAATATGACTATGACAACCTCGACACCTTCCCTGAAGACAAAGTCGCCATGTTTGTTCTCGCGACCTACGGTGAAGGCGAGCCCACCGATAATGCCGTTGACTTCTATGAGTTCATCACGTCGGAGGATCCTTCCTTTTCTAACTCAAGCGAACCCCCTCTTGGTAACCTCACCTATGTCGCATTCGGTCTTGGCAACAACACGTATGAACACTATAACTCAATGGTCCGCAATGTCAACAAGGCTCTAGAGAAATTCGGTGCCCACAGAGTTGGTGAAGCCGGTGAAGGTGACGACGGCGCCGGCACCATGGAAGAAGACTTCTTGGCGTGGAAAGACCCCATGTGGGCGGCACTAGCGGAGAAGATGGGCTTGGAAGAACGCGAGGCCGTCTACGAACCCATTTTCGGCATTATCGAACGTGACAACTTGACCAAGGATTCGCCTGAGGTTTATCTAGGAGAACCTAACAAAATGCATCTCGAAGGAAGCGCTAAGGGCCCGTTCAATGCCCACAACCCTTATATTGCACCCATTGCTGAATCTAGAGAACTGTTCCACGTCAAAGACCGCAACTGCCTTCACTTGGAAGTCGATATCAATGGATCCAACCTGACATACCAGACAGGCGACCACATTGCAATCTGGCCTACTAACCCTGGTCAAGAAGTTGATGAGATGTTGAACATATTGGATTTGACGGACAAGAAAGATTCCGTTATTAGTGTCAAGGCTCTTGAGCCCACCGCCAAGGTTCCGTTCCCTACACCTACGACCTTCGACGCCATCATTAGGTACCATCTGGAAATCTGTGCTCCTGTATCCCGTCAATTCCTCGGTACATTGGCCGCCTTTGCTCCCGACGAGGATGCCAAGGCCGAGATGGTCAAACTTGGTAGCGACAAGGACTACTTCCACGACAAGATTAGCAAAAATCACTACAACATCTCTCGAACCCTCAGCGTCGTCAGTAGCGGAAAGAAGTGGTCTAACATCCCTTTCTCTGCTTTCATTGAGGGTCTTACCAAGCTACAGCCGCGTTACTATTCCATTTCGTCATCTTCTCTCGTTCAACCTAAGAAGATTTCTGTCACGGCTGTTGTTGAAAACCAGCTGATTCCTGGTCGCAGTGACCCCTTCAAGGGAGTTGCCACCAACTACTTGCTTGCTCTCAAGCAAAAACAAAATGGTGAACCAAACCCCGAGGCTTTCGGTCTCACGTACGAACTTATGGGCCCACGAAACAAATACGATGGTATCCATGTTCCTGTCCATGTGCGACACTCGAACTTCAAGCTTCCCTCAGACCCCTCCAAGCCCATTATTTTGATTGGCCCTGGTACTGGTGTAGCCCCTATGCGTGGCTTCGTCCAGGAACGTGCCAAAATGGCGGAGTCTGGTGAGAACGTTGGAAAGACTATCCTTTTCTTCGGTTGCCGAAAGCGCTCAGAGGATTTCTTGTACGAGTCCGAGTGGGAGGTATGTGTTACGACTTCATGGGCCACACATGTGCTGATGCTAACAATCACAGGAATACAAAAAGGTTCTGGGCGATAAATTTGAGCTGGTTACTGCCTTCTCCCGAGAGGGATCGAAGAAGGTCTATGTTCAACACCGCCTTAAAGAAAGAGCCAAGGAAATTAACGAGCTCCTTCAAAATAAAGCATACATCTACGTCTGTGGTGATGCGGCCAATATGGCTCGAGAAGTCAACACTGTTTTAGGCCAAATTATCGCCGAACAACGAGGCGTGCCGGAATCAAAGGGCGAGGAAATCGTCAAGAATATGAGAGCCGCCAACCAATATCAGGTATGTCCGAGTAATAGTTTCAAAGACATTGGTAGAGTAATTGCTAACAACCTAACAGGAGGATGTCTGGTCATAAGAGAAAAATATCAAAGAAAGCATACCTTGCAGCGACGTGAGCATTTAATTTTAAATCGCATGAGAGGTGTTTATTTGGCGTAGACCTTTTGGGCGAATTTAGAGACCTGGGTTTCCTGGGACGCCTCAAATTCCCATGCAAAGCGGCTGGGGAGGATTTGGCAGGCGATCTATTCAATAGAGGTTTAGCGCGAATATCGCGAACATATACATCAGTGATTATCTAAGCTAATGATTTCATAGAGTCATGTTTAGTTGACATAATTCGCATATATTAAACATATAACCCGATGGTGTAACTCCAGTCTTAAGCCGAATGAACAATATGTAAATATTATATGGTTATACAGACCTGCAGGATCCACCACACATATATCATCTACAACACACTTTTGATGCACTCGAGTATCGATTATGTACTCTTTGCGTCCCACCTACCTCCCATATCTACCTAGTAGATGGTAGTAGATAATTTATTATTATTTTGTTGTTTTCTTATTACTTTCTAGTTCAGGCATTATTAGGCTCTTCTACGTCGCGTACCCGATACCCAGCCAGACCGTACAACACCCCCCAATATGTGTTAATCTACTCATACTCGAGGCCCTGAAGTGTACGGTAGATAGCCACCATTAAAGATACCATTCTTGCGTACTACACCGCGAGAACCATGGGCGATACTCGGGTGTTTAGAATGGTGTATTGTGGCTTAAGCCCGTTGACGATATGCATACATCGTTCGTCGAGCCTTGTGAAAAAGTATCTAAGTTAGGCAATTTCACCCCATGGACCAAGCCGTTGCAGTCAAGCCTTTTTCCGAGACCCGATGGAGTCCATAGCCAGTTAGCGCACGCCAATACTTGTTGCTTTTTATACCTGATGGAATGGGAAGCCTCGAGGCCCATATGTAAGGGCTAGTCATGTCTCTAGCTAGTCTCATTGTCATACTCGGATGATTCAGTGATGGGGTCAGCTGGTCTCTTTGGTTGGTGGCTTGGATAGACGGTGTTAGCTCCCGACTAGAGCCTGTTGTGTATACATATTTATATTTATCCTGCAGCAAAGTATATGTTCCTTCATGTTGTTCCTTGGACTTCCCGACTATCCTAGTCTTCAGGGTGGGAAAGGATACTGGATATGGGGTTTCGGTTGTGGTTGTCGTAGAAAAGACAGATGGCCAGTCTCCTTATTGGAGACATATCGAGGAGTTGAGACATCTGCCTGGACAACAGGGATGGTCTCACCGCGCACATGAGCAGCAAAGTCACATTCTAGGCGCAGAGTGCGCTTAACAGGAGACCGCCTGTTGTTACGACGGCGGTTACGGCTGGTGATGTACTACATATATATGTATCTTGGATCTTAGATCCTAGGGTGTTAGGAAGAGCGGCTCAGGGAGACAGTACTATCACAGGACTAGATTTCTAGCTTATACTAGTAGTTGCATCTACTCTTGAGGCTTGTTCTTACTGGGTTTATAGAAGCCAAACCACATGTTCCCCACGATATAGTCTAGAATGTTTCACCTGGAGGCGCAACAAGTGGCGACGATCCAGCCTCTGGCGCCGAGTCAACGATCCACCCTAGAATGTGTTTTGCACGCACCCTGCCCTAACCATCGGCCGAACGACGCCGAGGCTGGTCGTCCTCGACGTCTCGTTAGATTGGCCGGTCTGTGCTGAGTTCCCCGTATTTGGTGCTCCGGTTTTTTCTCAAGCTATGACCATAATAAAAGGCCAACCCTCCCTCCCTCATATTGTGGCTTTCGATGTTGGCTTTTTCTGCCAAGAAATTTCGCTTTGGTCAATCTTCAGTATTGTTATTCTGGCTCCTTTATTATTGTCATCACAGATATTTCACATCAGCTTAGATTTGGTTCACAGGATGAACATTACGAGTATGTTTACAAGTCAGCATTTTTAAACTTTGTTAAGAGGTAAGTCTACCTTCTGTGAATCAGATCCAACACTCCTCCTTCATATTCATTGTGTGCATGAAAGATGAAAGAGATGAAAGAAGCCTTATCTATTTGCACAGTTTTGGCATCAGAATCTCACCCTACAAAAGCTGGACTCTTGAATCAATCATCCAAAGGGAAGCAGATTAGGGATTAACGGCTCGGTTTTCTGTTATATTTTCCATTGTGAATACAACCTTTATCCTATTATATCACAACGTCCACTGCTGATAAGTACCCAATAAAAAAAGGAATGAGATAACATCACAAAAAAATTGCGAAACCTCACAAAAAGGAGCTTGATGGCCGGAGGACAACAGACTTGGAGAATCCCCAGCCAATATAACGCTCACATCACGAGAAATACAATCAATATTATCACAACACTACAAAGAAGATCACTCTGGTTTTTTTTCAGCAGCCCAGCAGATCCCCGTGCCCTGGGCGTTACTCAGGATTAATGTGCCGATTTGAATCAGGAGAGACAAGGCTTCTGGGCAAGAGCTGCTACAGAATTTGCATATGTTGATGAAGAATCCGTGGTTAAGACTGGTAATAACTAGGATCTATCTCATAGTCATAGTTGTGGAAGACTCCATCTCGTCTCATCTCCTTTTAGGTTTGACCCTCTTCAAATTAACGACTATTGCTGACTAACACTGTTCATAGGTAGGAGGGCAACAATCATCGCTGAGCTATATGGCCCAGCTGATACCAGCCCTAGAAACAGAGGGAACCCAGCGTCTGGCTTGAAGAGCGAGCATATCCGAGCAACGGCGGAGGGGTCCTGCAGCAGAGCTACACAGTGATTGCCTGTGGTTGCCTGTGGCCATTGTTCTCTTGAGCAAAACAAACCGGGTGGTTGACGGTGACTGGTACTTCGGTACTCTACACTCATTCACCCTCACGTGTTCGTGCCAACGGCCACCGCGTCAACGGCCCCTTCAGCGGCGTACCTTCCTTCGGCGGCCACTCGACCCCTCTCCGAGCCTCGGTTTCGCTGCTCATTCGCTATCCACTCGCTACCTCTGTCCATTGTATTATCAAAAGTACAATAAAACCTACATACGTAGGTACTCAACTACCTCAGGTACACCACTGCCCACAGCAACCGGAATCGGGCGTAGGAAAGACTACTTAAGCACCTCCCTGGTTGAATGTTGCAACCAAGAGTAGCTTCTTCTTCTCCTTCTTTCTTCTTCAACCCAACCACCGCTACTGCTGCTGCTGTCGTTCCTGGACTGCACATCAAAAACCTTGGGGATTCCTCTAACACTGACAATCCGCTTTCATTCCATACAACTTCATCTACAACCATCCCTTCTCTTCTACTCTTATTCCTTCATCTTTTCATGCTTTACGTGTCTATCAGTGGCCAATTTTGAGCACGCTTCTTTTGGCACTGTCGACTTGTTCTTACGATATCTGTATATCATCATCGTCTACCTCTCTACCCGACTACATTGCGTGCGGCTTCCTCGACGCTCTGCTGAGGCTTACCTGCACTTTACTTATGTTAGATACGCCCACTACCTTCCATCTTTACGTTTTATCATAGGTAAGTCCGGCCTCTCCCAGCACGTCTTTACCAGCACCATCTCCCGCGTCTCCTGCAGCCCCAGCTCTGCCTTGCCCTTCGCCTTCCTGCCTACCTAGTAGGCACCTACGTCAAACCCAACCCAATCCTGGCTGGCTCGTGTCAGGCCTGTGATTCTTGTACCCTTCAAGCCGTCGAGCGGGATCTTTCTTTTCTTCCCTACCTCAACCTCCAATCTCTTTTCTCCCTCTTCCCCCCTCCGCTTCTTCAACTTGGTTCTCCAGCATAGCATCGACTCATCCAGCACTCGCATCTCCACAATCACTTTCGATTCTCATCTTGCTCGCTAGCTGTACTATTTTACTTGTTACCACTCGCTTTCTTCTGACCCGTCTTGGTAGCAACAACATTGGCATCGCCAACCAGATACTGAAAGGTGAGTTCACATTCCTACTGCCTAGTGTTGGAGACGACTGTCACGATGCCTTCACCTACACATTACCACTCTTCCTGTACTCAGCCATGTTGGCCTTGTTTCGGCCCTCTCCATCTTGTATTGCCACATTTCTCTACAACTGACCTGAGCGCTCGACCCGAATCTCTCTATGTTGATTTTCGAGGTCTGCTTGGCTCCCGACATGCGTCTGGCACCATGAACAGACAAGCTATCTCAAAATTCCCGTTTACTAGGGCATGGGCCTGTCGATTATCCTCCACCTTGAGCACATTGAACACAAACACCTGTATAGGCATATCGGTACCTATTCTCTTCTGCATGTCCATTATGACCACAACAACTTTCAGATCTCCTTTTGTTCCATTATTTACCTGACCCGCTCTCATCTGTACCGCACTTTTTGATTTTCCTACGTTGGGCTTAGTATTTGGTGTTCCTCTGATCCTTTTTACTTACCTCATCTCTAAACTTTCCTTCCCACTAGCACCTCGACTCAAACGACTTTTGCTTTTTTATTCTTGTGGCCAGCTGGCTTCACATACATCGATTGAATGTTCGAACTAGTTTGATCAGCTACTACTTTCTTTGAATCTGCTCTAACAGTTCTCTTACCAGATCTCATTCTGTTCGGATCAATCCACAGCCACTCAAGATCAACCTCTACTTTTGTACCAGGTATTTCCACACTCATTTCCTCGACCCTCACGTCAACCTTTCGATACCTTGATACCCTTAACCTATTTATTCACTTTCATCTTGTACTATTTACCCATATCCCAGATCGAACGACTTAACTTAGCCTTGTACTTCTACATTTAAACTATATCTGTCGCCGATACGTACCCAGAGATCTGCTCATGGTCGCTTCGTCTAAACACCAACCTATTCAACATTCCGCTACCCTTATTCATATATCAATTCACAAACTCTTGCTTGCTGGCGAGCAAAAACTTTACACCATTTATTATTTTTACTTGTATATCTTGGTTTTTTTGTTTTCGATTTGATAACTTTACTCCCTACCCTATTCCACCTACAATGTATTGCAAACCAGTACTGACTTGTTGGTAACCATCTAGATGACTATGCCATATCCTACTAGCACCATGACTGCTGATAATAACTTTGGAGCCAAGCGAGGCGCTGCGCCTAGAGCCGCTCAGGGTCCCATGGCTACTGCTAACTTGACCGCTTTTGCCGGCCAGAACTCCATCGACGTTGGCATGAATACCATTGCCAATCAACTTGGTGGTCTCGGAATCAACGGAGCCGCAGTTGGTCCCAACGGAGCGGTCCCCCCGGTCATGAACTCCTACGTCACCACGGCTGATGGCCAGCTTTTGTACCCTGCTAGCTACGCTCCCGCCGGCATTCCTACTTATGGATACGGACAGGCTCCTGATGCTGCCAACTCTGGCTTCACCACACCCTACCTGGCACAGGCTGGTTTTCCTGCTTATATGCCGTACCCCTACGTTCCCTATACCCCTGGCCGTGCTGGCATCATGTCGGAGCGTTCCGATGCCACCACCAAGGAGGTCCCTGGCCTGGAGAACCGACGATCGTCTTACTCGACTAATGAGTCTACTCCTGCCACCCCCTTTTTCGCTGGTAGCATGGCTTCTCGTGACCCGGCTTCTCGAGTCGCAGTCTTTGACCGTTCGTCATACACGACCCCTTCTCCTCAGCAGTTTCTTGCAGGAGCCCCCAACGTCGCCCAGCATCCAAAGGGTCTCTACACCTATCCTCTTGCGGCTGATCGGGACCTCGAAGCCTTGTTGCGACGCGACCCTCCGATTCCTACTGCTGTTCCGGCGGTCTTCACTCCGCGTAAGAGCATGAAGACTCTCGAGCAGAGCCTCGTCAACAACATCCCCGGTAACCGCAATGTCTACATTCGTGGACTTCATCCTACCACTGATGACGACCTCTTGCTACGATACGCCGAGCGCTTCGGGAAAGTCGAGACCTCGAAAGCGATCATTGATACTACCACCGGAGCTTGCAAGGGGTATATGCCTTTCCCGTCTGCTCATATTGTTGCTGCTAATTATCCTTGCCTAGCTTTGGCTTTGCCAAATTCGTCGACGTTCACGACTCCGAGGCATGCATTCGGGGTTTCTTCCGTTTGGGCTACGAAGTGGGCTTTGCACGGGTAACCACCCCAGTCACCACCCCATTCTATAACAGCATTTTCGAGCCATGTGACCACAGCGTTCCGCCACTCTCCAGAAAGTTCTGTTGCCACAAGCACGCCATGATGGCCATGCCGGATGCGCCAGTTCTTGACCTTTTTGGTACTAACCTGTGCATGTATCAGGAGTCGTTTAACTCCCGCCTCAAGGCCGAAGGAGATGATGAATCTACCAACCTCTACATCTCCAATCTTCCGAGACACTTCACCGAAGCTGTAAGTTGTAGTCCACATTTATCCATTATACATATCTGACATTCACAGGAACTTGGTACCGTCTTCCTCGGTTATACTATCCTGTCGAGCAAGATTCTCCGAGACGGCATGGGCAACAGCCGTGGCGTTGGCTTTGCACGGTGAGTTACGCGAAATCTACTTTAGTCCGAACTGTATTGGCTAATGTGTTTGAAGATTCGAATCTCGCGATATTTGTGATAGAGTCATTGAGCAGTTCCAGAACCTCAAGCTCGGTCCCGATGGCCTACTTATGCAGATTCGTTACGCTGACACCCCAGCTCAGAAGGAACTCAAGCGTATCACATCCGAGCGACGCCAGTTCCGCACCAACGAATACAATGTTGGGGCCTATGGAACTACTATGGTTGGCATGGCCCCTACCATGTATAACCAACCTGGTGGTTACCGCCGTGCTCCGTATGTCCTTGTTCCTGTTCTCCTCATCTCCCTTACGTTATGACATTCGTTAACATCGCAATTCATACAGTAACACGAGCTACACTTCTCGCGCTCTCACATTTGGTATCAGCAACCGTGGACAGGGACGCGGTTTAGCTGGTGGGGGTCAGAGCGAGTACGCCGCGCGGTCCACCAACGTAGTTTTTTGGTATAACCGCCGTCCGTCGTGCTAACCGTCTCTCTGAACAGGCCCGGCAATGCTGTTTCTGGCAATGCGGCGGCGGCTTCGGAGGACGGATCGGGCGACGAAGGGGTTACGGTTCATGTCGACTCTCCCTTGGTTGCGAACGGTAGCTCTCGATCTTCACCCGTGAAGCCGGCGAAGGAGTAGGCGTACCTTTCCAGGTCTTGTGTATGCGCATGGCATCAAATTTTGTCTGGTTTTCCATCGGCATGATCTATCATCACCTTGGCACATTTTTCCTTGCCATGTCTTGTTCTGGCAGGGGTAATCACCATTGGTCGCATGGTTATCATTGTTCTGGCTTTTTTTGCAACAGTGCAACTAATAACTTGACTCTTCGAGTCAATTGAGATGACTCAAGTATGTGTGTGGTATTGCGATTCTAGGGTTTTCAGTGGACTGAAATTGTGTGTCTATCTTCATCAGACACAATATTCCATCTTGTACTGCCAGAGGGGGGACTTGTAGTTTAGTCTATAGGCAGTATCGATAGATGCACACATGTATTCTGTAATTTTTGACTTCCCATCATTAAGGTGATACTCTTGAATCGGACCGTGCTTAATTCCGTGTCAAATCTGGAAGCATTCTCGGATTTGCTACTAATTTCTTTTGGACTAAATTGAGGAGCTTTATTTGCTTTAATTGAAATTAATATCTTCCACTATGTATCATCTACGATGGCTAATCTAGACATGCTTAATTTTGATGGATCGTCTCTACTGATTTCCTTTCCTCCTTCAGTGTGTTCGTTGAGTCCCGCTTCTTGATCACTCCCCTCGCTGTTTCCCCCGCCGCTGACATCATCTTCATCTTCATCTTCATCATCTTCTTCGTCATCATCTTCGTCCTCATCGTCCGAAGCAGAGCCCCGCTCGCCTTCGGGGCCTCTGGCCTCCTGTTGCTCGCGAATAGCGGCCTCGAGGTCCTTGAGAGCCTTCTTCGAGAAGCCGGAAGCCTCGACGGCGGCGTCGAGGCGGCGGGCGCCGTCCCTGCCGACGGTCTTCTTGGCGTCGCGGAAGAAGGGGCCTGGCTGGGTGCTCACGAAGTGGAAGCGGCGCTCGAAGAAGCGCTTGACGCAGGCGACGTCGCGGTCGAAGTACATCTCGGCGTTGGCGTGGTCCATGGAGACCATCTGGGGGAAGTCGATGAGGACGGGGGTTATTTTTATTGATTCTTTTGATGATGTATCTATAGGGTTTTCGTCATCGTTGTTGGATGTTGGATTTGTGGAGGATGGCTTCTCGACCTCTTTGCCCTTTCTCGAGGGTTGGTTGTGCCCTTCGGAGTCGGGAGAGTCATTTGTGGCTGATTCGATGGGCTCTTCCTTGATTAAGATGTTAAATTCGTTGAAATCGCCGTGGATCAGGCCGTGCTTGGCGAGTCGGAGGATCAGCGCGATGAGCTCGGCGTAGAGGAGCGCGGGATCGGGCACGCTCGCGATCTGGCGTAAGGGAAAGGCGTCCACGAGAGACATGAGGATGGTGTGGCGGCTCTGCGACAGCGGGTCCGGGACGAGAAAGCCCTCCTCCTTGAGGGCGCGCATGAAGGCGTACTCGCGCTCCGCGGCCAGCCGCGAGAGATACATCCACGACCCGCCCTGGCGCCGGCGCAGGTAGTCGCGGTTCGCCTTGACGGTGCGGAACGAGATGCGGCCCAGGCGGTGGATCTTGAGGATGCGCTGGGTCCCGGCGTCGTCGGCGACGACGAGGATGTCGCTCTCCTTGCCGACGCCGATCTGGTTGCCCACGCTGTAGACGGCCCGCTGGCTCGCGTAGGTGTGCAGGGCGAGATAGTCTAGGCCGCCGTAGGTCAGGCGGTAGCCGTCGTAGCGGGCTTCCTTCAGGCGCGCGATCAGACCGACTTTTGCTAGGGCGCTGATCGAGTGGTGTACGCGCCCGGCGCCGCCGCGGAGCTTGGATATGCTTTCTATTAGGGGCGTCGGGACGACTTCGTGGTTTTTGCTGCCGATTTCGACCTGGAGGGGGGTTAGCTGGTTGGTTGGGTGGGTGGGAAAGGCGTTAAGGGGGAATATTTGGAGATGAGGGTGCATACGGCTGTTAGCACGCGCCAGTCCTCTGCTGTGAGGTGGCGCATTGCCTTGCTGTCGAGTTTCATCGTGATTTTTACCTCTGCGAGGTTTTGGCTTTTGGTAAAAGGTACGTCGGATTCGTTTCCTCTGATGGTGTGGGTGGGAGAGTTATTTGACTGTTTAGGCTTGAGTTGTTAGTGAGTTGTTGGTATTATTATTCGGCGTTGATGTTTTCCTGTTACAATACAGATTATATTGTATGTCGCTTTCTAGAATAGATTGGGTATCAGGTGCTATTAAGAATGCAGAGGTAGAGCAGCTGGTTCGCTTGACGTTGAAAGGTACTTAATGTACATTTTGGTACCCCGCCAAAATTATTCCATGCTCGCTCACTTATCGATAAAATGTATAGAGGGGTGAATTGACGCACGTTCAGGTGCACCAAAGCATTCATTCCATCTGTTTGATACCCACTTTTTATGCCTGGCTCTTGAGAAGAAGGGATAAGAGAAGTGAAATGCCTCAATAGTTCAAAGTTATGCTGCTGTTCTAGATTGCTTGAGTTTTTTTGGAGGTAGCATGTGTTTCAACTTGGAGTATTTACATAAGATGCATTTGCTACAGAAAATG
The DNA here is from genome assembly GCA_022495085.1 of Xylaria sp. FL1042. Lineage (NCBI taxonomy): Eukaryota > Fungi > Ascomycota > Sordariomycetes > Xylariales > Xylariaceae > Xylaria > Xylaria sp. FL1042. The sequence continues at coordinate 204,523 of MU380134.1, forward strand.
CGATGTTCCTCTTGTATTAATTATCTTCTTGGGAATAGCTACCTTGAATGACGTTTGTAAGAAATCGCAGGGTTAGTGTATAAGTATGTATAAGTATCGCTCCTTCACAGTTAACATATGGGAAAGCTACACACTGTATGAATGAACTGTGCCAGTCATTACATCAGCTTGGGGCGAAAAGTGCGATCGATGTGATTGGTCAGTGGGGCAAGGCTTCGAACAGCATGGACCACTCACTATCTAGGCGGCAGAGGGTCGCGTAATGCCTAATTGTTTCCGCCTTGCTTAGCTAGACTCGGGAAGCTTACCAGGTTGCTAGCGTAGTGTAACTCTCTGGCTACGAAAGCGAGAGCTCACCAACCCAATTCCATTCTTAACGCTGTTACCACAATACCGCACATCCACGCCATTACATTACCACCATTATCTATCCATTAAACAGTAACACAACAAAACAGTATTTGTTACACATCTCTCCTTTTGTCGGCACCAATTCTCATACCACTTCTGAGTCGTCGTCGCCAAGGACCTTGCTTTTCATCAAGTTCCTCCCCCTCTATACCCGGCCTCTTCCGCTGCTGTCTCGGCGACCATGGCACCTAACAATGACGCATCCAAAGTAACCGACAAGGGGAAGGGAAAGGCCACCGATGGTAAGGCCGACGAGGCTAAGAAGGGCAAGGATGCGCAACCACAACCAAATGGCAAGAAGGACGATGACAAGGTCGATGGTAGGCTGCGATATCTTCCCGATATTTGCTTCTTGGGCCTTGGCTAACCCATCGTTGCAGCTGCAGAGGAACTAAGTGAAGAGGACCAACAGCTCAAGAGCGAGCTTGACATGCTTGTAGAGCGATTGACTGTGAGAATTTGTCTCGCCTTCATAGTGTATAACGAACCTGCGCGGCGACTGACCATCTGCTTAGGAACCAGACACCTCTCTGTACAAGACGGCTCTAGAAGCTATGAAAACCTCGATCAAGACCTCGACCTCCTCGATGACTGCAGTTCCGAAACCCCTCAAGTTCTTAAGACCGCACTATGAGCCACTGAGGAAGCTGTACGAAGACTGGCCCGAGGGTGAAAACAAGGCATCTCTAGCTGACGTTCTCTCCGTCATCGGCATGACCTTCTCAGATGAGGAGCGCCAAGATACCCTGAAGTACAGACTACTATCACCTTCTCAAGACATCGGATCATGGGGTCACGAATATACACGGCATCTAGCCCTAGAGATCGGCGAGGTATACGCAAAACGTGTTGCAGCGGATGAGCCTGTGCGCGACCTCGTAGATCTTGCCCTCATTCTTGTCCCTCTTTTCCTAAAGAGCAATGCAGAGGCTGACGCTGTTGATCTAATGAGTGAACTGGAGATAATTGAGCAGTTGCCATCATTTGTCGACGAAAACACATATTCCCGGGTCTGCTTGTACCTTGTCAGCATGGTCAATCTTCTGACTTTCCCAGAAAATGAGCTGTTCCTCCATGTTGCTCATGATATCTACAGGACATACGGTCAACACACTCAGGCTATGGTTATTGCGATACGGCTCAATAATCACGAGCTGATCCTTCGCGACTTTGAGGCCACAAAAGACCCGGCCCTCAAGAAACAACTAGCCTTCATGGTCGGCCGCCAAAAGATTGTTTTGAATGTGGAAAAAGACGAAGACGCCGAAGAAATCGAGGACGCTCTCGGAAATGTTAAGCTTTCCGAATACTTCAAAACATTGGGCAAGGAGCTCAATATCTTAGAACCCAAGACCACCGAAGATATTTACAAGAGTCATCTAGAGAGTAGTCGTGTAGCTGGCATGACTAACTTGGACTCTGCTCGCCACAACCTGGCTGCTGGGTTCGTCAATGCATTCGTCAATGCGGGGTTCGGTAACGACAAAATGATGTTAAATGATGATGAGAAGGATACTTGGGTCTGGAAGACCAAAGACGAGGGCATGATGTCAACGGTAGCCTCCCTTGGGACTTTGCTCATGTGGGATGTCGAAAACGGCCTTGACAGAATCGACAAATACACGTATGCATCAGAGCCCCAGATTTTAGCTGGTGCGATGTTGGCTATTGGTATTATGAACTCTGGTACACGGATAGATAGCGAACCGGCGCTGGCATTGTTGGGTGACGCAGACAAACTCGAGCACAAGAACCCGCTCGTACGGACTGCCTCTATAATGGGTCTGGGTCTCTCATATGCTGGATCGCAAAAGGAGGACCTCGCGGAATACCTCTTGCCTATCGTGACGAATTCGAGTCAAGACATGCAGATCTCCGCTATGGCTGCTCTGTCGCTAGGTCTCATCTTTATTGGTTCAGCTAATCCCGAGATCAGTGAGGCTTTTGTGACGCTTTTGATGGATGAGGAGCACAAGGCAAAATTATCGGACAAGTGGAGTCGGTTTCTCAGTCTTGGTCTTGGCCTCTTGTTCTTTGGATGCCAAGAAGAAGTCGACGTTGTTCTTGAGACGCTTAAGGCAGCAGATCACCCAATGGCTCGGCCCACCTACGTTCTTACTGAAATATGTGCTTGGGCTGGTACTGGCGCGGTGCTTAAGATTCAAGACTTGCTACACATTTGCAATGAGCACTTCGAAGAGTCGGACGAGAAGAAGGGTGATGAGCTGGAGCAGGTATATGCCGTTCTCGGAATTGCTTTGGTAGCAATGGGCGAGGATGTGGGCCAAGAAATGGTTCTGCGTCACTTTGGTCATCTCATGCATTATGGAGAGGCCAACATTCGGCGCGCCGTACCGCTCGCTCTGGGTCTGATTAGCCCTAGCAACCCTCAGATGAAGGTGTATGATACACTGTCTCGATACAGCCACGACAACGACAACGATGTTGCTATCAACGCGATTTTCGCTATGGGTCTTTTGGGTGCGGGCACAAACAACGCCAGGCTGGCTCAACTTTTGCGCCAGCTTGCTAGCTATTATCACCGAGAACAGGAGTCATTATTCATGGTACGCATAGCACAAGGCTTACTGCACATGGGTAAGGGTACAATGACCTTGAATCCCTTCCATACCGACCGCCAAATTCTTTCGCGCGTCTCTACGGCCGGTCTGCTGGCCGTTCTCGTCGCCATGATTGACGCTAAGCAATTCATCACCTCTACCTCTCACTATCTCCTCTATTTCTTGGTTACCGCCATGCACCCCCGGTTCCTAGTTACTCTTGATGAGAACTTGAAACCACTAACAGTCAATGTACGTGTGGGTCAAGCTGTCGATGTCGTTGGTCAGGCGGGTCGGCCCAAGACCATCACGGGATGGCAGACACAGAGCACTCCCGTGCTATTGGCGTATGGTGAACGAGCAGAGCTAGAGGATGAGCAATATATCAGTCTCAGCAGTACTTTGGAAGGGCTTGTCATCCTTCGAAAGGTAAGCAGCGTGACTCTTCGGAATCTTTTTTATGCATAGAATTATAACTAACGTACCTTATAGAATCCAGATTGGGACGATGGAAAATAGTGGCCCTAGTCCCTATAAGGGTGCTAGATTAGATAGTTGACTATGTTTACGGCCTTGACAATGATTTTTCCGTGTGGACGGACGTCATTGGGCCAAGACAACGATTATGAATGTACTATTAAGATGAAACTGAGTAATACGCCCACCAGGCATGGCGAACGCATGCCACATTAGGTGGTGAAATAAATATAGACCATTCAAGTAACCTAAAAATAACCTTAAAAATGTTCTTTTGCTATGAATTAACCTTACTCGATGTTTTGATATCTTCACTACCTCCTTATATATATAACTAACTACCTAGGTATCCCGAGAGGTAGGTAGGGCTTCCTTTCTCTTATATTCGGGGGTTTTTTTTTTTTTTTTAAACTAGATTCATCCATTCATTCACTTCCTCGAAGGCCTAGCATTCTTCTGCCTGCGCAACTCCTTCAACTTCCTCTCCTTGCGCACGTCATCGGCGTTCCTCAGCTCCTTCTTGTTCCCGTCGCCGTCGCGGAAGCGGCCGACGCGCTTCTCCTTGGCCTCGGCCACGCGGCGCTTGCGCACGTGGTAGTCGTCGCGGTACTTATCTGCTGCCTTGGGGGCCCTTTCTTGTTTATGCTTGTAGCGCGGTCCGCCGCCTAGTAAATTGGACTTGGAGGTGGAGTTGGCGTTGGCGTTGGTATTGGTATTGCTGCTTCCGCGACGCTCCGCCTCGCCTATGCGCGGCAGACGCCCCACGCGCTGCTCTTTCTTCCACTTCTCGAAACGCCCGCTCTGGAACGTCGAGGCGATCTTCACGCCTGATTCGCCGCGCACCATCTTCACCCCTCCACCGCCTTTCTTACCGCCGCTGCCGGCTTGCGCGCGACTGCCGTCCTCGTCATTGGTGCGCGAGACGTACTTCGAGTTCTTCTTGTCCCAGCGCATGCCCGCGCGCGTCGGGGCGCCGAAGGATTTCGCGCCCTCGTCGTTTGTGAGGTCGAAGGTCGCGCTGCGCGCTGCCTCGAAGAAGTTCCCGCTTGAATTCGACTGCCCGCCTGAGTGCACGCCGTAGCCGCGGGTTTCGGCGGCGCTCACCGTGCGTGGCTCGTAGGCCATGAATTCGGGGTCGCGGAAGGAGGCCGGGTCGTCTGGGGCAGAGGACTTGGCCGCGGCTTTGCGGGAGGATTTGCTGGAGTGTGTGTCGTTGTGGTTGGATATCGTTACTTCCATTTCGGAGTCGGAGTCTATGGGCTCCTCTATATCGACGTCGTCTTTGTCTTGCTCGTCCTCTTCGCCAACTTCTACATCGAAGTCGTCGGCATCTTCTGCGTTATCGACAGCTCGGCCGTCGTCGTCGTCCGAGATCTCATTCGAGTCTGATTCGTTGTCTTCTTCAGCATTTGCTGTTCGCCGGGGACCGAAGCGCTCTCTGATAGACTTCATCACTTCAGCCTCCTTGCTCCGCCCACCCTTAGCGGCCCTACGAATCTCGAAAATTGTTTCTTGAGGCTTGAAACCGCTTATCTTGGCCAGCATTTCAGCGCGATCATCTTCTACGGCACTAACGTCGTCCCCATAGAGTGGGTGAACCTGCGAAAAGCCTTTGGAAGAGAATACTTCACGTGACCGACGCGCGCTTTGGCTAGAGGCACTATTACGAGTCTTTAGGTAGAGCTTCTCGGCTTTATCGGAAACACGCTGAAGCACAGCAAGGTTGGAGTCGTCGCCCAAGACCTTATTGAGCCATTCTGTGTAATTCTCGACCTTGCTTCGGAGGGGAGCACCAACGACCATATCTGAGGTGTAGTTCGGCGTTCCCTTGCCCTCCTTTCCTAAAACTAGTTTCTGGCCTAGGAAGAGCTGAAGGTCTAGAAGATATGGTACGTCTGTATCCTTTACAAGACTGTAGGCCCAGCCTCGCATGCCTGCTCGAGCGACACGTCCAACTCTGTGGACTTTCGGGATTATAATGTTAGCAAATTTTCTGTCTGGGAGGGATACGCAATGTACTCGGGAGCATGCTGTGCTCTTGACACGTATAATTACTTTGAGTATGGGATTCTCTCCTACTCATTTCATGCAAAACTAGGAAATTATCATTGATAAGACTTACTGTATAGCTTGGGGGTTGCGGGAAAGCTGTAGTTGACGGCATTGGAAAGACTTGAACACTAGGTGTTAGCAAATTCCGCTGAAATGTCGAATGTAAGATGGTGTTAACAGTATGGGTATTTGCTTAGGCCATGCCACTAGCTTGAAGATTGGATCTTGGGGCCTGAGAAAGACTTGAGGGCATTCAGACTTACAGAGGTATATCGATTCCTCTAGCAGCAACATCAGTGACAACCAATATGTTGGTCCTTCCCCTTCGAAAATCGTCAACTTGATTTTTTCTTGCCGTCTGGTCTAGAGAACCATAGACGTATGAGACGGCAAACCCCGCTTGGGTAAGCATCGTCTGAAGAAACTCAACGTGGTGCGAAGTGGATGTGAAGACAATCGTGGCGTGAGGTGAGGGCTTCTGCCTCCCGTGAGATTCATCGGGTCCTCTTTTCCTCTTTTTAGAGGCCTTCTCGGACGAATCTGTAGCCCCTTTTGGCAAGCCAGTGGGTATCTTGATAACATCATGCAAAATGTGTAAAAGAGTGCCAAGCTTCTCGGCTCCTTTAACACTGAAGACAGCTGCCTCGAGATCTGGGCTGACCTTCGTATCGGCGTCTAATCGCACCAAGGTGGGGTCCTAAAAGAAACTAATTAGCCATAACTCCGAATTTCAACTGTTGCGGAACATATGGGAAGTGATAGGGGAGAAACGACCGAAGCTGAAAGTATGCCATCTTCACAATTGATAGGTAAGGAACGAGCATGGTAAAAAATCACCTACTTGACATCCAGCTCTGACAAACTCTGTAACGGAAGAAGGGAGCGTAGCTGAAAATAGTAACGTCTGGCGAGTTGGCGGCACTTTGATAACTAGTTAGCAAAAATCTTCTGGTCGAGGTTCCAAGTGTCTTTTTCCTCTTCGTTAAATTCATAGGTATATGAGCAAGAAGATATATGTATCTTCTCGTGGTATGGACCGAAGCAAAGGGAAGATGACTTTAAGTGACTCACAGGAATGAAGAATCTCCTCGCTTGATTGAACAGTTAGCGCTTTGCTGCTACCTTAAGATATGAAAGAGAAAGGGCCCTGGCTGATAACATTATTGATGTTTCCATAGTTACTCACAGTTGTGCCGCGAAACCCATTTCTGATAAATGTCAGTGAAGTGTAATCCTCTTGGCGAATATAGCCAAACTCACCGAATAGACGATCTGCTTCATCAAAAACAACGTATTGCATCTTCGCTAACCCTGTGACATTCAAGTTCATTTCTATGGCAATGTTAGTTCCCTGTCAATGAAAAAGGCGACCTACTTCTATGCCGATATCGTTCGTAAAACAATGAAAGCTTAGGCGAATTCCAGAATAGACGTACTAGAGAAGGAGTTAGCAAGACTCTAACACAGAGAGACAATACGAAAATAATACATACCCGACTAGGAGATGTAGAAATCGACCTGGTGTCGCAATTATTATATCTGGATTAGCCGTCTAGAGCAAAATATATCAGCATATCTCAACTGGTCATAAACCTAGCAATCAAACATACCATATTCGCGAATTGTTCGTTTAACGAGTCGCCTCCAACACACAGCATCGTCTTAAGATCCGTTCCGCGCGTAAAGTTTTTCGCCACCTATGCCCTATTGTTAATATTCTAATCTAGTATATCAAAATGGATGTGTACGCACACTCAAGGTCTGTATAGCAAGCTCACGACTAGGACTTAATATCAAGGCGCGTGCGCCCATGTTTGGCGAATGGGCCTTCAAAGTCTGAACCATAGGGATTAAGAAAGCAGCCGTCTTTTTCCGCGGTTAGTTATTCCCATTATAAAATCCACGGTAAGTCCCGTGATACACATAGAGCAGACAGATGCCGGCATACTACAGGTTGTTAGCTATGACAAATAAGTAGTAAAGGGGGTTCAAAAGGGGGTAGGATATAGCTTCGCAATTTTACTTACCCTTTCCAGATCCCGTCCTGGCCATAGCTAGAAGCTATAAGAGATATTAATATCTGTTTGAGATGTATAACTTTGCTTTTACAGCTAAGCTTACATCTTTTCGTTGTAGAATCAACGGTATGGTCTTCCGTTGAATAGGCGTGGGAACTTTGAAGCCCACTCTCGTAATCGCTTTAAGAAGGGTTCCATTTAAACCTGACATCTAGTTAGAAAGTTGAGGAACCCGAGAAAAAATTGCATGATCTCATTACCCATAGATTGAAAACCTCCGCCCTTCTTTAATGACGTTCCCTTGAGATTGGTGTTCTTCCTGAACGCAGCAGCTTGCTTTAAAGCGATGAAAGCCTCATCGTCGTCGCCGTTCCCATCATCATCATCCCCGCCAAGCAGATCTTCAACATCGAAGCCATAACCATCTTGCGCCTCAGCATGTTTCGTCTTCACATGAGAAGTCTCATTTTCATCAGTGAGCAGAGACCCTAGAATGTCGACCTCATTCTCGGAAAGAGCAGGGGATGCGGCGCGAGGCATCTTGATGACGGGGGCCTTATATGTTCCGGATATGGGAACAAATCATTTGTGGTTATCCGTGAGAGACGTCGTAATCTGATATTATATATAGGTATGCATTCAGCTTGATATTGAGGCGGATGCAAGTGAACGTGGGGGTCTAGCTAGATAACTTTTTTGGTTATCGGAAGGCGCTAAAACGGTCGATAAGATCCCGGCCCCACTTGACGTTGGTCCTTACAGGAGAACTAAAAATATAGCCCCACCCTCCCATCGCATTCCAATACATGCGCGTCTCAGTCTGATAAACGTCGCTCGATCTACTTAAACAGCAGCTCTACTGTACATACGCCTCCCCCATTGCCGGTCTCCCTTCTAAGTAGACTTTTCTTTCTTGAGCCCACAAAGAATCATCCCGACATTTGACCCAGGAGAAGGAGCCAATATGTCTTCGAAAGAGCCGGTGGTTGCGAATGATGATAAGGATGCACTTGACCTGCTAGAGGCCGAATCCAAGGAGTTTGACAAGGCAAGTTAATTCATTGGTCTTTACTACATTTATACCACAACGAGGCTGACCTAGTAACAGGATGCCGAGATAGATCGTATCCTCAAGGCCTTCCGACTAGATGCGTAAGCCTCATCGAGTCTACTAGATTTCGACATTGTCATGCGTATCACTAACAAGACGCGTACAGCTACGCCGTCCTCGACCTACAACCGGGCGTACCCGAGTCCGACATCAAGATCACCTACCGGAAGAAGTCACTACTAATCCACCCGGACAAGACCAAGAACCCCCAGGCCCCGGAGGCCTTCGACCGGCTGAAGAAGGCGCAGACGGAGCTGATGGACGAGAAGCACCGGGAACGGCTAGACGAGGCCATCGCCGACGCCCGCATGCTGCTGATCCGCGAGAACAAGTGGACGGTGGACAGCCCGGAGCTCAAGACGGAGGCCTTCGCCAAGAAGTGGCGCGACAAGACGCGCGAGGTCCTCGTCGAGAACGAGGTGCGCCGCAAGCGCCAGGTCAAGGCGCAGATGCAGGAGGAAGGACGCGAGCAGCGCCGCGCCGACGACGAGCTCGAGGCCCGCAAGCGCAAGCGCCAGCACGAGCAGGACTGGGAGGCCACACGCGACCAGCGCATCGACAGCTGGCGGCAGTTCCAGAAGGGCAAGTCGAGCGGCGGTGGCGACGAGGGCAAGAAGAAGAAGAAGAAGCTCAAGCCTATTGGCTGAGCTGAGCTGAGCTGAATGGGAAGGACTGCTAAGCAAGGATTTGCAGAGAGGCATGAGGCATCTGCACGACTACTACTACTACTATTATTATGACGTGACGGCGATGATGAGGGCGGGAAACAAGCAAGCAAGCAAACAAACAAACAATGTGGCAGGCATTTTCTGAACTGGCTAAGAAGTGAGTTCTATTGATAGACCGAATCTCTTTCTACGAACCTAACTCCCTTAGTTCTCTTGAGGCTTCCTCGCGCGCCTTGTCGCATCTTCCCTCTATAACCGCTCGCCACAAGTTCGTGACGATTTATCCACGTTGCGGTGGACTGACCGATGAGGTATGTTTGAATGACCACTTCGATCATGGTGCGTAAGCCTAGTCTATCATAGAAGGCTCCGGTGATCGCGGTATTGCTCTGGCATGCCTTTTGTCTCTTACTCGTCTTGATGAAGGTGACATGGTCCTATATATCAACCCAGCCGATACCAGCACACGTTGCTTAAGTCCCTAATAGTTGACGTCAAATTTGAACAAGTTTGGCCTGAGATCATCGACTACCCTATGGTCGATGTTTTTGCTTATACTGGATGAATCTTGAAAGATTCAAGCTAGCCTCCTCCGCACGGGCTCGCAGTTCAGTTGACTTCCGCTTGTCTATCGTCTTGACCATGGCTTTCACCTTCGGCACTATTGCCTCTATGTGTTGCAAGAAATTGTCTTTCCAAAACACCTCTCTATCGTTTGCGCTCTTCTCGTCGCCATAGATATCGAATAGCTGGTTGAGTGCCTCGACGGCTTCCGCAGCCGGGGTTTCGGGCAGCGCAGCAACCACTGTAACAAGGAATACACCTATTTCGCGGTTCAGACTAACTGGTGCCGGGTCGAGAGCTAGCTGGCCAAGGACACCTATACACTTGACCCCTAGGCCTTGGAAAGGATCTTCTGGGTTTCCGTCTAGGTTTTTAGACGCATGATACAGTGATATGAACTTCTTTTGCTCATCTCCACTTAGAAGAGATTGCTCATGCAAGGTCCGAGCAAGAGCCCATGCTAGACTGGTCACAACCGTTGCTAAGTTAACATCGGATGTATTGCTAGCCAGTACCGGTGCTACTGCATCGTTCCAGACGAGCTTCGCCGCGGGTGTCCATGCTTGCAATATGGCGGCATTTGCGCCTTCGCTGAAGTCGATGCAGCTCACTGTCCATGCAATATTAGTGAGTGCGGTAAGGGCGTGGGTGCGAATCAAAGTCGACAGCTCATCCTCCCCCTGGATGCTCTGGAAAAGTTTCACCACTTGTGGAATCGCCCTCTGTATGAGTTCTCTCAATGTTGGCAAATCATCGATACCCGAATGCACATCTGTATCATCGTCGGCTCCCGTTACCATTTCCATATCCGCCTCTATTTCGTCTTCACCCATCTCATCATCTTCGTCTGCTGGGTTATCACCATCAGATATATCATTTTCGTTATCGTCGGCATCCATAACGTCGTCTTTGTCAATTCCTTCCCAAGTTTCCTTCTTCGCTCGAGTACCCTTGCCAAGAGAATTTTGGAGTGCCGTTCCAACCGATGCCAGGACTTCGAGCGCTATTTGTAAGATATCTGCTGGGCCCGCCGAGCTGTGTCCGTTTGCCATAGGGTTGTTCAAGCTAGTACGCTCCAGGGTCTGGGATAACGTGGGGACAAGGACAGCATCACAGGCACCATCTCTGCCAGGGTTCTGGTCGTTCCACTCCACCACAGAGAATACGTTGTGGAGCACACCACATGCGAGGACTGCTTTGAGGCCATCGCTGTTCTTAAGGGTGTTCAAGTACTTGTAGCAGTGACGCGTGCTGTCGCCGAGTATGGCTTCGACAAACTGGCGATTATCCTCGGATAGCGTGATCATGCATGAAAGTGCGCTCTTCAATACTGACGCTGTGGTAGAGTCGGCGGATATTAAGGTGAAGAGAAACTGCAGAATCTCTTGGCTCTGACTGGAAGCATCAAGGGCCTCATCCTGGGCTGCGGCTAGGGCTGCTATAATTTCAGTGAGCGCTTCAGCAACACACCAAATGAAGCCCTGCTCAGCTTTCGACCTCTTGCTAAAGGCACCATTTGGCGAGACAAGGGCTTCGGTGATCTATCCCAATATCAGTCAGTGTATACAAGAATGAATGAGCTTAGGATATTTCCTACTTTGGTAGAAGCATGTTGAACAGCAGTGAGGACATCTATCCGGTATAAGTGCACACAGAAGTCGGCTTCTTCCTCGGCGGTGAGAACACGCAGGATTTCCCAACCGGCAGCTCTGCTTTCTAAGCTTGCGTCGGTCAGGGTCTCTGTAAGAAGAATATGAACAATTTGCTCCCTTAAAAGTAACTTTCGGCATTTCGTATCCTGCACTATGTTGGCGATAGCACCGGCAGCAGCTGTACGACTCTTGGGATCGGGGCTCTGCAAATCCTTGAGAACAGGCAGGATGCTCTTCTCCCGAATCGCAGCCAGCTCCGGGTCTGCGGGGGGTTTCACGGGTTTCGCGATGGGGTCGGAGCGCTGGCCTGCTTTGGCTCTATTTCGCCTAGATTTGGCCATCTTGATTTAATCTACACTATTGCCAGTCGATCACAAACCTGAACAACTCGTATAGGGTTAAGGCGAATCGGTCTCGAACCAAGTTGCGCTGCACAACTACGCGGAAGCTGAGAAAGAAGACGATGCCGTGAGGCGATATGGGCAGCTGAATACAAGTATTCGAAGCTGGAAAAATTTCCAGGGTTCGATGATGCCCCGCTACCAGGACCCCTTCTATTCACCTGCTGCCCCACGGTGGTTTCGTTTTTTTTTTCTTTGGGGACCTCGGGAGGTTGACGAGGTGCAGGAGCTGTGGTGGGGCAACAAGCAGATCCACAGGCGTCTCGGGTAGACATCTGCACCAGCTAAACAGGTCGCTAACCCAGAGCGGAAAGTGAGCGGCATAGGCTTCCGAGAGCCACTGCATACCTGTCTCATGCCTTTTACTAAACTAAAGGGTCTCCATCACTGGAGTTCATGCGAAGTACTACTATACTAGTCCACGACGCACTACGGCAATTTGACACGCCTCTTCCGCTACTACCTACCTTGACTGGGCTTACTACTTAATAGTTACCAGATATTGGTTGGCCGCGTGTAGGTGGTGCATCAGCCAAAACCTCATGGGGATTCCGGGGAAATAAAAGACGCCACCCACCTCAATCGGTGCCCATCAATACAAGCAAGCGAGCTTCATCCCATCATTCAATCCTTCATTCCCCCGGCGCTCGGGTTACGACATGTGAAATGCCGCCGTCAGTGAACTCCTCGAAGTCGTTGATAACCAGATAGTATCTGCCATCTCCTCCCCACCTTCCGCTGTCGTTTCGGTCACGGAGGAATCCCGATGCTTGGATGGAGGAAAATGCGGAGCTTCTTCATGAGCGACGAGGAGCTGGGCAAGAAGGATGACGACCACAGGTTCGCTGCCGGCACCGGCCAGCGGCGATCGTCTTCCTGGCAGCCCACCCGAGTCCCGCCACGACGCTCGCTCAAGCGGATCGGCCTGCTCCTCGTCGTAGGCGTCTTGGTCTACCTCTTCGTCCACAACATTCCCGTCCTCGGCCCCAACAATCGTATGCGCCGTCCCGAATACCCTCATTCTCCGGGTCACCACCCTTCGCGGCCTAATCGTCTGCCCTCCGAGGGTACTATGCACCCCCCAGACCCCGCCACGCAGGCGCAAACGCAGGCGCTGAATACCATAGAGAGGAACTTCAATGGTCCCATCAGGTTTCTTAACCTGGCGATATCACTACAAGCCATTTCAAACACGAGAGGAAGCCAGGCCAGCAACAGAAATGTCCTGTTCGCAGCCGCCAGTCTCAAAAGCGCCTCAACTCTGCTGCCGATGGCGTGTCAGATGGGAGCCGGATTGAAGAGCTACGTGCACTTTGCACTCCTCGGCCGAAGTAGCATAAGTATGGAAGAGTTGTGGGAGATAAATGGTATCGACAAATCTTGTGTCGTCATATTTCATGGTATGACACTTCTACGTAGTATTTACCCTCTATTAGTATATCGCCTAGCTAACTGTATTGAAGACGCCCGTCCTGATTATGCTGGAATTTCGGCGGACCGAAGACTAGAGAAGTCTGTCTTCCGCGGGTTCCGTATGTAAAAGCCATAATGGTGCCGAGCTATTGCCAAAGGGAATACTAATTCTGTATAGACCATATTAACGCCTATATGCATCCGCAAGCCATCATTCTAGATGGATCAGATCAAGAAGAGGCTTTCTTTACGCGAGGTATAAGACAACATGTGAAGGTCGCTAAGACTACTTTGATTGAATTTCCTCGGCTCGCATCAAAGTCCCTTGATTGGATAACAAAACTAGACAGCACAGCATTGCGGAGTAAGACGAATTGGGTTTCTTAGTAAAATTACTAGTTTACTTACTGACACATTTGCAGTGTGGAATAAGATTAAAATTGACATCTTGATTCAAGCTACTCCTAAGTCTTCGGGAAGTTTGATCAGGCTGCTGAGATCTCTTAGCGCAGCTGATTATACCTCAAGTGCTATTCCGCACATAACCATCGAGCTTCCTCATCACATTGACATATCCACGAAGAGGTTCTTAGATTCGTTTCAATGGCCACCCTCATACATCCCCAATCCGACCAATGAACGCCATATTTCACTCAGGCACCGAATATCTCAACGGAAACTCACGGAGGAGGAAACTTCGACGCGATTTCTTGAGTCTTTCTGGCCTACACAGCCGCAACAGTCGCATGTCCTAATACTTTCCCCGCATGCTGAAGTCGCACCTCAATTCTTCAACTGTGAGTTTAAGGCGGCTGATATCCTTTGAAATTAAATCTAATCGTCCATTGACAGACCTGAAATACTTTCTTCTTGAGTATCGGTATTCCACGACTTCTGAATTTCACAATTGGGGGCGGCATCTTTTCGGAATCAGTCTAGAACAGCCTTTGGTAGCTCTAGATGGCGAACAGCCATTCAACCCTCCCCTATTCCGAAATCCCGAGGATATTAGTGGACAAAGTAAAGGGACGCCAAACCCTTTCCTGTGGCAAGCACCAACGAGTAACGCAGTACTTTTCCTTGGCGAGAAATGGATGGAACTCCACGACTTTGTCTCAAGGACGATGCAAGCCAAGGAAATTCTTGATGATGCGCCGACGGTGATTTCGGAAAAGGTCGTCAGTAAGCAACACTCGTCTTGGATGGAGCACGCCTTGAGGTTGGCTCGAGTCAGGGGATACTGGTTCTTGTATCCCGGGAAAGAAGTGGTAGAGCATCTAGCGACGGTCCATGGTGAAATGTACATTATGCCCGAGGAATACACGGGCTCCAAAGGTTCGAGTCCAGACGACACAAGCTATGAAGATACCGATAAAATCAGACAAAAAGTCCGGTCAGGGCCCGAGATTCAGCTATCTTCGCTATCTTTGCTCGATACACTCCCAAATAACGGGGATCTCTGGCCGCTTACCGCTTTGCCGATCGTGACTTGGGAAGGCACTGAGCTGGATTCGCGGGATTTCCGCGTCCGCGCAGATGATTTCGAGCTCATGTTCAGGAAGACTGTGGGCGGATGTGGCCTCGAAACTAGCAAAGGGCAGAAGGTTTTTGAGACGGCGTCGACGCAGGATTTATTCTGCAATCTGCCGTAACTTGCAGGTTAAGACGGTTGAGTAGAATTTTTAAACGGTCGGCGTACAATTTCAAGTGGCCGACTTTCGAGTGCCGCGGGATCGGGATAGTTGGCGTGAACGCTAGCTCATTTGAACAATTTTGGTATTTGCCTTGCGCATGCGCGCGACCTCATGATATCATCCATGTACATAAGCATAGCATTAGCATCGCTCGCATCGCATTTTTTGGAGTCTTTCTTTGCATTAAAGAATTAGTTATCGTCATTTTACTTTACCCCTTGTCTCTTCTTTTGTATTATCCGTTTAAGCAGTGTGTCATTGGTACATATATACTTATTTAGTATCCTGTACTCTGTCGACGATTATCAGGGCCACACAGGTCCCGAAGATGGAGAAGGCTATAAAGGATATGAGGGACTGTTGCAGTGATGTCGTTAGTAAGACTATTAATTCTCATAACATAATACTTCTTTCTTTCTTCTCAATTTTGCGAAGTTTTATACACGCTCGGATGAGTTGCCCCCTTTCTGGTATCCTTTGAGATTTTGGGGTGTATGAAGGAATTCAGGCACGAGATAAATCATGATGAATCGGGGGGTATATAGACTTGTAGACACACATGCGTACTATCTATATATATATGTGTGTGTGTGTGTGTGTGTGTGTGTGTGTGTGTGTGTGTGTGCCCGCAAAATATTCAGAGAAGGATATAACGAAGAAGTAAAGCATACCTGCGTACGCCACCCACTCTGCACAATAGCCACCTTCTGACTATATTTGTTGACGGTCTTAACGTAGTTCCCCAGCCCGGCCGCCAGACAGGCTACAGAGAGCAGCCAGAAGATCAAGCCCAGGGGCCGCGCGATACGCTGCTCCAGTGCTGACGGCGCCGAGCGCAGGTGGAAGGACACGGCGATGGCCACGGCCACCACGGACATCATGATGCTTAGCTTGAGCGAGGCGAGGAATGCTGCGGCTTGTTAGTTTAGTTTCTTTGGGTTTATCTCGTCAAATGCTTCGTGATTTTTGTTACAGGTGTATATAAATATGTATCTTAGATTTAATTGGAATGTGAGGGTAAAGGGAGGCGCATTGATTTGATTTGATTGATACTCACTCCGCTCGTTCGCACAATGATCCCGCGCATCACTACTCTCGTTGTCGAAAATCAACGCGCCGAATAACGGCCACGCGAGGAATGCGCTCCGACCTGTAAAGCCAGACTCGAAATCCTCTATCTCGACCGGTACACAGGACAGCGGGCCGAGGCATGAGCATCTTCCGGATTCGTCTTCCACGTCTACCTCAGTGGATGACATTTCGTTCGTACTTGAGCTTCTCACGTGACTTTTCTTCCTCTTTTCTCGAGGGGTTTTAATGATAACAGAGGGATTATAGGCGCGATATCGCTTCTTTCTTTTTCTTAAAAATGCAGATAAAGAATGATGTATACGTAGGGTGATGGTCTGGGGAGTTGGAACCAGCCTATCAAAGCGTAGGTGCAGTAGCACTAACGTCTTAGCTACGGAGTACTAGTGCAGGTATATGGGATGACTGAGCCCCACAGAAACTTCACTTCTAGATGGGTGGGGTTGGTCCCATAAGCTAGTGTAGACGTCAGATGCATAGCACCTCCCGATCAGTAGGTACTTACTATCCAATGATTGGTGTGCTAGTCCGGTAGTTATCAGCGTCTACCTTGTTCTATCTGGGGAAGTTCCCTGTACTTTCCTGGTGGATTAAAAGTTGATGAGTGATTATCCCACCTTGAAATGGTGTTAGGCCGGCTGTATGTATGTAATATGTTAGTACGTATAGTTGTTGGGTCGGATTTAATCTGTGATTGGAGGCTTTATGAATAAACGCGCATCGCTATTACCTAATCCTGGAGGTCCTTCTCCGGTGCATTAGGCAGGGATGGAGGTATGAGCACTCTGGGGAAAAGCCCAAAAGGAAAGAAAGGGAAAGAAAGAAAGAAAAAAAAAGAAAAAAAAAAGATACTCAAGATAATGTGATGGTAAACGATGTCGTTATAAAGGTTACACCCGACGATGGCTTACGGGTACCATCATTAGCAATACATGTGAATATAGACGCCGTGAAAAGAAATATTAGGGAAGCTTTGAGAGATGTTCTCTCGTACGGACTTAGTCTATGCCACACCGAATTAGTAAAAACTCAACCTATACGTTCAGTTCTGGAACTCTAGCTTTCGCATGTAGCTATTAGTGAATGCGTTGACTGCTATTTCTTGGAAGTGATTTGCAATCCGCTTTCTGACTTTTGGTTATCACCTCGTCTCTAAGAGTATAGAGTGTGTGATAAGCGGTTTTCATATCATGGCATTTGACGACATCTCGGAATTGTCTACCACGCGCAACAATTGCCGGCCCCCAGCCGACTTCTATCAATACTGTGAGGAGATGAGGACCTTGGCAAACGAACTTTGAGGGCTACACAAACCTTCAGGCATTACAACCTACGTCATTGATTGTAACCATCACCTCTTTCGTCCTCCAATCATTCTTTGCAATGCAACGGGGCTAGGATGGTGATGCAGAATCACAGTTGGATTGGGCTTGTAAGTTGAATAGATCGGTTGCCCATCCCGACCTGTGCCATCACGAGGGTTCTAGTATAGTTAACCTAGAGTATAATTAACCTGCCACAGGGTCGTCGTGGTCGAATATCGGTACTTCTACTTCGTACGCCCGACATTGGCACAGGCCATTTTGCGAAGGTGAACACCGTGGAATTGCGGGGTGATGTCTCATTGTGTTCGGGGTTTACGAACTTCAATAATACCGATTAAGATTCTTGAGCAGCGTAATCCAACAGGAGCCCCCTCGTCTCAGAGCAAGCATTACACAACATACCACTCGGCGTCTCCAGAAGAAGGATTTACTTCTGATTTTGGCGATTTGTCTTGGCCGATATGACACGTCTGGCATATCCGTGACTCCCGACCCCCGATATTCACTACTATCTTTCATACATGCTAGCTGAAACTTTGGAGGGGTCAAAAGGAGATGCCATAATCCGAGACATTTGCGTGTTCTTGTTTCATCTGGCTTACGAAATCTTACGGTTAGCAATGCGATTCTGAACATTCAGCTCCGGCTGCTCAAGCAAGCAGCACAGGTCAACACCGAAGTCGGGGGCAACCTGTTCCTTTGAATCCGGTGCGGTGCTGTGTTATTTCTCTGTACATAGCCTGCGTATTCCTATCTTGGATGAAGTAAGGAAATGTTTTGGATGTATGCGTAGCTTTGAAATTGTTGTATACTACCTGGGTAGGGTCTGCTCCCGGCTGCCCCTATGACAGGCTATTCGGATCTGGACCGGTGACGTCCAAGATAATTCGTCATCTGGTTATCATCGTACTGTACCTACATTGCAATATAAATTCCCGCGTATCTAGACTCGGCTATCTTTGGTACACAGGAGCTATAACATGATTCTATAGGTAGGTACAGTCGGGTGTCGGGCGTCGGGCATCTTACTTGGGAAACTCCCGACTTGCTCTGTTGAATTCCACACTATGTCCAAAAAAGGTATAGCTTCCATCCAACTGTTACTGTAAAAAGAACTGGTTATACAAATTCTCCAACTGTGCATCATGTAAAGATGCGCTAGGTAGTCTAATAAAAGTTAAGGTAAGCACAACTAAGCCTCGTATGGACTAAGTGCCCTAGGTAGCTAATAGTACACCATCCACCCAACCTACAGCAGTCGGGTACTTTCTGTACACAACTATGTCCTAGGTCATTAGGTTAGCGCAATTAGATATATTTTGAACCCCTGCGAATCCGATTTAGATTTATTATAAGTGCTTGTATCGTTGGTGATAAAGCCTAGCCGGTCCCTTTTGCCCCTCTCTCCCTCAATCTCTCTCGGAACCCCATTTCAACGAACAACACGAGCGGCGCAAAGAGACAGAGTGAAAATGTCGTCTTCTACGAGCACAGTCATGCAGGTCGCTCCCTCGGCTGAGACTATTCTGAGGCTATTCCCGGACATTGACACAAGCTCTGCTGAACTCGAGGGTCACGATGCTGAGCAAATACGCCTGATGGACGAGGTGTGCATTGTCTTAGACAACGACGACAACCCAATAGGCACAGCGAGCAAGAAGCTTTGTGGGTTCCAACAAACTCGAACGCGATCATGCGATCCAACGGTTCTAGTGCTAACACGGTAAACTTGGCAGGCCATCTCATGTCCAACATAGAAAAGGGTCTTCTTCACCGCGCCTTCTCATGCTTCCTCTTCGACGACCAGAACCGACTGCTCCTCCAGCAGCGAGCCACCGAAAAGATCACGTTCCCAGACATGTGGACTAACACATGTTGCTCTCACCCTCTCGGCATTCCCGGCGAGACCGGCTCGAATCTGCCCGACTCGGTTGACGGTGTCAAGCGCGCCGCCCAGCGCAAGCTTGACCATGAACTTGGTATCAAGAAGGAGCAGGTTCCTTTCGAGGATTTTCACTTCCTAACACGCATTCACTACCTGGCTCCCAGCGACGGCAAATGGGGCGAACACGAGAGTTAGTCTACACTTAAGTTGAGAAGACGTTACTTGGTATTATATACTAACAGTCGAAATAGTTGACTACATCCTTTTCATTAAGGCCAATGTTGATCTTGACCTAAACCCTAATGAAGTCCGCGACGCCAAATACGTTACTCAAGATGAGCTCAAGGCTCTATTCAAAGACACTACACTGAAGTTCACGCCTTGGTTCAAACTCATCTGCGAATCAATGCTCTTTGAATGGTGGAGTCATCTCGACTCGGGTCTCGAGAAATACACCAACGAACAGGAAATTAGACGCATGTAGATAACTCTACGATTGGCCGTAGAGACGGATGAAAATATTATGAGAAAGAATGAAAGAAAAAAAAAAGTGAAAGATACGATTAAGAAGTTACAAACGCTTTGAAACTGGGTCACGAAAGATATAGATCAGTCAAGCGACTAGAGGCTAGAGATGGTATCCTGTTTTGCGGTTGACAAACATTTACTAGATATCCCCAGCCCTTGTCGGTTCTCCGAAGCCGGGCTATTTTTTTGTTGTTCCGCCGATAAAGAGGCCAAATAACCGCAACACAAATATTCAGATAAACCAACAAGAGACGTTTTTGGGTGGCTGCGACATGCCAAGCCAATCAAACGATATTTCCAACATGCGATGCGAGGCAAGGGATTGTGAAGGTCGCCCGTACCCATCCCACGGTGGTACAATTCCAACCCAACTCTTACCAATCTTACCAATCCTTGAGCCCCCGTGGCCTATGTCCCTGCGTATAGAGAGTGTGACGACATTATGTGACGAGGTGGGCCACTATGTTTATTTGATTTGAGCCTTGATTTGATTTGAGTCACCTTATCCAGATAAGAGCGGCAAACCCGCGAGGGATTTACCTTGTAGATGGGGATACGGGTTCGATTTAACAACAACAATAACAACCGGAGCGGGACACGGGGAACAAGTGTCTCAAGAGGTTACCTAACCTAGTCTCCTGGAAGTTGGAACTCGCCCGAGGTATCGTTAGCCGTTAGCCGATACTTATGTGATCAGTTAATATGATCACAAGATCCCTAACCACCAGAATGAATGGGAGATGGGCTGGCCAGTTGGCTAGAACAACCCCACCTTGGCCACGCCGAGAAAGGGATTGTCTGACATAGTAATGCTAGTTGCATTGCATATGCCAGAAGTCTTTGCTGCTAGTCTCCCATATCCGTTCACACACACACAGCCAACCTTGTCACCCTAATCAGTTCCGCCAATCCCGTCCACCGACCTGCATATCTCGCCGTGCACGAGCTCTGGTGACTTCTCCGTCTCCGCGTTTGCTTAGGTTCCGATAAGCTGGGTCTGCCGCACTGTGACCGTGGCACGCATGCGAGTGTAATACTTCGGCCTAGGCGGCCATTGCCGTTTGCTCCGTCGATGATGTCGACCAATAGCTCGCTCCACGATGAGGTGCCTAGTCCGTAGAGGGCGCCTCTGCATTGGGTGCTCGCGCTGTTATTGCTTGTAATTGTACCCAGTACGCGCATTTGCGGCTCAAGCTGACTACTTGCTTGTCAGAGTATCTGCATGGCATCCCACGCCCCAGCTTGGAATCGACCTCTTTACACTGTGCTATGTGTACAGCTCTCTCTCTTTCTTTCCTTGTGTTGCCACTCTTAAGAACCCGTGAGACCCGCAGTGCCTAGTTTCCTCCCTTTCTCTCTCTACGTCTCTCTTCTGAAGTCGGAAACTGTCTCTCAAGAACTAACAAGCCCAACCTTTTCCAGTCATCAAGTATCTCCAGAAATACATACCAGAGTCAGAGCTTATTGCTCTTACAAATAGCAAAGGGCTCACCGCCTTGCTAGGGTCTAACCACTTCAGACGGACCACATTGTCGTCGCTTATTTATCCTAGAACTATCTCTTAAAGACAATCTCTTACTTCTGTGTCAATACACGATTTCGATCAATAACACAACTTAAGTCGCTTCAATTTATACTTCTCTCTATTCCCCCTTGTCGTTGTTGTCCTTCGTCCTCACAACATCATCTGTGACGGCGTTAAATACATCCAAAGTACAACACTTCAATTTTTTAGAGTCATTTGCGAGCACATCTACATTGATGTCTGTGGACCTACGAACGAGCCTCAATTGCCTATCGCATCCCAATAGATTTATGCCTATTACCAGAAGTCAACTCTCAAGAGTTCATACGGGTGATAGTATACAGAATATTAATTCTTTAAGATCAACGTAAAGTAAGTATTTAAACTAAACGAAGCAAGAAATGCATTTCAACCAACTCCTTCCTGTTGCTAACTCGGAGTCTGTCTATCTGTCTATAGTCGGTTAAGACGTCAACAAGAAACTTTCAACTCAACTTAACCCAACATGGCGCACGTAAGCAGTAACGTCACCACCCTTGTTGAGACAAAGAAACGTTCTCTTGTCCCCATCAAGTGGGAGGACCAAGTCCGCGCCATTGGCATCTCGGAGTGCAAGGAAGCAGCGCTCTCGTTGGCGCAAGCCTTTGCTACTGACGAGCTAGCACAGTATCTCCTCGATGCCGAAGATGCCAAGGACGACGATGAGGCTAAGTGGAGGCTGCATGTTGACATCTTCAATTACATCGTGGCGGCCCACTGCTACAAGGGTGTCGTGACGACCATCGGGCCCGACTACGAGGCAGTAGCGCTCTGGTAAGTTAAACACATACCCCAGTCTTACTTAAGTGAATTAATTGCGTTCATTGCTCGTAAAACTTAGACAAAGCTGCTGACCGTCGGTGCACAGGATGCCACCCGGCAAGGATTCAGATGACTGGCTGACTATCCTGCGCAGTGGTATGTGGAGACTCTACTATCAACTGTCGGCCGAGGGTCGGAGACGCTACTACAGCGAGCTACTCCCCCTTCTTCATGACACGAAGAAGGAGGTCATGGGAGATAGGGATGACGACTGCTACTATCTGGTGTACCTAGGTACTAAACCCAGCGGTCAGCGCCGCGGCTACGCGAGAAAGCTCATCGACCAGATGGCTGCCAAGGTGCGTCTTAATATGTTCTTATATTTCCACTTACACATATATTTTATATAGCCCTTATCTTGACCCACTATTACCCTACCCTCTTACCCCTATTCGCATCACATTTGATGGATCTTAACAACTGGTCCTATACTCCTTCATTCAATTCTGAGTTGCATTTCTATGCGAGGAAAGCACATCACATTGGCATAAACATCTGAGGAAGCTCTAGGGACTAACAATAGCATTATATATAGGCTGACGCCGAGGGCCGCGCCATGTATCTTGAGTCGAGCTCGGAGAAGAACAACGGGTACTACCAGAAGTTCGGGTTCGAGATCAAGCGCGATGTCTACCTAGGTGCTGACTTGGCGGCTACCTGTAGTAAACCGTCTGCCCACGCTCCAGTGCGCCTCACCATCATGGTGCGCGAGCCCCGCAAGCTAACTCTTGCTCACTCGATCCCCATCAAACTTCATAGTGGCTTCTCTCACAAAGGCGCGCTATGAAGTCGATGGTGGGGGTTAGAGTAGGGTAGAAGCCTGGGCGGGAGGGGAGAGGAGAGGAGAGGAGTTAACTGACAGAAACCGCAAACATGAGTGATGAACTGGATGATGATTGACGACGTATGTTGCTGATGACATTTGACTTTGATGACATGACACACAGGCAGACAGACAGTCAGGACACGTTCTTTTCCTCTCGCTCCTTGCTTTTGCTTTCTCCTTATCTCACCCTCTCACCCACCTACCCATCCATCCGTCTATCAGTCTTTCTTTCGCTCTTTCCACTCCAGATCTTGAGTCCTCTCACTCTCGTTTCCGACCATCTTCGACATGCATCTCGCGTCCCTGGTGCTCGCGTGATGTGCTTGATTGACGATGATCATGAAGGCAAATTAACGATGAGACAGGTCGTCATTTTGATTTAGGAATGATTGATTTGATTGATCGATTGATTGATTGATTGATATTGCTGCTGCATCTAGCTACCGTGGCTGGCGCTTTAGTTTTCGCGTATTTATTTGCCTTTCTTCTGCTTTTCTGTTGGTTGTCATTTAGTTTGCGTTGCTTTATTTGTTTTCTTCGCACATGCATGCATGCAAACTCACCGTTAGTCGCTTGCTCACTTGATTGTACCAGGGCTGCTTGTCTTTTTCTCATCTAGTTCAACACTCATACTGACAGGGAGGAGGAAGACAAAGAAAAATAAGGAGAGAGGGGAGAGAAAAGGAAGAAGGGAAAATGAGAAAAAAAGAAGTAGGAATAGGTTTCAACAATAGTATCTGTCAATTTTGGAGGTTGATATGTTAGATTTGAGGTAGCATTTGCTTTCTCTGCTGGCTATTTTTATTCCTTCTCTTCTTATGTAGAGGTAGCTTAGTTTAGCCTGGTAACGTACAAGTCATTCGTTATCTTTCGGTGCTTTCTTCCGCTTCTTCAGATGAATCTGGTAAAAAAGGGATGTCGGTCAGTTCTTCGTGCTTCCGTCTATCCCTGACTATGAAGCGTCCTCAGGTCCCCGTGGTCAATGTCGTAAATACCAAACCAAACGGCCTAACTCATCTCATAGCATAATCCTCTTTTTCCCACGGCTAGAGAAGCGGACCAGGCGCAATTGTGATTGTATCTCCATTATCGTATTTGGTTGGTTTGACACATGAGATCTCTATCCCCTATCCTCAATCCCCAGTTCACATGCGACTGATTACCTACTAACGGTCCAGGATGGCGTAAGTCTCGTCGTCCATCGTCGTGTAAATCGTGCCGTGATTCGACAACTCCTCAGCGCCCGCCATGACGTCCTGGATCGTCATGCCCGCCTCGCGCGCAATGACCTGCATGTGTATGCCCTCGCTAGGATTCCCGCTGCGCATGAGGTAATCGTACATCTTCTTCGCCTTGTTCGAATACCCCCTATACCTCGCGTCGTTCCCATCATCGACGAACATGCTATCGTTGTTATCCCCACCTCCACCACCTCCGCCGCCCATCCCACCCATCCCTGCTCCACCGTCTTGTTGCGGTGGGCCGCCGCGCGTGAAGAATAGGTGCACGTATGTGGCCTCGAGGAGGTGGTAGTTGACCTCGTTGAAGTCGCGCACGGGCTTGATGACGTGCGCGCCGATATGTCGCTTGTTGCTGAAGGACTTGAGACGGCCCCAGACGCGCACGTAGTCCGCTTCACGGAAGGCTACTGCGGGTGCTGAGGGATCCTGTTGTTTGTCTGCGTCTAGCCATTGCTTCACCTCGATCACGCCCGTGCCGTCGTCGATGCGGTATGTGATGTTCGTTGTCTGTTGGTTGATCACGCGCACCATGCCAACTATCGTTACTTGTTTTACGTCCAGCCCGTCGATGCGGAACGAGGCGTCGCCGGCGTACGCGGGCTCCGCGTCGATTATCTGCTTGATTGTTACGGGGCGGAGGGATTCGTCGTTGATAGGCTGTGGGTGGGGGAGGGATGTTAGTTAGCATGGTTCTTTTTTTTTTCTTGCTTTTTTTCCCCCTTTCTTTTTTTTTCTTGTCCCTTTTTTTGCGTCGAGGTGCGATATAAATAAGTAAATAGGTTATGTATACCTTCACGGCGGACTGGCTGCCGCCTTGAGAACCCCACATGAAACCACCGCCATCGTCGCCGCCCGTGGCACCGTACGATGTTGTCTGATACCCGCCGCCGTATGCTGCGATGGTAGATCTTGTCAGTATTGAAGATCTGTGCGATCTCCGGATGAGCCTACGAACCGCTCATGTTTTCTTCTTTCCCTTTTCGTCTGATTGTGGTGCTTGGGTTTTACTTTTTTGCAAAGCTATGATAATGGTGGGCGAACGGACACGTAATACAACGGTGGGTAGGAGACGCGTGATGGAGAAGGTAAGACGCGCCTTACGGGTAGGTAGTATCAAAAAGGGCGTTAATTGATTTTCCTGGTTGCTTGTACCTAAGTATCCATAGATAGCCTCTTATCCAAAGTATATCTAGGTAAGGTCCATCCATTAGCGCTAAGGTATTGGGGGCTTTAAGGCTTCGGGGTCTGTCTGGGCGCTCCTGGTCAGCTAGGTAGGTCACCTAAGGCATTGGTAGCGGGGTACTCGGGCGGCTGAGTCCACTGTGCTTCAGCAGCTCAGCACATTATTAGTCAGACTACCTAACACCAAAGACCGAGACAGCAACTATAGAAAAATTTTTCTCAGCTTATATCGATTAATGCATTAAATATCAAAATATTCACAGCATAGCCATATTTTCATTCGCTTCCCCTTTCTTGTATCAAGGTGTAGAAACAAGGCATGTGGGAAGAGATTATCACGTGGTAATGATCTCGGGCTTTGCTAGAGTTGTAGTCAAGTCACTAGCATGCAGTCCCCAGGAATGACCCTCTTTAAATGACCCTAGCGTACCTAGAATCAAGCCTCGGTAGTCCCTGCTGTCATCGCTACCAGCACTGTGACGGGCAGTGACGAGGAAGCAGCAGAGGCCGACCAGTAGACCGAGCTTGTATATGGCCATGACCCCATTCCCAAACCATCATCCAAGGCTCTGACGCTGCCGCCGCCGCCGCCACCACCACCACCACCAACACCGCCGCTCGTCTTACTTTTCCCACCCTCTTCATCGAACCTATTAGACCTTGTAATAATAATTCTGACTCTCCCCACGCTCTCCAAATTTCCATCCCTCCCTCCATCTCATCCATCAGCCAACCCAATCCATCATACTAGGACATATAAACAAGCACA
The DNA here is from genome assembly GCA_022495085.1 of Xylaria sp. FL1042. NCBI lineage: Eukaryota > Fungi > Ascomycota > Sordariomycetes > Xylariales > Xylariaceae > Xylaria > Xylaria sp. FL1042. The sequence goes on from MU380134.1 coordinate 230,776, forward strand.
CGACTTCGGTTCCACCAACCAGCACTCCTTGCCACCTCGAATCATATCGTGAGCATCAATAATTGGTAGTCGCAAGGATAAGACGATTGAAAGATGGCGTCTATGTCGCAATCCACAGTTGTTCCCGTTGTCCCGTTAGCTAAGGGCACCGTGTTGTTTCCCGGCTCTCTCTTGCGCATCCCCGTGCCTCCTAGCCGTTCCGACATACCCGCCCTCATTTCAAACGTCTATACACGCGCTTCAAAGGGTTCGAGGCGAGTTGACCAGGTTCCGGTAGCTTGCGTGCCTCTCACCTCCCCCCTGCTGAGCCGACGCGGCCAGCTCCTGCTAGAGAAGGACCGTGGCCAATTGCTGCGGGAGAAAGACCCCGAACAGTACAACGACTTGCTGGAGCCCGACAACAGGAACTTGAAAAAGGACCGGCTATACGGCTACGGTGTCACGGCCAAGATCACCGGCATCCAGGGCCAGAATGGCGCCGAGTTCATCCTGCTGGTTCAGGGCATATCGCGCGTCTCCGTCGACAAGGTGACCCAGGACCAGCCTTTCTTTGAAGCCAAGGTCAACTCCCATGCCGACTCCGTCGGCCGAGAAATCACCACTGACGAGTACGATGAGCTATTCGGGACCCTCAAGCGCCTCTCGCGGGAGCTTGTTTCCTACCTGAGGGTATCGGCATTCCTCTTATCAAGCAGCTCCGCTGGCCTGAATCCACTCCTCTCGCGACGATTAGAACAGTTCATAGCGAGAAAACAGCCGATAGAGGGTGGGTCCCTAGCTGATTTCATGATGAACGTGGTGGTAGCTTCGTACGAAGATAAACTGCAAGTGCTAGCCGCCGTCGATGTTCAGAAGCGAATGCAGAAGGTAATCGAGCTGATGGAGCGGCAAATCGACGATATAAAAGGCAACATCAATGTCACTACGGTAACAAGTACCACCATCCCAATCCGCATAGACCAGGAAGACATGGAAAAGATGAACAAGAGGAATATCAGGAAGATGCAAGTTCCCGGGCTTGGGGGCCCGCCGGCAGGCTTCAACTTCAATGGTATGCCTGGTGCTGGGGCTGGACAAAATGAACAGCAAGATCCGGACGAGTTGCAAGAGCTCGAGAAGAAAATAGAGGATGCTAAGCTACCCGCTGAGGCCGCCAAGGTTGCAGAACGAGAGTTCAAACGCCTCAAGCAAATGATGCCCGCTCAGGCCGAGTACCAAGTTGTGAGGACATATCTCGAGACCTTGGCAGAAATCCCTTGGTCTATTGTGACTGATGATCCCATTGGTACTGGTACTCTGGAGGCTGCGCGCAAGCAGCTCGACAATGATCATTACGGAATAGAAAAGGTGAAGAAGCGGCTGCTGTCATATCTTACTATCGTAAGGTTGATGCAGTCTGCCAATGAGGCTGTCGATCGACAAGTGAAGGAAGCCGAGCAAGAAACTGCTGCTCTCGAATCAAGTAAAACGACCGCAAAGGACAACACATCTCTAGACTTGGAGCTGGAAGAGAAGATCAAGGCGAGCGGCGTCAGAGTCCAGATGCTCCAAAGCAAGCGGCGAACTGAGAGGGCACCAATCTTACTTCTTGTCGGCCCTCCAGGCGTAGGCAAAACGAGCATAGCCCGGTCTATTGCTACAGCTCTCGGGCGTAAGTTCCACCGCATCTCACTTGGCGGTGTCAGGGATGAGGCAGAAATCAGGGGTCATCGTAGGACATATGTTGCTGCGATGCCCGGTTTGATTGTACAAGGTCTCAGGAAAGTCGGAGTTGCCAATCCTGTCTTCCTGTTGGACGAAATTGACAAGTTGGGTATGGCAAACCACAACGGTGACCCATCAGCTGCGATGCTTGAGGTCCTTGACCCTGAGCAGAATCACACATTCACAGATCACTACGTGAACACCCCCATCGATCTTAGTAAGGTCCTATTCATTGCCACAGCAAACAGCCTAGATACGATACCCGGCCCGTTACTGGATCGAATGGAAACCCTTGAATTTTCTGGCTACACCACTCTCGAGAAGCGCCACATCGCTCTACGCCACCTTGTCCCCAAACAAATCCGAGTCAATGGACTTCAAGAAGATCAGGTCAAGTTTAGCGAGGAAGTGGTGTCCAAGATCATTGAGTCCTACACTCGGGAGTCAGGGGTTCGAAATCTAGAGCGAGAAATTGGATCTGTGTGCCGTGCCAAGGCTGTTCAGTTTGTAGAAGCGAACGACCATGGTAAGCCTGAGACATATCGAGCAGATCTGACCGTTGAAGATCTCGAGGCTATTTTAGGAATAGAAAGGTTTGAGGATGAAATTGCGGAGAAAACCAGTCAGCCTGGTATTGTTACCGGCCTAGTAGCTTATAGTTCCGGTGGTAACGGAGGTATACTATTCATCGAGGTCCTTGATATGCCTGGCGATGGAAGTGTGGAGCTCACAGGCAATCTGGGCAAAGTCCTCATGGAAAGTGTCAAGGTTGCTAGGAGCTGGGTACGGAACCATGCTTACGAACTTGGGCTCACTCGCGAACCAACTGAAAACATCATGAAGAATCGTAGTCTGCACGTCCATTGCCCTTCTGGAGCAGTTCCCAAAGATGGACCTTCAAGTGGCATGGCTCAAGCCATTGCGCTCATCTCACTTTTCTCGGGGCGATCTGTTCCACCCACAATGGCAATGACTGTACGTCTCAGATGAATCTTAGACATCTACCGATCAAGCACGCTAACGTTAGACATAGGGCGAGTTTCAGCTTTCTGGTCATGTCAAGAAGGTTGGAGGAATTAAGGAGAAGCTTATTGGAGCCTATCGAGCTGGCGTGAAAACAGTTATTCTCCCAGCACAGAATGAAAAAGACACTCGAGAGGTACCCGCTGAAGTAAGGGATGGTCTCAAAATCATTTATGTCAGGTATGTTACCAAAGCCCATATTCATGGCCGCCTATATCATACTATGTCCAGGACTTTGTTTAAACTAACCCTGGTGTTCTACTAGCCACATCTGGGAGGCCATTCGTCACGTATGGCCTGACGCGCAATGGCCCAACGAGGCCAACTTGTCTCCGATCCAAGCACGCTTGTAACGGGTAGAACGGGCCTATTTTCTCACTCAGCCTCGAAGACGTCTTATATCATATGTATCTGCACAAGCGTTTTTTTTTTTTTGTACATTGCGCGGCGTATATTTATGTTGCTTTTCATGTCATATCACTTGCCTGTTTGGGGGGGGAGGGGTGCCTGTTGGATATAGTACTTACTTTAACCCCCTAAGCATCTCGTTGAATGACAGAGTACATTGTACAGAATAGAAAATAAACTGCACATTCTAGAGCTTGTAGAAGTTTTTATTAAACGAGACAGTCCACTTCCTTTTCGTAAGCAGATGAATGAGTTGGACTAGTCTTCTCATGGGAATTCTTCACTAAGATCAACTAAGAATAGTAGTGCTAAAGGCTAACTCGTTACAAGACGCATGCTGTAAACTGAGATTTATCTCTGCGAGAAGACAGGTAGCAGTCTCTCGGCGTGGTCATCGTGAAAGAGGCACTATAATTGTTGACCTATACGAGTTTGGGCGTATGGAGTCCTAGAGCAATGTCTACATGTTTAGGAAACGCCCGATGTTCTTGTTGCAGCAGTAGATCGTTAATCACGCACTTACTCTCCCTTAGTCTAGATAAATTTAACGTTTACAGATGATATTGTATATGGGCCATTGGTACTTAGTTACCTATATACTAGATTACGCTACACTACATTGCAAGGGCAGGCAGTTCGATGAACGATGGGCGTTAAAGTAATATGCGGATTATTATAGGTAGGAATATAGGGGGGTTTGTAGGTAGGCCACGTAATGCTTGTTTGTTAGGTATAGTGATTGATGATGCGAGGAACAGCAGCGGCCTGATATTGGCGAAAGTATGCATTACTTTGTCCCCTCTGTAATACACTATTTCATCAGATATTATGTATGCTATACTATGCTGTGCTATGCTATGTTGTGTCTACTCTACTCTGCTTGCTAACCAACACAATAAATGGTGATTGTTAGGTATCCCTCGCTATGTGCAATGTGCATACAGTTTGCGTATGGGGTGTATATCATATTGACGCTACCAGATCACGTCAGACGGCACATGTACGTACGGGCATAACCTATACATCTACATACCTGATAGGTCAGGGAGAGAGGTCAGTTAGTCAGCTGACCTTTTTCCATCGAAAATTCGCGATAGGTCGGATAGACGAGGGATACAGACCTCTGTGCGTGTGTTCTTCTTCGGTGTATGTGTATGTGTACGTGTATGTGTAGCTCGGAGACAGCGAAAAGGGGTAAAGGGGGTAGGTAAGGTGGGGAGGGACTTTTTCTGTCCCCTTGTGGGTTTGGGTTTGTGTTTGGGTTTCGTACTACTCGTCACTTGCCTAGGTACAGATGTCTACGATTCCGACTGACAATGATGGTTTAGGACACAGGCGCTGAACGTAAGTAGGTAGGTAGGCTTGTAGTAGTAGCTGTGTATGAGGATGATAATGTCAGGTCACTCTGGAACAAAGTAGGTAGGGCAAGAAAGGGGGTGGCCTTTTGTCTTGTATCATCCTTTTGCCTTCTGTCTTCGCCTGCATCAGATCAGGTCAGGACAGGTCAGGTCCCGAGACATGCTCGTTTAATTTTCCCCTCACGGCTGAAAGATCTACGAGAATCTTCCGAGGCGGCGCGGAGACACAGAACTACGTTACTGGAAGTAGGCGGGTAGAACGGTGTATGAGTAGTGCATGAAAGGGGAGCGAGATCTTTTTTTCCTACGGCGTAATCTTGTGAAACAAGTGTATAGAGTTTTCTGAGGTGGATTGCTCAACTATGATCAAATACTTTCCGTTCTTTTGTTATTTTCTCCTAGAGCAAAATACCGGTCCATCTAAATGTTTGGCTTACATGATTGTATGTTTCTTTTCCATATCGTCATCTCTACCTTATTCTGTAGTGCCATAGTAACTCGCAGGTGACGGTAGTGATACGCCATGTACTAAGGAGAGAAAGGTGGGTGTACCCTAAGCTACCCAGATATAAAAACTGTCGTGCACCGTCAAATCGCTTGTGTTCGACTTGTGATCTCTCAAAAAGCTTGTCCGAGAAAATGGCCCTGCCTCGCAACGGCCGTAAGGCTTTGAGCCACCGTATGTTTATCACCGTGTCAAATCCAAGGATACTTCTATCAGGAGATATAGAAGCTCATTCATCTCATGTATTTAAATCTCCCCGGTTGCATTGTCCCGTATAAAGGCATGTGATATAGAGGAAAGGATACACAGCAGAGAACAGGTTAATTTAGAATGGGATCATGCTTTGGATAGATCGATAGACGAAGACGTGCTTGCTAAGCATTTACCCGCAAGCGTCCGCGGCTTACCGGCCAACTGGAAACTTGCGGACGTTAGAGCTGGGTTGTGTCACCTGTTGCTAGATACGTGACACAACGTTGAAAGACGATTTGAATCCGTGCCACTTCAGTCGCGGAGTTCATGCATACGTTATTTCCCTAGTATCATACCCATAGCAGAGGCTTGATTCATTCTGTCTTGGGCATTGCCGGCTTATAACGTCATATAAAATACAGTGGCGCTTTTCTCACCCGGGTTCAGAGTTACGTAGTCTAATTTAAGTGTCTATTACTGAAACAAATTTTCTTGCTCAAGTTGACACAGGAAAATCTCAAATTGTACTTTGCAAGTTCTCATAACCTCGTTTATAAAAGCTGAATATAACTAGTAATTAGGTATCCCACTCGCTCATCGCCGGACGGCGTTGTCCGTCTTCTTCTCTAATCCATGAGTACACCAGGTCACCTTCGGTTATTTTTTGTGCGTCTAATAAAGTTTACACAACATACATAGCATGCGGATATCATGAATAATTACTTGTACCTCCTACGGTTTCGGGTTGAGAAAAATCAAACTTGATCTTTGATAATTGTGTGTTTAAGTCTAGTGATAATATCTACTGAGCCCTTGAGAATATACTCGAGATACTAGCTAGTGGTCTACATCACAAAGAAATCAAGTCTGTCGTGATAAACGATAAACTAAAATCATATAGTTGCCTTAATATAGGACAGCCGCCAACACGGAATGTTGACTTAATATACGTAAGTTTGGAATGTACAGGTAGAAACTTTGTCTTGTAACAAATATTGTTACCACCATAGTACATGTTTATTCTACAAACACCAGGCAACATTTTAGCTAAACCTGATATTCTGGTTCTTGAAGAAGAGTATTATCTCTTCTAAACTTAATCGAGTTGCACATCAGGCGAGTTAAGATGGGTGGCAACTTAAACTCGATGAGTTGAAAAAGTCTCCCACCGGCTATTTCTGAACTGCTGATAGTCGGCTACAATCTGTTACTGGCCATTACGGTAGAAGTCACTAGAGCCTTGTTGGAAACTATAGGGAATATCCTCCACTGCCCTATCCTCACACGTATGAACCAAGACACTGCCTCGTGAGCAACTTTTAGCGAGCAACGCACTGAGACGATGCTGCATCGCGTTTTTCTCGCAGCCACTCCGCGGCCCGGCGGCGAACGTACATACGGGACATGTAAAGGGAAAGTGAGTATCCATTCCCCGTCCAGCTCTCCGTCGGGATTTAAGAATGTTGCTGGAAGCGGGCGGGTAGGCAGGTAGGCAAACCCGGGTGGATACATGCATTGTAAGCTACCCCTGGCCCCTGGTCTGGACGTATGTATGTATGACTACGTGTACTTAGTCTGTGCGTACGTAGTCCATATCTCGCCGTGAGAGCTCTCTTGACTTAACCTCAAGTAGGTATTTGAAAGCGGGATGGAGGATTCGAGCTGTGCTTTGTCCCCCTTTTGTGCCTTGATACTAATCTCGGCTGACTGAGAGATAACGAGCAAGCAAGCAAGCAAACAAGGAGAAAAGATGTTACAGCAGTAAAGTTGTAAAAGATATAGATCTATCACTAAAGCCATAGATCTTGGGTAACGCCAGATAGAGAGCGAGGATATCATTAGTTCAGGTACGAGGACGAGAGTAAGCGATATGGTTAAAAAGGGGAACACAGATACACATACACAGAAAGGAGAGAGAGAAAGGCGAGACAGGGGCGGGAAAGCGGGATATTCGTCACACGGGTACAAAAGAAACTTCTATTGTCTCGCTACCGGAAATTTAAAGAGGAATCTTTGTGCGAGGTGCCAACTTTCTGGTTCGCAGGACACAAGTTAGAAGGGGAGAGAGTAGAAGGTAAAGTTGGATAAGAATTTGTAAACATATGTTACGTCAAACTGGGTACAACCTGTCGGTAACTGCTAGCCCCAACACACAGACGTTTACAAGTCCAACTATTGTTTATCTTCCCAGTGAGCACAACGCAAGTACTGGGACAGACCATAGGAACTGGAACTGGAACTATCGGAATGGATATCGTAGGGGACACATGAAAGCATAGGGTTGGATACTAGCCATATTTGATGGAGGAAATTGAGATGGATGGGAAGAGGGATAGCACAAAAGCAGAAAGGGAGAATAGAAACGGCGTAACGACAGTAATACTCAAGTACATACTATGATATCCACCCATCATACATATGAACCCCGTTTCCTATTTCTTAAAGTTAGGGCTCTCGACCTGGCTGTTTTCTTAGTATTTATCGTCTTGTTTATTTTTTCTACGAGATACATTTGTATGACGGTGGTGGCTCATCGATGTGACGGGTACCTGCAGCTCTGTATGAGATGGGGTTACCGCCTCTATTTGCTTATGTTGCGTTATCGCTTCTGGATAGGTCACGGACGTGTCCCAGACGGAATCTTTTAAGTTCGTAGTGAGAAGAAGTGCTGGGATTATTGGTAACTCCTTTCTTTAGGCGAAAATTACAGACCGGATCGCTTCAGCTTTTCGACTTAGCATGAAAGTCCGAGTAGTGTGACTGATGTTGACTTTTGACGATGTGGTTTGAATTTTGCTGAGAGCGTATATGGATTGCTATTTTTGTACATATAGCAAATGTACCCCTTGCATAAGTGTGAACGATAGTTGACGATCATAAGATCATTCAAAGTATCGTGTGTATATATTTAGAATTAAAGTATCGAACTAAACAAACGAGATCGAAAGATGGGTTGTGGTTATGAATTCTAACCCTGCACAATCTACCCAATCATTACTAGGCGCTTAATTTCTCATAAGGGAATTCGTTCGGTTTTCCCAGACTTGGTGGGTGGTGTTTGGATTCATGTGGGTGATCCGAATGGCTCGTTCTTTTTCACAACTATCTTTTACCACAACACCTGATCTGGTTGATCGAAAGCATAGCGAGAACCAAAATCGAATGAAATGATAAGCACCACGAGAAACAGTTCCAAATGGGATCACTAACCTAACCTTCCTGCCCACCATCAAACGAAGACAACTAGTCTTGATTCCAAAGCGATACCGCTGTATGTGAAATTATTGATACCACGTCAGGCTCTAGAGCACCGGGCTCGTGTCACGATTGGTAACGAAGGACTACATTTCCCGGTGGTCGAAAGGGCGTCGCACGCGCTTATTCTAGTTTGGTTGCCCATAGGGTGCCAAGCTTGTGTATCTACAATACGCATAGCAGGCGTCTTATGCAGCTCGCTTGCCATGGGATGGGAGATTCGGGCAGCACGGGAAATGGTCTATACGATAATTTGTCGGTTTATTATTGCTTAGGCTAAGACTTAGCCTCGAACGGTGGTGGTAGAGCGAAGCGTTTAAAAAGAAGGGGTTTGATTGACGTAGTCCACGTTAAAGGGTACATTAGCTCCCGAGAAGGTCTCGCTGCCTTGAATAGAGTAGTAGCGGTGTTAGTCGTCGTAGTACACTTCGCTTCACTATGGACACCCGAGAGTATTGATATACGAGAGACGGGAGGGCTGAACGGGTTCGTCATTTCTACTTCATGCCAAGTGTATAGAGCTGGCCGCGTATACCCTCTGTCCCCAATCGCTTCGTTGCCGGATCCGATGATGGTGGCATGATTTGTGGTCAGGCAGCTGAACCACATAGCCGCCGATGTAAGCCGCATTTCACGATGCGAATGGGTAGAACACGATGCTAAGTTAGGGAACCGCCATCCATAACTTGATTCACAGCTTTGATGGACAGGCGAGTCGATAGTCGGGGCTGCTGATCCGGGTAGTTTCCCCCCTAACTGAGGAAAATACGGCGGCGTAGCATGCGGCTGATTGGCCTGCATCCGTCCGCGCGCGTGTAAACAGGCAGTAGGTAGCATTGGTATAGTACGTGCGTTAGACAAGCGGGACGCTTTGATGGTCTCGACCCGGGCGGGTCACGACTAGGAGAAAATAGTAACCTCTCGGCAGGAGAAATGGGGGACTAAGTATTTTGGTGGTGACGATTTTACAAGTTCAGAAAAGAGAGTTTTCAAGGCTGATCCCCAACGAAGAGAGTCTGGAAAGCTCTCTCTAAGCTATGACCGCTGATTGGCGACGGCCTCTTTTTTTTACGATGAGCATCTAGATCTAGATCTCATATAGCGCCGATCTAGTGCCATATAGGTGAGGGACGATATAGTCTTTCCGCTACCCGCCCGTACATATCTCATACTTAATATCCCGATAAACTTCCCGCACGCATGAAGGCGGCGGGCCGGAATGATGGCTGAATTCTCCGTGAAATATACTATACCGCATATAATATGATGGTTTGATTCTTGCTGGGTAAGGCACAACTAATACCAACAAGTGCTGACGAGGTGGCGCTGCCTTGTTCATCCCCACGATCTCTCGAGGTCTAGACGACGGGCTACAGGTTTCGTAGCCTGAATCTATCTGAATGTAGTGAGCGTGAGCAATCAATAGAAACCCAACTCCCCCGGATGCTCGGACCAAGGCTGGGTCATTTGCCTTCCTGGCTGTTTACCTCTTACCTATGTAGGATATCTTAAGAGCCTAGTCTACCCAAGGTGGCACGGCATCGTCTCAAGAGTCGGACATCGGGGACCGCTGCAGATGGTTGCTTTGAAGGTCGCCGTTATACCGTGTAACGTGTACGCAAATAAAAGACGAATAGGATGGCACGGCGTACACCATGCAAACAACCCTGCCGTGATAGATCCATCGCTCTTCGTAGTACGACTTACACTACCTGACTGTAGCAATGGACGATGACACCTGCTATCCTAGCCTTCGCTAGACCCAGAGCCAATCACTTCGGGCTCGTGATTCCGGAAACGACCATAATCGGGCTGGAGCTATAGTCATTCTAGAAGGTAGATCCGCCGTGCTGCACATCAACATGTCGCTTCACGGAGGTTTCCATCTCACGTATGCGTAATAAGTGGTGATTTGGACTGGGGAATCTCTTACTGCCTTTGGGTTTAGCATTATTGGGAACAGTTCCATGGTCATAAGATGCCAGGAGACTGGGCGCTAGTTATACCTAGTATAGTGTACCAGGAAGCTTAGTTACACCTGGTGAGCTATACTAGTATAGCGTAATGAGTGAGTTAGGTTCGATTTCTAATATCAGCGCTAATAGAGCTCATCTCTCACTTGTACCAACCTGGTGTATAATTATTATCATTATAGGGCCTAGTGTGTCTTCGAGGAACGAAAATAACTTGACGTGCACAGTACACACTCCTACATGTGCGATGGCGTAACAGGAGGAAAAAGAATAGGGAACATCAAAGAGGAAAAAACGGTGTGGCGGTCTGTCGTCATCTACACTAGATACTTCAACGCCTTCATTGACGCCGACGACGCCTTCACGCTTCGACCAGATTCCTCATCTAGAAGCCAATCCCGAATCTGAACGGACCTAGGGGGGTGAAGGGGGGAGCCACATGGCTACCCGAGTTTGAACGTGGATCGGTTCTCAGCCCGCCTTTAGATAGCTGCAGCGTTACATTCGGCGCACTCTTGAAACCTAGCGCGCAGACGAACTGCCAACGCTAATAAATAACCCGCGGCGAGAGAGACGAAGAAGAAAAATAAGAGCGATCACGAGCCTTTTCTTTGCCTAGTTACCGCTGTTACGCGGACGGGGTTGCTGGCTTAGCTGGGTCCTGTACTACGTAGTATATACTTATTGGGTCCTCTTGGCTGTTCGTCTTCAACCGTTCTTGTTCTACGGGAGCATACGCTAGACTTGGGTAGATAGATTGCCCAGGTCGCCTTTTCCTGGTTTCCGGATAGTAGCACGACTGTCTAGTGTCCCTACTAAGTACGCATACGATCCTTGAACGTCTTCCTCATACTGGGATCAACCCAAGCTTTGCGCTCAGCAAATCTGGCGAATTGCGGTGAGTGACAGTGAGCTGGGATTTAGCGAAGACTGGCTTCTAGTGTAGAACCTCGGCTGTTTGCGCTTATACTAACTATACTTAGTAAGAAGACATTCGTCTAAGGTCGGCGGGTAAGCATAAGGGAGAGACGGATCTTAATTTTCCTTGGTCTTCTCTTTGTTGATAGCCCTTCTCGATGAATCGTATTCCGTCATTAGTCTACACTAAGCTGGAAGTAGGGTGTGTGTGTGTGTGTGTGTGTGTGTGTGTGTGTGTGTGTGTGTGCATTTACGACAACGGCCCCCACGTGTATTCCACACCGTGCCACAGAGTCCTTTCCCATAGGCTGGGGGTTTCAAGGTGTCGGCGCTTGATAAATCACCACTGAATCAACTCCGGTCCGACTATTAGATTCATCGTCAGAGCGTATCTACACTAGGTAGTCTCGCGTACACTGCTGTAACAACTCACAATTGTTATGGATCTAATGATGTTTACCGAAGCGCCTTGCGTAGACGTAATTCAGCCCCGGGCCTGATATTCTCCGGTTAGGTTAGGCGACGTGACAGGATCCCTTGACTATCGCGAACACTTTTGGTCTCGTCAACGCACTACGTGGTGTACCTTTATTTATAAATACCTACTCGGATTTGATACGCTACGGCTCCATGGGACGTGATTTGATATATGTAGAGGTTTGCAGTCGGGATTTTACCTTCCGGAGGATTAATCAGGTGTTGTTATTTCTGCTTTTGTTGGGGTTGTAGTGTAGCTAGTCCCAGTGCCCAGACTAGCAGGTATATCCCTCGCTAGTATGCGCGAGACTTTTATGCACAGGTAGATGATCAGAGGTAGGTACTACTGTATATTGCGAGGTCGCTCTGATTTTCCCCTGCAGATTAATTTCGTTACCTCGTTTGACCGATTACTGTATTTGATATTGGTAGCTTGCACATGTTAGCTTCGGGCCGCATTCGGAGGATCGTGGGTATGGAATACCTATTATAGTAGTAGCTCTAAGGAGAGATGGTATGTAAGATATTATCCAAGTTCTTCCCGCCTTACTTAGGAGTAACGATGTTGGTTTGCGTAGTATATGGATGTTACTAGCTTCCTCTCGCAACGGATATAACCCCTTGGCCACTTATACCGGATTATCTCCTGCGTATACCGATACTCTACCGAGTCGATTACGGCAATAAAATGCCCGAATTATAATGCCAGGTTTCGCGGGCTCCAATATGGCGGCCAGGGCAGAAGAGCTACACTAGACTAGGGGTAACGTTCTACCAACCTGGCGACGAACCCATCCAATACCATATTAAGGAACACACTACGGGTGTGGAGTGTGAGCTAGTGTATTTCCAGTGTAGGCTTAGAATCCTGCTAGCGCCAGTGCTACAATCGGATTGGCATTCTTTATCTACCAGTTGCCGAGACTTTCACACGTGGTGGTTGCGGGTTGCGGACAATGGTAGAGCCACATTCCGTTGACTGTTAAGTTGATTGGGTCAGCACTACTTTATCGTACTGTGAGAGCAAGCTCCACGGGGGAAACCAGGTCGTCGTGCCTTGGCACTGGAAAATGACCATCCATGCCGTATTCCGTCTTGGACGTCATTCTGTGGGATTCGATGGGGAGAAAGATCTCCCTGGCACATCTCACAGAAGCAAGCCTCTTCCTCTACTTACATAGTAAGGAGATGTTGGTTCTAAAGTGCCATGAGATACCTCGCAGTCCGCCCGCAGGAAAATACAGGATAGGTAGCACAACAACGGTCGCGCGACGGCTGATCTCTCCCGATTCATGATGCTAAAAGTCATATGCCCAGAACTTGGCGGTATTACCTACTATACCAATGTCAACTTGTCTGACTGCTAATATGTAGGTGTATACTTAGTAGGTAGCGGTATGGTGAAATTTACGAGGTGGTCCCCTGGCTGTAGCGTCATGACGCCTCTCAGCTGGGGGGGAACGGAATGGCTGACCTCGTGGCGACCCTGTACGGCAGTAATGGGGCCAGAAAGATTATTAGCTACCTGCAGCACCGTTGAATTGCATCCAGATGAGTCGAAATTACTAGCGGGTTCGTTCTGGGTCATGGTCTCAAGCAGGATGCGGGTCGAAGTGATTAAGAGGTCATGGTGCGATGACAGAGTCTTACGAGTTTTGCCTCTTTTTTTCTTTCTTCCCTGTTGCCCGCCTAAACAGCTGCGTGTAACATGAGCGAAAACCCATCAACTGGCGTCTATACACATAGCTTATTACGTTGAGAACGCAGTACCCAGATCGAATTCTCCTATGTGCGACCTGTGACCAGGTTAGTACACATCGAACATATACTTGTTAACGCATGTTAATAATCTATAGCGTAGAATGACATCTCACATATCGTAGGAGGATCGTAACGGCTAGTAGCTGCCGTTACCATCGTGATCGTTGAAACCTGCATAGGAGTCGCCCATATCGCCCAGAACATCGTCGTCTTGTTCAGTAATCGGCTGTTTTCCCACGGCGAAGCAGGTTGTCTCGGTAGCGATAACGGTGACAGCAGCGGACCGTCTGCCTATTTGTACCTGTACTGTGCACCGAACGGCCTAGGCCAACCCAATCTGCTGCATTGGGGCTCAAATTGACCCCGGATGCCTAGTTAGCCGGGATCATGGGTTCTTCCAAGGTGTGGTAAAATGACTTTTATTACACTCACACTGCCTTATCCAGTGTGGCGTTGCTCCATATACACCTCCGCTAAACTTCAGATGAAAAGATGCCTTGAAACGCTAGCGGAAAGAATCACAAGGTGTAACAATAATACGGCGGACTAATATACATCATAGTATTTACGTAGTAAGTAGGACGTAGTAAGTTGATTGTTATTGTATTATAGACCCTATAAGTCCATCCGAGTAATATACTACAGTAGTATACTATTTCAGTCATCAAAAGCAGAATGACGTATATGTGTATTTCGCTAACGAATAGGGAAATCCCATTAGCTTCCCCGCCTCTGAAAGAAGAAAGAAGACGAAGACGAGATTTGGATTTATGGTCATGGTACTGGTCATGGGACCTACGACCCACGACAATTGGCCCAAAGTGAACCCATTTTCAAATAGGTAACTCGTCCTATCCTAGTCAGTCTACTATGCTTGTCTCCAAAATAAGGGTGTTACAGTACCACTCAAGTCTGGGGATCAGGGACACGACGGGACCTTGCATGTCGGCATAACCAGTGCCAGCCATGGGCTCGCTCATGCGTGCGTCCGGGTCCCGCGTTTTTTGTAAGTGCGTACCTTGGAGCTTTCTTTTTGACTTTTGGGGAACCTACGTATGTATGTATGCATAGGTACACTGCACTCAACGGTGGATAATACCCCGGACGGCCACGTATGATGGGTATAGAGAGCGCTTAGCACGACGCGTGTTGATAAGTTCTTTCTTAACTTGATCTTCACGTGAATGAAGTTGCCTCGGCCCCGCCTCCGTCTAGAGGCCCTGTCGCCGCATGCCAATAACGTCGTCAATACAACTCTATACTCGGGACACTTACTAGGTAGAGAGAACCTGAGGCGCCGCTGTGCACGCGTGCGGCTAAAGCCGTAGGGCGCGATTTAGTATATACCCTGGAGATAGACGTCTTAACACACTCCGGCCTATAGGGCGGGATAAATAAGGATATTAAGAGGCAGGGAATGGCACTCGGAATCACGCCGCACCTTAACAGAGCCTCAGGGTTGAGTACATAGCAGGTGTCACCGCATCGTAGCATTGGCGTGAGGCGCTTTTTGGGGGGGTGAGGGGGGCTGTAACTTGTATAGGGCTCGAAGTCGGCTGCATGAAAAGAAAAGAAAATAGTAGATATACTAGGAATGATTTTTTTTTTTTCTCACGTAAGGAACGAACCATCAATCTGAGTTCTCAGGTGCGGAGTCGACATTACTTCTAGTGTACATTAGAACCTGCATGATAATAATAAATGAGTGTTCATTTATTTTCCCCGGCGGCTGTGATGAGCAAGCGGAATGACGCCGCCACATCGAGCGGGTGGTGATCATAACCTCACACCTCGCGGCTATACTATAGGTTTCACGCACACCGAGCGCAGTGATCGAACCCTGATCAACCTCACGTATATGACGGCCGTTATGCCCGTCCGCCCGCCGAGCACGAGCACACACGACGACTACGTATACGACCACGACGACGGGGGCCATGGGCCATGGGCTTAGTGTAGTCGCAAGCGAACCTCGACGATAATATTAACCAAAGCTCGCCTGCAAAGCTAGTGTAGTCGGAAAGTCGGAAATATGCAACCAACGGCAGGCAGGCAGGCAGGCAGGCAGGCAAGCAGGCGCCTCGATATCCCATCGTAGCACTAAATCTGACACTGATACGCGATCTTGTAACGCCTGGGCGGGCCTAGGCTACATACGCGATGTGACAGGTTCATCTGATCCTCTGCATAAACCCATTCGAGTATCTATCTCTATCTTGTCTTGTCGAGCGTTCCCCGTGAACTGATTGGGCGTAATGCGAACTCGAACATATCGTTAATGATAGATCTGCTGCACTGAGCGACGCTGCTATTTTTGGAGCCAGTTCGTTTGCATCTTGTACTTCATGAATCTCGCATTGGCTAGGCAGGTATTACAACAGCAGCAGCAGCAGCAGCACAATCATCATCATCACCATCACCATCAACAATCTAGGTACTCCGGCTTTATCAATCAACACCAGAAATATGACCGCCACTACCACCGCCAGCCTTGGAAGAATAGCCTCGCTAGCCTCGGCACTTCGGACTGTCATGGTACACCACAGTCATCATGCATTGGAAATTGACTGATGAAGATCTTCACCCTCACCGTGACCTTAAGTAATCAATAGTGTCATGCCTTGGGGCGTGGGGAATCTTTCGTCATGGTACGACACGCATGCCCGGAAGGGGGATAGACTTAAGACCGCGGGGCCTAGTCCCACGGTACGGATTATTCCCATTTGGAGCAGCGCAATTGAAGATTAGCAAATACGACGCTGGTGAGCAGCAGCAAGCACCCAACCTAGCAGCCCAGGCGCTGCATTTAACAACAATCTGCAGTAGTGTAGTAGTAGTGTGTGAACCACCAACCCCAAGGGTGCCAAGGCGGGAAACATGCTTTGGGGGAAGGATTGCACATGCCAAGCGCGCTGAGTTTAATTCAAAGTACGCAAAAATAAAAATAAAAAACGGCCTATACTGCGAAAGACCCCATCTCCATTACTACTAGATATGGTAGTAGTAGCACGAAGTACGTAGTACGCATTGGTAACAGGGAGCATTTGTGACGTTCTAAATATTAGCTCAAACTCGTGCTTCGGCGTTAGGTGTAGGTAGCATATGTAAGATAGCTAAGCTTAGTAGTAGCAATCGCAGGTAGTCAGTTGACTTGATATCATTTCCTCGGCTGCTTATTCTAACGCAACCCCGGCAAAGGGGTTTCAATTTAGCGCTCGGATAACAAACTCGGTACGTAGTGTGCATCTACACCCCAGGTAGCAGAACCAACAATAATAAAAGAAAAGGGATAGAGCAAGGTAGGGGTAGGGAGGAGGGGTTCTCGGGGATTTTTAAAATCTCGAATAAATGAATACCAAGATGTACATACACTAGCATAGGTGAAGGTTACGTTGACGATGAACCCGAGAGATATGATGAAGAACATGGAACTTCTCTTTTTAATCTCGGTCTGAATCTATCCATCCTGACCTTCAATACCTAACCCTATTCTCAGAAACATGACGGGAAAAATAAGCGATACGGGGGTAGAGCACCACGTATCCATGCAGCTCGCTAGTATGGACGGTGTAGGCAGTGTAGGTAGGCACACACACACACACTATTGACGACCGCATGGACAATTACCCATATGTATATACGTGCGTATGTATTAGTCTTGAGATACGGTATCCGGAAATGCCCATATATCAAGCAATATCTAAGCACTTCGCTAGGCGGGAATATATATATATCTGGTATCGCTATGATCAACTACTCAGCCACTTACCGGAGAGCGGTTGACAGCAACGACGTTACCTACATATTCCAGTGTAAATAGATCATGTGGCTTAGACTAGACAAGAAAGAAGGCTCTACCTATACTAAGGCACCCCATTCCTATATTATACCAGGAACCCCAATTGAGCGGTGGCAACCTCCTCCTTACAGCCTTGGTTCGACCCAGAGATTGGCTCAGTCCAAGTACGGCTGCTGGGAACAAGCTTTCGGATTTTCTGGTTAGGCAATTTTGCCTATTACGCCGTTACAGTGCCATCCTATTCCCCCCATTCCCCTTCCCCTTCCCCTCTCCCCCATCGAAATGAAAGTATCGGATGCAACCTCTCTGTGTTCCCGGTGGGCGGACTTAATAAGCAAGACAAGGTAGTATAGTATTATATATACTAACATAGTGTTATACTATACTAGTGTATATAGTGTAGCATAAGTCCGAGGTTAGGTACCTACTTATAGTATACCCGTACCTAGGTTTAGCTGAGATCTATCAACGTGTCAACGGGGGTCCCTTAGAGCCTAGACCTTTTTCTTGGTAGTGTGACATCTTAGTCATACCTAGTATAATATCTCTCTTTTCTTATAGGTATGTGCTCTTTTTTGGGTTCGAACATTCGAGCTTTTCCATCCGTCTATCTAATGTATAATACCATCCTCCATAGAGCTCCCGTTTCTGAACTATAATTATCACTACTGCAAATCTGTCGGAGAAAATGAATTGAGATATAAATATGTTCACTACGTATAGGTGAATAGATAAGGTGGTAGATTGGGTGAATTGAATGAATGGCATAAGAGATCCGCGTATCTCTGGTGATCCCAAAACAGGTTAAGTAATTTTGGAGTAAGACGATTCTCATTCATTCATTCATCTCACCTCTCTGGACTCTTTTTATTTTATTTTATTTATTTTTCTCCAACGGTTCCTCCTGAATCCGACGATCCTTGGCCCTATCGGTTTCGCTGCCGTCAGGGAGGCCGGTTGGTCCTTTTTTTTTCTCGCCCGCCCGCAACAGAGTGCTCTCTCTCACACGTTTTGCGTTCGACATGTCGGTCCTCATTTTCCCCAAATCGACGGCAGACCCGGTAGTAGTGTAGCATACGGTTAGGTAACTAGGTAGGTAAGTAAGTATGTAAATGTAGTGTAAGTCGATGTAGTGTATGTATGTATGTATGTACGTATACTAGATTTAGTTGGTCCAACCAATCCATCCCCATCCGTACCCATACCATACCATGCCATACCTAGACACCCACCTCAAGTCTCGTCTCTGGGGTTTATGACGCCGGAAGCCGGCCAAGCTCATTCTTGGTACGACCTCCTCTACCCCCGCGATGTTATTTTTTTTTTCATCCCATCTATTTTTTATCCCCTTCACTTCCTCCTCCCAGGGTAACGCTGGAAGTGGAGAGCATCGTTGCCGAACGCCCTCTTCACTACTCCACTACCGATTAAACCCATTTCGCTTTACCTCAAGTGAAGCTCTCACACACTCATACTCACACTCACACCCGCCCTTTCAAAAAAAAAAAAAAAAAAAAGGTGCAACGATAGATAGATTCTGTGTCGTAGCGCGACGAGGCCATTTCCGTCCCGTCTCTTGAAACCCTCATGCTCGCTAGTCCTGTGTACAGAGATTCGGGTGATTCTTTTTCTCTCTGCCTGTCGGGTTCGACATGACTCTTCTAAAACTCACCTGCCACAGGCCGTTTCGAACATTCTCGGGACTAAACCAATTAACGACCATCGCACAAAACCGTGCCTTAGTAGATACACACAGATTGATTGAATGACTTTACGTAGTACGACCCTCTCTATCTCTGTCTCGCTCTCTCTGTACCTGTGTATCCATCCATTCTTCTCCCTCGCCATCCCCTTCCATCCATCTATCCATCCATCCATCCAAGCAAGCAAGCAAGCATCCCTCCATCAGTCTCTGATGTACCTAGCTACCTAGCTACATCCGTACTTACCCAGCTCCCCCATACACCACCATCACCCACTACCGGCATTGCATCATTTTCTTTTTTCCTCCCTCTCCCTCTTCCCTTTCCTTTCTCGTCTACACTACCCTTACCCTGCGAAAGAGGGAGGGGAAAAGTTCAGACTAGACCACGGGCTGGGCACCGATCCTCCGGACTACTATACCATCCCATACCATATACCATACTACTTATATTATATACGGCACACTAGACATTAACTGGGCACCGATCCTCCGGACTATCAGACAATGCAAGCTGCACGCCCCGCGGACGACCGTTGAAAGGCAACACAAGACCACACGCACACACACACATACACACACACTTCCTAACAGAGAAAGGAAAGTGAGTTCCTTTTTCGTCCAATGTTCGTCATTCTCTTCTTGATTCTCACCCCTCCCCCTCCCCTTCCCTCCCCTTGCTTTGCTCGAAAATCTCGGGAAGACGTAACGTCTCGACAAAATTCATCCAATGGGATCATCCAATTCATTCTCGCAAAAAGACCGGGTAAATAAAGAACAAAAAAAAACAAAGTTGGGCCAGCCCTTTTTTTAGACCAAGAGAGAATGTCTCATCGTCGCTCGTTGGCGCATCTCAGTAAATCAATCTTGAGACATCGTGCTATTAGTAGCGCAATGCTTTCTTCCTTTCTTCGACGGAGAATTTAAACGGCTGATCGGCCCCGAGCTCAGGTTGTTGGTTGGTGATCATAGATTCCTTTTTTCCCCTGGGTTAGATAGATATCATAGTATAGCTGCTCTCCCATATACGCAGTGATTTGCGGATCGGAATAGTTGAGTAAGCGGAGCAAAAGACTACTTAGAGACTTGACAGGCAGAATGCTGTCGAGGTATAGGTACGCAGACGAAGAAGACAAAGATGAAGAACGGGCCTCGCCAACCAACCTACTTTCCCGCTCCCTACTACTTGCATCATTCTGTGACGAAATGTCCTACAGCTTCACAACTCCATTTAATTACCTATAAGCATCCTTTCACCATCTACCCGTTCTAGCTATCTCATGTTACCCACCGGCTAGGCCAGTATAGTACGTAGGTAGGTACTCTGCGCGCGCGCGCGCTGCATAGCTTGAATCCCTGAGCAATGATTAGCAGCGCATGCTTCACAGTTTTGACAAGGATACACCCTGGCATATCCACAGAGCCCTAGACTGACTAGGATTCCCACCATTGTGGCTCGACAAGGTCCACCAGTCCCAGCTAGGCAGCGTTGCTGTGAAATAGTGTACGCTACTACTACACTGCGAAGAGGAGACCTGTAATGGTTAGTCAAAAGTCCATTTTCCTCCTTCGAGGCGCCAATTTGCCAATGTCTCTAAGACGCAACACCATCGTGCCATGTTCGCCTGCCTTGCTAGTAATTTCGACCATTCCTCAACGGCATTCTCTTCGCCCCCCTTTTAGTGATGTCCTGCTCGCACACACACAACACACACACACACACCCCCCTAGTGTAGCCCACCACGCCTTGCCACGGCCCTGTCATGGATGATTCCCCCATTGTCGTGTGCCCGTGCCAGCTTAATGTCAATGCCACCCGGGTTATCAGGTAGCGAGAAAGGACCGCCAAGCAGGTCCCGGCGACTATGCAGCGACTGGCACGGTACACTTGTAGCGTAGTGCTGTAATCTGTACATGCTAGTCTACACTATACACCCCTCCCCTGTCGTCCGAATTGTTCCCATATCTAATTCTAATATTAAAGTCGCACAAAAACCTCCCACGATCCTAGCGACATAACTAAGATTGTTGAGCTTTTCAACCGTCGATTCGACCGTCCGGCGATATTAACCTCCGCGCGCCATAGCCACCAGTAGCACGTTGCTCCTCAGGCCTCCAAGACCCAGGAGACCTCTGCGCCGTGCTACAGGAGAGGTCTTGTGTTCATGCTGCAGCTCTCCGCCTTTCGCCGTCCTCTCAGGTTTCCACTGCACAACCGCGCGCCGTGCTACTGGATCTTCCAACTTCGACTGACCCAGTGCCACAATCGACTCTCTCGTCCGACGGGGACTCTCAGATTGCCGCTGTCTGTCCATCATCGTGCTCACTAGCGTATTATTCGCCTTTTACCGCCCACTGCTATATATATATCTAACGAAGGCACCTTCGAGAAAGTCGAGTGTCGTGATTGATAGTCACTATCTGTTGAACAGCAGGAACTTGGGAGCGCATATCTTCGAGTCTGTATAACACCTCTGCTGACTGACTAGTGAACATCTGGAAAAGAGTGGATGAGGAGGGGACGCCGGAATATACCGCTCTGTCGAGACTCCCACATCCTAGCATGCGCTTTCCTCAGCTTTGCCGCATCGTGCTTCTGAAGAAGGTCCGTACTTCTAAGGAAGATCCTTCGATCCCAAATAAAGTGTGTGGCGGCTATCTGAGGAGAAAGACCCCGGGGAACGACGCAGTCATCTCGGACAGCATCCATGCAAACCCTTAGCCGTGGTATTGAGCAGTTGTTCATCCCTACTGGCCAGCGTAGAGGTAGATCTGACTACGTGGCCAGCGCTCTAGACCTAACTTGGGCCCGAGCAGAGGAGAAGGAGTGTGCTCTGCGTGGCACAAGGGCGTATCCTTCTCCGCCTATGTCAGGTTCTCCTCCGCGCCCGCCGAAGCCAAACCAAGAGGCCGCTGAGCGAGGTCAAGGGGGCTTCCAGGCTCCATCTCACGATGCGTATCGCGCAGGTCCAGCTATATCGGGGGTCGAGTATCGGACAGCGCCTCCTCAACCTCTACCGCCGCCTCCTCCTTTAACAGCTGCCCGACCCTTTCCGTTAGAAACGCCTGATCGAATCCCATATCCATATCGGCGTCCGGAAGATACGATAGGGCGGCCAATAACATATCCTCCACCACCAGGGCATATGATATCACAATCACAGTATTCACTACCCCCGGTAGGTGGGCCCGGGCTCGGTCCTGCTCCGTATTCGATGCCCGCCAACCCCCCAAGTTCAGACAACCCGCCGTTCACTTCTCCGAAGTCTCAAAGGAAGACCAAAGGTCATGTTGCGTCTGCATGTGTTCCTTGCAAGAGAGCTCATTTACGGTAAGCTTTTGATGTGACCCTATCTTCAACATAAGCACTGACTTCTTGTAGATGTGATGGTACGTATGCTTTTTTTTTTTTTTTTTTTTTAATTTATTTAATGTCCAGCATGATACCTTGATGACGAGGCCTGAGGCCTTCAAACTCCGTACCCTGCAACGGTTACCACGCCACGAATATCACAAAGCCCATAACAAGGTGGAGGGCTGGGTGGCATCATGTACGGCCTTGGAGTATATGATCTATGTGGGGAGTATCCGCAACCACTCCAAGAGGATTGGGTACTTGTGACCGCGAGTTGTCTTTGGTAGTTTGAGCGTGCCTAGGTATCTCGACGGGAGACACCGCCGGAACCTACTCTTGCTACTTGGAAAGCTCTTTTGGAAGAGCTAGGGTAAACCTTAAACCGAATATAGCAGTGGGTCCTGTCGGTCGCGGCAGCAAGGGGTATAGTACTTGAGTGTGCACTTTCGGGGCAACACACATGCGGAAGCAAGTGCTTCACAATGCCTTATAGACGCCTTCTAGATACCGCTCTTTTGAGGCCAGGTTGTTCGGACTTTGATCATTCGCCATAACCAGAAGCTGACAGTGAACTTTTAACAGCTCAAAGACCATGCTCACGTTGTTTGAGCAATGGCAAAGAAGACGCCTGTATTGACATCCAACACAAGAAACGCGGGAGGCCACGGTTGCGTGATGATCGAGAACCTCGTTTTGACACTGGACGTTTTCCACATCCGCCGGACCCGGCGATCCAGAGACCCCTCTCGCTTTATACGGCGCCCAGTGCTCCATCTGTTCCATTGGATGATCCTCTGCGAAGAAGCCAGTCGCAATCATATCGAGTACTGAAATCACAACCAAGCGAGCCCGTTGCGCCTAGGTTTCTTGAGCGTGGGATTGAGGCCAATGTCTTCCCATCCCCACTATCAATCCCACCGCAAGCCCCCGAACCAGTCGCTTTCTTAACGATAGGGGATCTAGAAGTGGTAAAAGCTTCAAGCACCTTTATTGACGCAACCATGTCGAACGCTCAGTCAATGTTAGGATATCGGTCTCAGCCAATCATCGGCCGGAAGTTGGTGGACATGATCACCCCTCCTGAACGTGATCGTGTAATTGCGCTTTGCAAGTCTCTTCAAAACGAGCAGGTTACTAAGGAACCAAATTACTTACCGCCCATATACCCAAGAGACGAGGAAGAGAGAGTGATCAAATCACAGCCTTTTGGTCCGGAATCGGTATCCAGATATCAACTAGATCGCCAAGAGTTCTTCACTTTCGTGGCGGCTGATGGTCAACCCCGACCACACCAGGTCCGTGTTGGATTGGCCAAGAGTGATTCGATCTATTTTGTAGTGTTCTTGTTAACCATTCACGGTCGAACTTTTCCTCATCCATCCCCATCGCCTCGGTCTCGAGACATCACTTATTCATACCAGCCTCAACCCTTCACACAATTAACACCTGTCTCAGCTTCTTTCGATCCTGGTCGAGCGCGGTTGACAGATCCACCACGAGAGGGCAGCTTCACCCCAAGACAGCCAGAAACACCAGCTCAACTCGTCTCTGCTCTCAGTCCCGGTATGAGCCCTAATGTCCCATCGTATTCGGCTTCAGCATCGGCATCGGCACTGGCACCAGCAAGAAGTGAGCATCCGGGAGGATTGGTACACCAGATTCCCAGGAGCGAGCTATCGCTCACCCGACCGTCTCAGCAGCCTGAATATCAGCTACCCCCAATCCGGAGCCAGCAACAACAGCCTGGCCAACCAGCAGAGACTACTTGGCAGCGAGATGATCGTCCCGGCCGTGTGGATATCGGTGGCTTGATTGAGAAGCCGGGGACGTCACCACGCCGAAAACCGTGAAATTTGTTTCCATTGTCATGATACTTGGCGGCATATGTACTTTCTTGAAGCTCCTTCAGTACACACTACCTAAAAGGGGCGTACCAAGCGTTTTCTTTGCAAGCGTTATCATACCAGCGTTCAATCTCCTTTTTGAAAACATACCCTATGAACTGTATTGTCCATCGCGCTGGAGATACCACTGTACAACATATTGCATACCTGCTGAATATTGCATCGCTCTGGGCTGGTTCCTCTTGGATCTCGCGATTTCTTCATGCGGCATCATGTTATGGGCGTTTAGCGTGTATTACCAGGCTTGTTTTTTGTCCCCGTACTTATTAGCCGGCTGTTTTCTGGAGTGGCTCTTTGTGTTTTAGTATGTTAGGAGTAGCCGTCCATCGGAAGTGTTGAAAAGTTCTTGTTGGGCTGGCGTTCGCGGCACTTCCTGAGGCCGGTCGATTGTGCAACGTGGGGTGGCAATAGCAACATTGAGCGGAAGCTAGAGTATACAATATCTTACATGGAAGATAGGACCGAGAATTCTCGATCGACTGGTTGCGAGGGGCGCGGTGGAGGCAGTCTGTCTTTCTTTATGTATCATTACTGGTTCCAACCTTGGTGGCGCTGGCCGCTTAGGCGTGATATCTTGAGGGTACAGTCGACATTAGGTGGAACGACCACTCGCTTTCTCTACCATTCCTCCAATGAAGGCAGTATACGATGTATAGGTCATTTCCTAGTTGCCATCTACTAGGAGATCCACAAAAGCGGAAGATATACGACCCGGAGCCAAACACAAGGAGCTTCATGGTGGATGGGCGGTAAGCTGTATGATAGGATAAGGGAGAAATAGAAGAAGCATGATGCTATACAAACAGAACAAAAAGTTCTCAAGAGAAGCGACACGTAAAACCATTACTGGAAAAATTATGGAGAACGTTAGGGGCAAAAACGAAGGAAGAAGAAAAAGAAGGTATAGTCCTCTGGTGAAACTGTAGGTCTAAATGTATCGGCGATTTATTGATGGGTTACCTCACCAGGCTGGGCGGGGGAAGTCAGAACGGCGGGGCGGGTGAAACCAAACAAGACGGGGTGAAAATCGAAACATAGGAGGAGGTGGGGAAGATAGAATATACAGTTAGGAAGCCATGCCTCTGACTCCTAACACACAAAGAAGATAAACTTCCCCCTATGTTTACCAGTGGAGTTATAATTCACACCCATTAAGACTTCGGAAAGGCTGGTCGCTGGCAGGAACCCACACACGTCCCATGCTATTCCGTGAACCGATCTATCATCTTTTGCCCTACTTAAAACAGCACGACATAACACAGTAGAGAAGATAGAGGAGGCAGAGAAGGGATATCTCCGTAGAAATACACACGAAAGATGTACGGTACGTCCCGTGACTGGACTATAGTCGCCGTCCCACAGGTATACTTACGTAGTATATCTTTCGGCCCTTGTTATTCCCTACCGCTAGCGCCAATAGCGGAGTTGATGGCGTCGAAGAACGAACTTTGGTAATGCAAGGGACCGAGTGTTTATTTGCTTGCTCGCTCGTGCCGTCGTTCGCTCGATCGATGGCTTGCGGCAACGAAACAAGTCTACTTGTTAGAGGAGTGGTCCTAGGCGACCTTTCATACCCGTAGGAGCCATATGTTGGCTCGAGATGAGTAGAAGCCAACCCAACTTTGGTTTAGCGCTGATACAAAGTAGGATTCGAACCGTATAACTGCGAGTCTGCCTACCTAACTCTACAACTACGTGTTTAGCCATCGTAGGCCGCAGTGTAGAGAGTAATCGCGACTAGGGAGCCTCCGGTAATATAGACAGGGTCGGGGGGCCGAATCGTAGGTCACCATTACCGCCTAGGGGTGTGTACTATGGGACTCTGGGGAGAGTTGGACTTGCTATTCGTTGCTCGTAGGCTATTAGGTCAGTTGGCACATCGAAGGATCTCGTGTGCGTACCTATCTTGTTCATTGTTGTAGGCTTGTCGAAGCTGCCGACGATGGCTCGATCCTCTTCTGATGCAATAGTCAATTTAGTCTCTCTTGTCTCTAAGTAGACTTAGTGGATTTCCAGTCTAAAGGAAATTTGCCTTTGTAAACTGAAGACTAGAAAGCACTGTTTTATTAGAATACATCTCAGGGTGCCTATTTAAGTACTTATAAGTAGTTAGATAACGGGGAATAGCTTGTGCTCCGGATCGGGGTGACTTAGGTAACTAACTCGAACTAGAACCTAAATACTAGCAATCAGCTTGCTATAGATGTGAGTTATGGTGAGCCCAAAACATAATGCCGTTGCTGCGGTGCCTTTTCATTTGGGTTTAGCAAAATGTTGGTTGCTGATGATTTAAGCAGGAGAGCATCTTCAATTCAAAATATCGCACTAGAAACAATTCCGATCTGGCAGTGCCTCCAGTCTAGGATTGGATAGCATTTATTATCGTTGTAAAGGGCACAGAATATTCGCTTGATTGGAGTAATGAATGGAATGAGATTCCAAATGATTTCGTGTGAGCGGAACCTGTAAGGAGTGTTTGCGAGACTGCCACATCATGATGTGCAACTAGGAAGCCAGAGAAATAGAAGGGAGCGAACGAGATGGTGGACGAGAAAAATAGAGAGGAAAGGAGGAGGACGACGACGAGAAGGAGAAGCAAGAAGACAAGAAGGGACCCCTCGCTCCTCCCCTTTCATTTGACGCCGTAGAAGCGCATTCCTCTTCATACGGTCAGCGACTTCTTTCCATTCAAATACCTGTTTTCTCCTTCTCTCTCCTTTTTCTTTTTCTTTTTCTTCCGAACCTTCTTCTCTATTAAGACTCACCGTCGAAAGCTAAGTTGGGCTGGTAGAAGGTAGTAATAAGTAACTCTCTCGATATTATATCTACGTCTAGTACTTCCTCCATACCTACTACAGTTAGTTAAGTAGGTACATTTAACCCGACCATTGACCATTCAGTGTTGTATCGGACCAAGCTTTCGCAACCCTCTTAAGACGTCGTGCCATGCGAGTTGCCTTACGTTGCGTATGGTAAGCGCCTGGGCATTGACTGACCCAGGATCATCCTTTTTCTCTGTCCGGCTCGGCACCTTGACCAAGGTTTACTACCTAGACCGATGAGGGGCGGGCCTACTGTACAGCAGATCTTGGCTCCAAAGCCTGATTCCATCCTACTACCTAGACTAACTGCAGTTATATCTACTATGCATTAGACTCGCATCTGTAGGTCATATTTAATGCATGCAGGGGAGACAGAAATCTCCGTCAGTTGTATGTATGATGTTGCGGTTGGGGGAGGGATAGCTGCATTGCAGCAGATGTGGGTGTCACTGCACACCGCAACATCCGAGAGACGATCGGCGAGAGATGGCCAATAGGTAGCTAACCAGCCATTTGGAATACATGTGGAAGTGCGGCCTGGCGCGTGTCTGCACGCTTTCTGGTACTGTAGATACCACCACTTTACCACTTGATCCCTGGCCGAAGCGACAAGTGTGTAGCGATTGATCAAGTGAATAGTGAATTGGTTGGGTTGGGCTAGCTGGAGTACTTCTCAACTACCGAACCCAAGGTAGCATACACTAGAGGTAGGCAAGTAAGCTAACCTTAGAGGTGATCAAAGTATCATAACCTGAGACAAGCTGAACAGACAGACGGACCAGATAGACGTCTGTCTCCCATCCTTCCCTGCCTGTTACCACCCCCCCCCCCCTCTCTGCAGCAGCAGTGCAGTAGTACCAAGCAGGTGGGTAGCAATCTATAAATTGTCCGAACCGCCGTCGTATTGCAGTCGGCTAGGTGGTCCTATTGCTGGATCTGTCTATTGATCCGCCTTTGAAGTGCCGAGTATGCGTATGACAGTGAGTTAGTAGATACAGCCCTGTTGAAAGATAGCATTTTTCATAACTAGCAGGGGAGGAATAAAATTTACTAGTTACTACGCATACCTGTATCAGCATCCCAGTCAAGTGGTTTATGCCATTCTTCTGCAGATTATACAGCGCATGCATTGCTGGGCATTTGGTTGTTCAGCTCAGCTCAGCATTTGCAATCATTTGGAGGGCAGGATTTGCCGCTTTTGCGCGCCATCCTACCTAGGTGGACTGCCTACCTACCTTGTTATGCTAGGTTCCCCCCCTAGTGAAGAGGCGGGAGCTAAACACCCCTACAGACCGCACATCATCCATACGGCCTTCACGTTGCACCTGCGAATCATCGACAGGCTGAAAACGTTTCCTTTTCTTCTTCTCCCTTTTTTAAAAAAAAAATTCCTGTTTAATTCCTTTTTTAATTATATTACAAAGACAATGGTGTCATCTATGTCGTGAATTGTAAATCTGTTATCTTTAGATTCCTTCCTAATTTAGGATTCCGCACCCCTAGAAATGGGGGCCTTTAAGCCTTACCGTCCCCGCCCCCGCCCTGTTCTATGTAAGTATGTATGTATGTACCTAGCTGTGGGCACCGTTAAGCCGACAGATAATAGAAGGATTCCTATTAGCGCTAGCATATGTGTCGGCTGCCCTTGTTTTATGCACAGTAACTTAGGTAGTGTCGACGAATACGAACTTTGCTCTCAAGGAGTTGGACCTTACTTATAGGTGATCAGGAGAGTCAAGCCGTAGATCTGTCGATCACTACATATATTATAGTTCATACTAAGTCCATGCAAGCAAGCAATAAAACATTACCGAGATAGGGTGGGTGGTTGCTACCGCGCCAGAAGACTGCAGGAAGTATGACATAACCGCTGGACTGCCTAACAAGCTCCAAGACGCGGTTATTTAGCCACTTAGAGGCAGCCGGTTTCGCATCGGTGTTCACTTAGCGTCTGCCTACCCGTAAAGCTATGCCAGTGAACACGGTAAAAGAACTTTAAAAGGGAAGGAAACAACAGTCTATTCTATTCTAGTCTAGTCTAGTCTATTGGGTATAATGCTGCTGAACGAATGAGATGAATGAATGCAGGGCGAGAAATGAAAGACGACTATCGAGTACCTGAGCAAATTGAGCTCGTCGAATAAATGAACTATGTCACCGATTCAACCGATCGAACTAATAGCATTAGCCTGAGCCTGCTGAACTTCCACGGCGAGAGGTCCCACGAATACGCTCCGAGCGTCTCTCCGGTGATCTATTTTCACTCTCATCGGAGTGCGTCGACGGATCCCTCGTGGTGATGGGCAGTGCTCGAGGAGTTGATGGGTCGCCGTCAGTTCTACTTTTCTTCCGTTGAACCTTCTCAAGATGATCGATTTCGGCTGACATCTTGTCTTTCTCCGGGGTACTTTCATCACGCAGCACTTCGCGTATGGATCGCTTCCTGCTTGGCAGCATTGCAGAAGGCAGAGGGGAAAGCGTTAACCCCATGAGGGAGCTACCGCCGACTGTCGATGTTTCTGGAGCTGCATCTGTTGCATCGAGATGGTCCGTCCTGACGGCCTGTAGATGTTGTGCGAACTGTCTCGTCACGGGTTGTTCGAGTTCACGTTCTGAAGACCGCGAACCAGGGGGAAATAATTCAATGTCATCGGAGCCTGGGTGCCTGTTGGACATGTTAGTGTTTGCGATTCAAGGAGAGAGGTAAAGAAACCTACGGAGAGCCACCACTAGTAGCCTTATTCGAACAATTGTCTTCATCCTCTCGGCTGACTTGTGACGACGTTATACCGTCTCGAGCGTGGGTGCTTCGTTGTTGACTCATGTTTCCGGGCAATGAACAACCTTAAGGCTTTGTTTGTTTGTTTGTTTGTTTGTTTGGAGATGGAGTGTGAGCGAGCCATGATGAAGGGTTGAAGCTATATCTATATCCTATATCTCAAGAGGCAACCCGATCACATTACCTACAAGCATGGCCGGCCTCTGCTATGATATCACGTGGCGGCCAGAGAGATTTAAAAATCGACATACATATCAACCAGTCTACAAGCACCAGAGTCGCCATAGGGGTAGCTGCGCCTCCCCCCGAGTAGCTAGAGTCTGAAAAAGGGCGGTCTTGCAAATTTTCATTCTGCCTCGAGGAACAAGGTCTTGAATGCACAAAGCAGTGTAGGAGGTGTGTGTAAAACATGTGGAGGTTAGGGTAGATGGTCAGGACAAGGGGCTGTGTGATTGTATAATAACGGAAGGAGATTATAGAGGGCGTAATGTTAAGAGAGAATGGGTGACGGGACCGAATGTTCGAAGATAGAAGAGCGCAATAAGCAAGGGTTACTTGACAGGAAGCCACAATAACAAGGCTGTTTTTGCACTTCGTCACAAGCCATCTAGCCGACCTCGTCGCAGACCCATTCTTAGACCAAGCGGAAATACTAACTGGGCATGGTGAAGATATTGATGCCTAGTTCACTTTAAAGCATGAACGACTCTG
The DNA here is from genome assembly GCA_022495085.1 of Xylaria sp. FL1042. Taxonomy (NCBI): domain Eukaryota; kingdom Fungi; phylum Ascomycota; class Sordariomycetes; order Xylariales; family Xylariaceae; genus Xylaria; species Xylaria sp. FL1042. The sequence goes on from MU380134.1 coordinate 261,422, forward strand.
GAGAACGCGTGTAACTAGGCGCACATATTTAGCACGGGGTGTAAAAGCAAGGTATTCAGGAACGACCGAACTAATATTAGCAGTGGATGTTCCAGATCGATTCTAGGGTTCTTGGATGCACCAGATTAGTAGATCGTCAATGGATAACGTAGTGAAGGTTCGCCTGGTTGGGGTCTCTAAAACCGGTCAACATCAAAACGGCCCCCAAACTCGAGACCGGTCGGATCTCTCCCAGAGAGGTAGTACACACGCGACCATGCACAGCCGCTTCGTTCCTGGACTCTTTCGGGGACTAAGCGTGGCACAGAAGGATTCTATGGCAGTTAGTGCAAAATCCTTCGAGATATAACCGTTAAAAAGACCGGAATGCCTACCACTGCTCGCCTAGTTTATTTTTATTTGAAGCTGGAGACCTCGCTGACATAGAGAGAAGTGAGGCCCCCAATATGTGGCAACGGGCACAACGAACACTAGTACGGGCAAGAAAAATAGTTCATGAAAACCACAGCATATCCTCTCTACATCAATGAATTGGGAAAATCAATCTTGGGATCGGTGTTCTCGGCAAATACATTTAGGACCCTCTATTCTGTATGCACAGTATGTAATAGACCGTATACTGTATGCATCCGCTTAGAGTTTTGGGAAACACCGTGTTTGCCTACAGTGCCTACCCAACACTATTATAGGCGTCTACCACGTGCATAGGCACCTAAATGGAAGTCTCCGTCTATCTCTGTCTCTCCAAGCAGCTGCATTGCATTCTCAATATAGCACCGGAAGCTGCACCTGTTTAGTAATGGCATTTTGAGATCGATTTGAAACCACTTGAGACTGTCTGATTCGTTGTGCAACCTTCTACAACCCATGATTTGAGCAATAATCTGCCCCAATATCCTCGGGACCGTACCCGTTTGCCAGATTCCTAGTATCAATCAATCAATGAGGCTTGAGACCGCAGTCAGCCGCTGCCGGACCCAACCCTTGGGAGCATAGGGGGTGCCCGAGTAGACTCTCAAATCCCGAGGCTTTCACCGCTCTTGTTTTCCCCGACTCGTAATGACGGATCACATGGATGTTGACGAGCCAAGGGGCACCAAACGGAAAGATCCTCCGTCATCGATAGAGGATAATACTCCGCGTCGCATTCAGGCAAGTCTTCCATCTTTAGACGGCTAAGCGCTTGGGGCTGACAGCCACCGCTCTTTTAGGCTTTGGATCCAGATGTCGTCAACAAGATCGCCGCTGGCGAAATCATCGTAGCACCCGTCCATGCTTTAAAGGAGCTGATTGAGAATGCTGTTGATGCGGGCGCTACGTCACTTGAGGTTCTTGTCAAAGATGGAGGACTGAAACTACTCCAGATCACGGATAACGGCCATGGCATTGATGTGCGTTGCTCGCCACTTCTACTGCTACTCATTCCATGCTGATGTTTTCTCTTAGAAAGAAGATCTCCCCATTCTTTGTGAGAGATTCACCACCTCTAAGCTCAAGAAATTTGAAGATTTGAGCAGTATCTCCACTTATGGATTTCGGGGCGAGGCTCTAGCAAGCATCAGCCATATTGCCCACCTCACAGTCACAACGAAGACCAAGGATTCCAATTGTGCTTGGCGTGCTCACTATGATGGCGGAAAACTTTCGCCTGCTAAACCCGGTCAATCGCCAGATCCTAAACCAACTGCAGGACGAGGCGGCACACAAATATCCGTTGAAGATCTATTCTACAACGTACCGACTCGACGCAGGGCCTTTAGATCTACCTCTGACGAGTACAACAAAATCATTGACATGGTAGGGCGGTATTCTATTCACTGCGCTGGCGTAGCCTTTTCCTGTAAGAAACATGGTGACTCTGGAACCTCCATCTCTGTGCAATCCCAAGCTTCGACCTTAGACCGGATTCGTCAGATTCATGGCGGTAATGTAGCTAATGAGCTGATTCAATTTTCCGCGTCGGACGACCGATGGGGGTTCAAGTCGTCTGGATGGGCTACAAATGCAAACTACCATATCAAGAAGACAACTCTCTTGTTATTCATCAATAACCGCAGCGTGGAGTCGTCGAACATAAAGAAGGCCCTAGAGCAGACGTATTCGACTTTTCTACCCAAGAGCGGTCACCCATTCATATACCTGAGTCTAGAGATTGATCCTCAGAGAGTCGACGTCAACGTCCATCCTACTAAACGAGAGGTTAACTTCCTCAACGAAGACGAAATTATACAATGTGTCTGTGAAACAATCAGGGAAAAGCTAGCAGCAGTGGACACAAGCCGAACTTTCATGACCCAGACACTACTTCCGGGAACCCTTCTCCCAAGCGGGACTTCCCAGGATACTGATGAATCCTCGTCTAAAACTCCGACAACTTCTCGGAAGACCGCAGCACGCCCCTATGAGAACAATCTCGTACGGACAGATGCGTCGCTTCGAAAAATCACCAGCATGTTTCCCACGGCAGACAAAACCTCCGGCTCCGGCACCACAGCCGAAGGTAGCACATCAAATGCTAGCCATGAGCTAGAGTATGAAATCACAGACCGCGAGTCGACGTACTGTCGTCTAACTAGCGTTCGGGATCTCCGCACAGCCGTGCGAGACGACATGCACCACGAGCTAACCGAGATCATCGCCAACCACACATTCGTTGGCATCGTAGACGAAAGACGCCGGCTCGCCGCCATTCAAGGCGGCGTCAAGCTCTTCCTCGTAGATTACGGCCGCGCCTGTTTCGAGTACTTCTACCAAGTCGGTCTAACAGACTTCGGCAACTTCGGCGTCATCAAGTTTCAGCCAGCGCTAGACCTACGCGAGGTCTTGAACATCGCAGCCGAGCAAGAGAAGGTCGCCGAGGGAGGAGAAAATATGCAGCAGGCCGACGACGACGATTTTGACGTCGCGGAGGTCGTAGGTAGAGTAGCGGAACAGCTGATTGAGAGGCGGGAGATGCTGCTCGAGTATTTCAGCCTTGAAATCACTCCAGCGGGTGAGCTTCGCAGTATTCCACTACTTATAAAGGGGTATGCCCCGTCCATGGCCAAACTCCCGCAATTCCTACTTCGTCTAGGTCCCTACGTCAACTGGACGGATGAGAGACTATGCTTCGAATCGTTCCTAAAAGAACTGGCTACATATTATGTCCCTGAACAGTTGCCGCCGCTCCCAGGGAATGACCAGGTGGAGGAGGATGTGCCGGATGAGATCAAAGCTAGAAGAGCACATATTCGTCGAGCTATAGAGCATGTCTTCTTCCCGGCTTTTAAGGCTAGGCTTGTGGCGACTAAGTCGTTCATGAAAGGTGGTGTGCTGGAGTTAGCTAATTTGAAGGGCTTGTATAGAGTATTTGAAAGATGTTGATGGATGAGGATGATACGGTTCATGTACGCAGACACGAGGTCAGGAGACCAGCTTTTGCTCTAGCTTCATATCAGCCATAGCTGAGGATAATGTGGTGCTGTCACGACTTAATACAACAAAATCACCGTGCACAAAAAAGTCGACTGAATATCTTAAGAGAAGAGAATCGCATGCTTTTGCATTATCAAGTCCGTGTACCTAGGTATGAAAGCTACCCTAATTGCATGTGAAAAGCCCTTTAATCATCCATCGACAAATCCATCGAATCAATCCCACCAATCAATCCCCTTGCTGCTGCCAAATTCATGCATATCTCCCGCGTAACATTCATCTTTCCTATGCATGCTATTTAATCTCTTTCCTGAGAGATAGAAAACGTATCGCAATGACTGAATCCCTAACCTATTGCCAAACGACATGCCGTGATGAATGCGAAACTGTGTCGGGGATACTGCTGGGTATGCTAGATACCTCAAAATTCAGGCGATGTGAAAATACGGCAAGGGGAAATCGAGCTCTAGCTCTAACACAGGGGTAAGGTTAGTACGATTAGATGAGATGAGATTTGTGTTGGGTGTGTGTGCGGGTGTCATCTTGTGTGTGGGTTTTGAGTTAGGATTAGAATGGGCTTAGGGTGGGGAATGAGGATAGAGAAGATGATAAGTGCGCGCACGGATGAATGAATAGATGAAAGGATGTATGGATGGGTATTTCGACGGAGATGGATCTGCTGGTAGGGATTAGATGGGATGTAGAAAACATACCTTTGCAAATACCGACATTGCTGTCGATAGAGATTTTCAAACATCATCTAGATAGATGTTGTCCTACTCATCTGTTTCTTCCAATTTCTTTTTTTTTCCTTTTCTGTATTTTTTTTTTTTTGTTGGGGGCCCAATGTCGACCATGTCAATCGTCCTTTGACACACGCCATCGAAACACCGTGGTAAATCCACCTTCACAAAGAACTCGATAGTCAGGTGTATAGAGATCAACCTCCTTAGACTCGGCCAGAGCTAGAGAGGAAGCCGCTGTCAAATTGGTGGACCCCTACCTTAACTTCCTCCTGTTTGGCCTCATCCTCCTCCTCATCGGCATCATTCGCTTTCGCCACCGGGGTGGATTTGGCCTTGCCTCTTGGCTTAGAAGGCGTGTTACGAGAACGCTTGGAGGGGGTAGGGGTAGGCGTGACTGGGATGAAGCTGTTAGTATTTACCATATTTTCTGTTGTTGGTGGTGGGTGCGCAGAGATAGGAGAAGGAGGGAGGTAAAAGTAGCGAAATACTGACCAGCAGAGTTGTTGTCTTCATCGTCACTGTTGCCGAGGCCGGCGGCCTGCGCGAAACGCTTACGGTTGGCCGGGGCTATATTTGTATGTTATGGTTAGTACGTAGGACCAACGATATTGTACTGTATATGATCATGTTTTAAGTTTCAAAGTAGTTTTGTAAGAAGAACCCTAGCAAGATCAAAGAGGACAACCAAGAATAGACTCAATATGTAATTGAGTCAAGTAAGATAAGCAGAGAGAATACTTACTCGACGCGCCGCTCTTGGGAGTCTTAGTCTCGTCAGCGGTAGCAGACGCGCCACCCTGAACACCCAGCTGCGTAACGTAGGCGGCGTTCTCCTTGCGGATCTTGGCCCAAAAGTGCCTGAGAGCCTTAGGAGTACGGCCTGGCAGGGTGAATTTCTGGAAGTTGAGAGTGGCACCGGCGGCTTGCATTTGCGCGATGGCCTCCATGAGGAAATGGGTCTGGTTTTATTAGTTACCGTGCATGTCACCGGATGAGAGAAGATGAGATTGAAAAGTAGGAGGGGAAGATGAATTAGTGCGGAGATGTGGTGATGAAGAGAGTAGCTGGATGACTGGTCAGAATATAGTTTGCCTACCTTCTCAGCCTCAGTCCACTTCTGAATGCCATCTTTCTGGTCTGCCATTGTGTCGAGTTGTTCTTGATGTGGCGGTCTAATATAATTCTAGTGTCAGATGAATGAGATGTAAGAAGATATGCTTGAGCACACAGGCGCAGTAGAAGTGAGGTGGATGTCTCAACAAAGAAGTAAGAGTATAAGAAGCCAAGTACGACGTGAACAAAATACAATGAATCCCTTGGAAGTTGGTTGTAGAACTAGGGACTTGGATGGGTGAGACGTGGAGGAGTAGAGTGAAGTAAGAATGGAGTGAGATCTGATGAGAGATGAAATGATGGACACCTTTGGCGAAGTGGGATGTTTGGGAAAAGGAACCAAGTTATAGGTATCTGTGTATAGTGTATAGTATGGGTTTGGTATGATGGATAGTTGTAGGGGAATGTGTAAATTGGTATGTATTCCGACGTGATTGGTGACCCGAGAACGTTTGGCGAATGAGGGAGGGAGGGAAGCAAGGTAGGTACTGTGTAGGTTTGCACATAAGTAGGTAGAGAGACAAGGATACCAAGTATCTTTGAGCAGGTCACTACCGGATATGTTGATTTATACTTACCAAACGAGTATGAAGTCTTGTTTACTTAACCAACGGTATGAACCAGATCGTGAGACCGTGTATAGATGCTTGCGTATGATGCTGTGCTGGAAGTTGATAATAGGAAAGCGGTGGAATGTTTGAAGTAGAGAAGATGAGTTGGTGTTGATAAGGGAGGCAGCGGTGGAAGACGGGGCAGTAGTTGGGGAAGAAGAAGGAGTGGGTGGTAGAGGAAGAGGAACGGTAGGTATAAAGAGAAAGGGGATTAAGGATGGTAATTGAGGAGAATCGGAGCTTAAGATACCAGATTCAAGTTAAACGATTAGATGGGAAGGAACGCCAGTGGTAATGGTTGCCGAGTGCAGGCAAGTATCAACATAGGCCAACACAACACAGCACAATCAACGGGCACCTAGGATACGGCTTGTCTCCTATGTGGTTGGTGTTTATGGTTCCTTATGACTTGGGTGTTACTTGCATAGGTATGTATGATGCTGTACTGAAAGGCGAGATATACCTTCTACGTAACGGTTATAAGCGAGGGCCAGGGGGATTGGTTAGAATAGGAAATTATTTGGGAATACAGGAACGTATTGTATGATAATGCAGCCTTCAAGAAGTATAGTTGAATTTATATGTTGTCGGTGATAAGTCCCAGGAGTAGAGGAGGGCGTATTAACAGACACACATTAGAGACTACGGTAGTATAGCATATCACAGTCAGATCAATGGTACAGCTTCAAGTGTGTGTGTGAATGGCTTGCTGAAAAGGTTTCCCTTATCCCTGTGAACCCAATAGAAATCTATCTTATGTTACAAAATATATTAATGAATATAAGCTTTAGACTCTACGAAAACAATGCGATTGAAGAATTAGTCGATAGTATACGGATCATCCGCACACATGTCGGCATCATCATCGCCGGTCTCATCTCTTGTGAGGGGGACCATGCCCTCAGCGGATTCACCTTCAATGGCCTTGCCACTGCTCTTGTACGCTACGCGTTTCCAACCGGTCGGTTCTGAGTCATCTTTGATCCATTCCATCGTAGGAAAGTAGTGTTCGTTCTTCTTCATAGTAACAACCCACGGAACGTTGTCAAAGGTCATTGCTCGGATTCGGAAATCTACAGCCAGGTTAGATAATTCCTACGTGATCACTTGTGAGACGATAAAAATATAGATCAACCTACAGGTGTTGTCGGGAATCTTGACAACAGTCTCGAGGAACGTCTTCAAGTCTGGTGTTGGCTTTCCGTTGACGTGGGTGATAAAGTTAGTAGGCGCGAGTCCGTACTGGTATGATGGTGATCCCCGACTTCTAGCCGATACGTAGACCTCACTATGTAGCTGACTGATTTGCTGTCTAACGGCAAGATGTGGAACGTGTAGTATAGCACCACAAAACGAGATTGCATGTTCGGTCTCGACGTCGTCGAGGGTTACTGTAGGTACTTTGAGATGCATTTCCTGTGATTCTCGGAGGATGACAGCGTCGAGAACTTCATGGGTATACATGATGTCAAGCTCTGATACGCGTGTCATCATCTTTCCGTTGAGAGTTAAAATGATATCACCTTCCAGGAGGACCGTTCGGTGGTTTCCGCGCTCGAATGTGAGCTTTGAAACCATGAAAAAATGGTGACTATGCTTGCTCACTTCTGAGACTCGTTGTATCCAGTCCTCTGATACGCCCATAATACGCGCTTGGGACATGGAGATGGCTCGAAACTCCATTGACAGCATCCGTAATTTAGGTGCCACTCCCCTTTGGATAAGAGAGAGCACAGGTAGCAATGTTGGCGTGGCGAGACCCAGGTGGTACTCTTCATCCCTAGCTCCATGTACCCTTTCACCAAGGTACGTGAGCCATAGAGCTTGAACGGTGCCTTGACTATCAACGAGGACGCCACTACCACATTGCTGACTAAGGCTAGTGTCGACGGTAATAGCATCAACGTTAGTAGCACGGTATCGTGGCGCGCCAGTGTTAGCGGGGATGGAGACGGCGGTGACTTCTGTCACCGTGGTAGCAGCATGCACGATACGCCCGCTTCGGTTAAACCCAATAAAGGTGGTAGATGCACCTTGTGTGATATTGTCTGTACTTAATCTTGCGCTTAGGATCGGAGCGTCAACGAGACTGGCATCATATTGAACGATGGCGTAATTTTGAAGGGGGTGTAAGAAGACAACTTTGCCCTGTACTAGAACAGAATCGGCGATCGTGATCCATATATCGCAGAGATCATAAGGTACGACGGCTCTTGAGATTACCACCAGGCCCTTCTCAGCATCGATCACTAACCCCATGCCCCATTTGCGGTTTCGCGGAAATCCGTCTAGCTTTAGGGGTAGCACGCACGTAACGCGAACAAAACTACGAACCAAGTCGGCGACGGCTGGATGAGATGTGTGCTCCAGTTGGATGAAGGCTGCTTTCGTGCGGACTGGTGGCTCTGGCGGCAGGGGATCAGCTATATCTTCAAAGTCCCATAGGCCTGTCGTGTCATTTCGCACTGCTAATCGCATCTTAGTGGACCAGTGCCTGTCAACGTTTACGATTGTCGTGTTAAGAGTGTGCAAATCGCGCAAGTGTTTGTAAGTGATGACAATACGGGCTTTATCGGGGATGTGTTTCATGACTTCAATGAAAGTCTTCAAATCAGGGGTTTTCTTATGGTCCACACTTTGGACCATCCATCCACTGTCAGCGGAATCCACACGGAAAGCGCCAGTAGATTCACAAACAAAAACGCCTCCTCCTTTGCATGCAACGCCATAGAGTCGTGCTTGTTGATACGAAAGATCGTGGAAGCTCCCTCCAGCAACGGTGACGAAGCGGTCCGGGGTGATATCGTGCAGATTTCCGACCTGAACATCCACTTCAACGTCCTCGCCTCCTCGTTGCAGCGTTAATCGAACAGTTTTGTCAACGCTAGAGTCTAGGATATCATCCAAGCGTATGAATTGCGTGACCATCTCGCCGTTAACCTTGAGCAGAACATCACCTTCTTCAACCTTGTGGTGGGAAGGGCCCTCAGGCAAAACAATTTCAGCTACCAGCATATTTGTGGCTTTGGGAAATGCTTCCCGAGCTGCCGCTTCCCACTCCTGCGTGAGACCAAGGCGGCGACACTCATCAAAGGGTTTTAGGAGAAACTGGCACTGGATAGTTCCACGTTCGACGGGCCTGCCTTCTTGAATGCAGCGCAACGCTCGGAGAGGACGATCTAGGGGGAGGAAATAATCGGTTGACGCGCCATCAGATCTACCACCGGCCTGCAAAGCAATGGCAAAGCCGTCGATATTAACCACAGGACTTCCGGAGCTACCTCCACTAGCAGCAGCATTTGCTTGATAGTAGCAGGTGTTAAAATCACTGTAGCCTTCGCCATACTCGGGAGCATTTCGATCAAGACGACTAATTACACCTGAAAGAATGCTGAGCTTTTCACCAGCATCGTTTCCAACAACTCGAATCTCAACACCCACTAATCCCGAAAAATTAGCATTATGGCCGTGTATACAGTTTATAAGAGAAATGGAGTGGCGACATACCCTTTGCGAGATCTGGTCGGAGTGGCAAAGCAGACACGGGCATATACTTGATCGCCGTAGGGTCAAAACGCAGGATACCAAAATCGTGTACAGGATCGCGGTAGACCGGATACGCATCGACTTCTTCATGATTATCGAAAACAACGTAGCCCGTGAAGGGGCCAGCACCAACGACGTGTCGATTCGTGATGATCAATCTATCCCCACGTTTAGCATGGCGAACGAGCGGGAGGGTTTTCTTTCTAGCTTGGTTCCTTACCCTTTCTCAGCATCTACGACAAAGCCAGTTGCCTCGCTGGCACACGCGGCATCGGTATCGAAGGAGCAGGTTTGGCAGAAGCGGATGGAGACGACGCATCGCACGACGTGCTCAATGGTGGCTTGCCACTCTGCGGTGTCGGCTGTTTGCGTTTGATAGAAGACCGGTACATCGTCGTCTTCGTGCTCGCTCTTGGACATGAAGCCTGTAAGCTCGACGTCGGGTGTATTATCGCCGGGAGAGTTCTTGCCATTTAGACCGTGCCGGAACTGCTTGAGAGGTCGATCATCGGCAGGCGAAGCTGCCTTCCGCTTCGATCTCGACGTAGGGCTCCCTGCGCTCATGGTGGCGGCGGGGATGGCGGCAGGTTGCTGGGATCTGGGGAATGCAGTGGTGAATCGGCAGATTCGATGGCGAGATCCAACAAGAAGAAGGGATTGGCGGCGAGGACCCCGTATTGCTGGTGCAAGGGGGCTTGAGTTGGTCCGTACAACAGAGGACGAAACGCTGCTGAGGGCTCGAAAGGCGAGAAGGGAACGCCTCATTCAGCGCCGATTCGCACCAGCAGAGCAGCTGTCGAGCAACACGAAACAGCAAGCAAACACCCTCTCGCTTCACGACCGAGATGATCCGTCTGACAATTGGTCCGGAAGAGTTGTCGCATCGGAATACGGATGTAAATTCTATACTAAGGGGAGACAGCTACCACTGTGGGAAAGGGACGCGGAAAAAAACATGCCATCTAAGAGGATAGAGAAAACCCGGTCGACCTGAATCGAGCGTCGCACGCGCTCTGCTCTTACAAACGAACAAGTTTTAGCTTGTAAAGCATAAGGAACACAAGGGTTCTCTCCGGTCGATTCTGTACACAGTACAATTACCTTGTCGGGAGTGTACATGCAGATCCATCCCACTAGTTCCTGTTAGCACTTTACGCTGCGCTTTCCCATTGCTCGGTACTGAAACACAGTAATCGCGGCCACCTTTGATATACTGTATATCTCTCTTGCTGACCAATAACACGTCGGCACCTACTCTAAATAAGTGACACAGCTCTCTCTACATGTTACCTACCTACCTAGTACTTACTTACCTACCTATAGTACTGGACCAGTCGAGGACTCGGGCACAAGAAAGCTATTGCAAAGAATAATGCTTCTTCCGTCGACGGATACTTACTAATAAGCAGCTCATTGGTGATAAAATTCGACCGCTTTAACATTTGGTACACGGTGGATAGTTGATCAATTGACACGAGGATGCACAGGGGTATCATTCATTATGTATTTCTTTTCCCCAGACCAATATATACCCAGCAACAGCTGTATAAGCAAGAAGAATACTGTGCTGAAATCTTCTCAGGTGAGGCTGATGTAACCCCTGGTGGAGAAAGACTAAGACAGTCTCATATAAACCTGTTATGTTGGTAGTGAAGTGAAGTAAACGCGAGGTCGTTTATATATATAGGTAATTAATCGCATACGCCGTGCTCGCGACTCGCGGCGGAGTTAGGAGCAGCACAATCTAGGATGAGGGTATAACATGCATCTCCCAAAACAAGATGTCTGGACAAGCCAGAAATTATAGACGTGAAAGTCTCAATACTACAGACGTTGAGGCGCTGCCGAAGTCATTGGCGTGAAATAATAGGGAAAGTCCTCTAACAAACGTGTTGAGCGCGCTTTGGAGAATTTCAGGGCTCGTTGAATCGCGCCACAACACTCTGCCTCAAATAAAGGCAGCCAGAGCACCCGCAACAAAAAGCACGAAGCCGCTGATGGGTCCATGGCTACCGCTTCCGCCCTGGCTTATACTGCTGGTGGATGAAGCAGGTGGTGTCGAAGTAGGTACAGAATCCGAAGTGGTCATTATCGCCTCGGTGGAAATAGAGGCTCCAGTTACGTCGGCAGGAGTAGTCGTAGAAGCTGGAGAACTGGCCGTCGTACTCGTCTCTTTTACTTCGGACTCGGACGTGGACTCGTGATGCGAGGTTTTCGAAACCGTTGTGCTCCCAGGCTTCCTAATCTTCGTGCTCGTAGTGGTTGGCTCTTTAGATGATTCCTTAGTCGATGTATGTTTTGTCGTAGTAGCTTCTTCTGTCTTTGAAGTGTGCGAAGCTTCACTTGATGTATGCTTCGTTGTAGTAGCTTTTGTTGTCGTCGTTGAGGTGGACACTATTTGAGAAGTGAGAGGTCCAGGTATATTATATTTCTTAGCACATTCCGTCAAGCTCAGGCCGTCAGGGCAACACCACGTCTTTGCATCATCATCAGCAGTGCAGAAGTATCCGTTATCGCAGGCGTCTAGGCAGCAATTAGTATCTCTATACGGAACCAATATCAGTTATGTTACTCACCACCACTCCCATTTGGACAGCATGTCTGTTGCTTTGATTGGTTATAACAGTGTGTTAGGTCGTCTTTGGAATGGCACTGCTGGAATCCCTTTCCACACGCCTCAGCGCACGTGTGACCGTCGCCACAGATTTCCTCCGTAGGCGCGTATCCCTCTACTCCCCTGCGATGAAGGCCGAAGATGTTTCTAGTAGACATGCGAGCGAGCGACGGTTGGTACGGTTCATAGGGCTCAGCCAATATCCGGCTGGCGAGACCCACAACCAAAACAGCGTATGCTGTAGAACAAATCATATTTAATTCTTAAAAGATGGTAAAATCCGTGGAGATGAAGTAGTCGAAATATCGAATCGGACTATCCAGGGATAATTGATGTCAGCGCGCCAAACGAATGATCAGATGCCCATGTATCCCCGCGTAAAAGAGCGACAAAAATCAGCGGCGACAAAAAAAGAAGCGAATGAATTGGTAAAGCGCGAAGAACGAGAGGAAAATCCCATCCAAGGGGAAAAGAGAGTCGATTGAAGATCAATGAAGTAAAAGTAGAGAAAGATCAGCACGCAGATCTTTTTTTGATCGCAACCCCCGGTACGGCACTGCCTGCAGTGTTTCGATGCGTTGTATATACTACCTAGCGAGCCTAGTACTTGAGATGGATGAAATCTGTCACAGGAGGACCCAAACTGCTCGTCCTTAATTTTGTCACAGCTGCAGGCGCTGCAGACGAGGTCCAACCACGGTCGCTTACCAACTGAAACGGGTAAATGTTGGCTTGGCTGACCAGGGTTTGCTCTCAGGGGAGGACCAGTAGGGGCGGCAGTAAGAGGGCTAAAGGGGATGCCCACATAACGCGCCAAGCCGTTTATGAAACCAACTGATATTGATTGATCGGGAAGCATTGAATCTTCACCGCGCAGCATAAATGGAAATCACTTAATATACTAGGTTTACCTGCACTAGGGATAGTATAACTACCTAGGTATATAATCTGAAGCATCGAACTCATAGAACGGTATTAGAACTTACCTCCCTTCGATTTGATGGCATATCTATATGAGAAAGCCGCGGCCGGAATGAATCACTTGTTTGCACTTCGGTCGAACCGATATACCTCGGATATATTTGTGGATTAGACGCCCCGTAACCTATGATACGCTGAGCCGACCTCAGTCAGTCCGACAACCCCAATTGATTATGAAGCGAGCGTACGTCATGCACAAGTCTGTGAGAGATAGAAAATGTCAAAATGTGTGATAATTCTCCAGATACCACATCAGCGCCCGACCAGTTCAATAAATGTTGAGCCAACCGTTGCTCAAGACTTATTAATCTCCCACCCCCAAAAACATTTGAATAGTCACACTATGGAAACAGCGGCCAACCGATTTTAAAAAGGAAAAATCTTAAAAGTTGATCAAATATTTCATTCAGCGTTAAAAAGCTTTTAGACATGGAAGGTTCTACTTACACTACAACCCGTAGTGTAGTTCAACCATTTATTAAGTAGCGTAGTTTAAGCCTATCTTATTAATCCGACATCTAGGTATCCTAGCATCGCCAAAGTCAAAAACCGGGTTTTTGACGCAGGTACCTACTTCGTGCCAGCGCAACTATAACAGGCTTCTGATATACACTAGGTATACTTGCACCAATAACGCGTTTACAATCGCACTACCGAGCGGTATGGAGAGGTCCGTGCAAATGTTAGAATAGAAAGATAAAAAAAGAACTGACAGGCAAATGCATCATGAGGCTTAAAACCTAGGATGCGGGTATCGCATACCGGACAAAACAAAACAAAACCTAGATCCGACAGCGCGGTGCCTGTCTCGTCGGCGCTTGTCGGAGGTTGCGAGCTGGCCTGCCTAATCCCCGGCAGAAGATCCCAGGGGTAGGTCTAGCGGCAATTGGATGGGTAGTGTAAGTGAAGTGCCTACTAGGTAGTAGGTTCACAGTAGTCTGCATAAGCCAAGACTTGGATCTCCAGGAACAGCGCTTTGCACTAGTAAATTGTACCGACCGGGCTACAGTATGAGGTATCTACATACATACCAAGTAGATCCCATCATACCCACTTAGACAGCTTACAAAGAGAGCCCTCGGTGCTTGGAAATGGGTCCGAACGATCGGATGACATAATGTCAACCACTGATTAGTTAATCCGCGATGGCATCGTCAACGTAAGTTTCAATCTCGTCATCGCCCATCGCTTCCCTCATCACGACCAGCGACGACACCTTATGTGGCCTAGAAAACATACGTAATGGGCAATAGTTTGTCCGTGAACGCGGATATTTATAGATACTTCCATTTGTTAGGCATTCGACTTAGACCGCAGAACCGAAGGGTGAGTGAGTTCTGCATGGCCCAAACTGTGTTTGGTCCAATACCGGTTCCTGCTCCCGTCAGAAGTACCCCACGCACTCGCGCGGCATTTCGCACGCCAGAATTGAACTTAACAAAATGATTAGTCGGTGAATTTGACGTGAATTCTCCTTTGACAATGATTCGAAGCCATCTAGTTGCCCGACATCTGAAATCTCCAGGTATGAACGCTGTAGAGACGCCCGTCGCGACGCACTACGTAAGCAATGTAAGTAGGCAGTAGTTAACTTCATAAATACTCGTAAGTTACACTGGATAGGCAAAATCTATTGGTGAGAAAGACAATAACAACATAGAGTTCGCTACACCTTGGAACAGTCCATGTACGTGTTGCCAGTCAGTAAGAAAGCGGACGCACTCCTTTCTAGCTTCTCGTATAGCGGGCATTAATATGAGTCTAGTTTGTGAGCAAGGCTTTCAGACTCCCTCACTACTTACGTCCACATCACCTTCCACATCATATTCGCCAACCCCCTGACTGAAATGCTGCCATCGGCTGTTGCCAGAAGGTTTAAGTTCATCAAATGTGAGCCGTCTGTGCTGTCTTCGTACCGCGATATTCGCTCGTGCCTGTATAGATATCGGACAACCCGCCACTAGTAACGAAAAGAAGCGCAACGGCACATAAGTTTGGGGACAGCCCCTGAGTTAAAAAGTGCTAGACCGTGACCCGACTATCCTAGCCGACCCGATGTAGTCGAATGGGTTGGCGTGCATATGACAATCCCTTTCGCCGATGGCTGGTGTATAAATGAACTTGGGTTCTCGGGTACCATACAGCTCGCTCGGATCTTCCCGTTTCAACTGATGATTCTCAATCAACTATCAGCAAAATTTCCCATCCGTTTACCTTAAATAATCCATTTACACAAACAATAACCATGAAGGTCACTGCTGCTACCGCTCTTCTCGCCGCCGGCGTTACGGCTAGCCACCACAATTCCGGTCGTGCTGTCACGACTATCACAGGTCTGCTAGAAGCCGTCTTCGGTGCCATGAGCAATGCAGACAACCATGTCCTCCAGTTCGAGGGCGGTGACGTATCAGCTCTTGTCCAAGCTTCAGCGAATCTCATGAGCGTCATCGGTCAGAACATCGAGGCCGCTAAGAACATGGAGCCCCTCACCCCCGAGGACATCATCGCCATTGCCCCTCTCTCTCAAGAGGTGTCAGAGGTTGGTGCCAAGTTCCTCCAAGATCTCGGCGACGCTGCTCCGAAATTCCAAGCTAGTGGACACTGCAGTCACGTCCGTAACTTCGCCGCCCACCTAGGTAAGTCTCCATCCCACGCCGAACGAAGCGTCGGTTTCCGACCGCGGTCTTCCTGCGAGCTTCATGAGACGTACACCAGGCCATCTTTTCACTGACACGCCATGTCACCACCAGGCGCTGTGAGCAACGAATTATTCTCTGCCGCGAAGGAGAAGTTCCCAGCTGGTAGCCAAGACTACGCCAACAAGGAAATCGAGGAGACCAATGCTCGCTTCGTCGCAGCCGAGGCTGCTCTCTCACCACCTTGCTGCAACGACGGTCCTCCCGGAGAAGGCGAGGGTCCTAACCCCGGCGGGGAGCCCAGCACCACAACATCCGTTGCCTGGCACACCGGCCCCGGATTCCCCGGCATGCCAACTGCCCCGCCCAAGGGCGAATTGCCGGGTAACAATGGTAACGGCACCCACCCCGGCAAGCCGTCGCCCCCACCGGTTACAGGTTCAGGTCACGTCCTGGCCTTCTCTAGTGCTGGGTTAGCACTAGTTATGGGTGTTGCCTTGTTTTTGTAAGAGCAGCGCCTTAGATACCCTGTCTCTTTCTCCGGTGGCACTCGCCTAGTCTTCCACTGCGATAGCACGGTGTATTTAGTCTCAAGTACGAACCTTTAGGTCATAAGGGTCGGAAATATTAACGTGCTATTAATGTCAAGGCCACGATGAGTTGTACATCGCCCTGTTATATTGTATGATTTAAAAGAACCCCGAAAAGATTGAAGATAGCCAATGGGGAGGAAAAAATAGTAAATATATGTAAACTAAGCATGCTGAATTTTCTTTTTCGACGTGCTACTTAACAGCTCGCGCATGTGGATAAAGTTGGCCCTATTGAATCCTGTCGTTTTCTGTTGGTAGTTAAGTGTATATTGGCGTCGCTTTAGGTCGAGGGAGTGAGTGAGTGGTACTTACTCAGCACCATTTCTGGCTTTCGTAGTCCTTTCCTCCCAATAATCCTGGAATCCGACTGTTCCGCTCAGCTTAACTAACGTTAAGTGGGTATTAGAGCTAGAGAGCGGCCTGGGGAAGTTGTCGGAGTCATTTTGGTCTAGCCAATTTCTTTGTCTTTTTTTTTTCTCCTAGAAAAAAAAGAATAAGTCCCATTAAAGCTTCAATAGTATGTCGCAAGTCTTCTGCGCTTTCAGAACAATCAGAGAGCAGGTTCAAAACACCAATCGCTGATCCTAGCTGTTCTAATCGGAGACATGTTAAGGAATTAGTTAGGTAGTTGCGGTACTAATGTCCCAGATGGAATAGATAAAGCCAACTAGCTACTTCGGGGTAATATGTAAAGCCACACTTGTTTATTTCTTATACCTTCCTATAAATGCCCTGGGGCCCTGTTTGGAGATTCAGCCACTCAGCCGAGGTGAACAGCAAGGCGTAGAAGAGAGTGCGAGCGGGAATAGTAAGCCATCGATTCGTTTATTACCCTCTTGTCAGTATAGATGAGTATGATTCAGCATGGAGAAGCAGGTACCAGAGAAAAAAGATGAGGGGCTGGCACGAAAAACGTCCTAGACCAGGGTAGATAGCCCTACTTGACCCAGCGCCCCGGATGCTATAACCACGGTATCACGGTACTACGTCTGCATGGATTCTGCATCAGGCAGGTAAGGTACCCGGCCTTAGCTGTCGGCAAAGCGTTCCGACGGCAGACTACACGTGGGGTGCAGAAACCCAACGGCTTGGAACTTGAAGCGGGGAGTGAAACCTCAAGGCTTGAGGTACGCTTACGTAGCTAACGTGCTTTTGTCAACTTCAAAATGCACGTAAATAGGTAGATAGGCCACGAAAACTCACTTATTCAATCATAACTCCTTCATGTGTATAGCCGCAATAAGCGGTGTAATAAAACATGTAAGACTATTAGTAGAAGGCCACATTTGGTGGTTAGTGAGTGATAGACACTTCGACTTCCATCTGATTTTCTATAGAGGTTAGTGACAGAGATACTGCCCTTTCTTAGTGATTCACTTATATGTTTACTTACCTATATCGAGCACAGAAATATCGCTAATCCACAAAGACTTGGAACATGAAAGGGCCGTATCTTCATTATTCTAGCAAGTAGCATTACGCCTAGGGATTCACTACAGCCAAGATATAGGCCCTCGACGAGCTTAAGAAGTAGTCCTATTTCAAAGACACGGCCCCTTTTCTCATCCCTGAGAAAGGCAAGTCCTAGCGAAGCAATACGGGTTCCCTTTATTCGGTTAAATGACATCTCGTAGACATCACCCACCAACGACCGACAAGTCACAGCGCAAGAACATCACCACGATCTGAAATTTGAAGGCTAGGAATTGGCACAGGCGGTCCGACTTGCCTCATGGGGCTGTACTGTAATCAGAGACCCAAATGAGCCGCAATTTGCCACTCAGGAGAGCATCGTATGTGAGACATACTATTGGCCTCCCCGTCGAAGTGGCGATGTCAGATGCGGAGGATCAATATAACTTGGAAGGTGCTTGCTTGCCGTCTCACGGTCCTAAACTTCGGCCAGAATACCCCAAGGATAAGTTTGAAACTGTGTTGCAACCCGCACACCCGCAGCCAACCTAGCAACGCCATATTCTGGGCCTGAAATCGTGGCAAATGACTTCTATATCTGGTGCAACGGTGCCTTTGCCTCAACGGGGACAAAGACCGAGTTCATCGCTTATGATATTCAGCCATAATATATCGTAAAGTGCTGCCTGGGCTTATTGATGGCTCCTCGCTGCTTATATACACAAATTAGCATGGCTTTGGTGCATCAAGCTACTGTAAACTAGTATAGAGCTTGTAGACTAGCATAGATGGAGCACTTCATACCAAGTGAAGGTGGGCAGCCAGCATGGCAAATCTATAGCTCCGGGAGACCCAGGCTTGACAAAGAGAGTTCTTGGCTTGACGATAGAATGAACGGGATCGATCGTCCGGAGAACGCATCGTGCCTCGGTTTCGGCGATCCCTAGATAACCCCAGCATAAGTCGGCCGGAGAGGTTGACACGTATACAGAGTCCCGCCCGTTGGTGAGAAATCACTCCGTAAGCTGCGTCCGTATTTGTGGCAAAACTGCCAGTGAGCAGCTAGCAGCTGTCCACACACCAACGGTTATAAAGTTGTGTGCATACCTTTCCCATTTACTGGCAGCAGACGTCGGGAAGCTGGGAACTGCTTACCGCCACGATGTAACCTACCAGTACTGTACATGTACCTAGCTTAGTCTAGGAGTGCGGCATTTGCCAGTTTGCTAACGCCGATCAGCAATGATTCCAAGTTGATGTTGCAATGGGAAAGGGCTGGAGAACAAGTGAAGCTATACTATGATTACAAGATGTAGTAACTGTGGTGATTGTACAGCCCCATTTTAAAGGCGATGCCGAAACCGCGGTCGACGTTTCCCGGCGGCGTATTAGCCGATCATAGGTACTTAGATTAGATAGTAGCGTATACTAGATAGGGGCTTGTGCACTACTACTCAAAGAAGCTAGTGGTTCTCGGCCCGCTAGCAGCCCACAACTTATCAACTTATTTACCTAGGTGTAAACCGAGTACTATTTTGTACTTAGTTCAACTAAGTTCTGTGTCCTCTAGGCAGAACTTTTGGCATAGCGGGCATGAATGTTCTGTAGCCATACGAACGGACCGAGGCTCTTTAAGCCAGGACATGGCGAATTGCGAATTCTATCTAGAATATCTCCCAGAGTTTGGGTAAGTGGTACATACCTGAATATATGTGCCTACCTACATAAGTATGTATACTACCTACAGGCAGGTGCCTGCAGATACTTGAACAAACTGTCTGACAGAAGGGGTAAGTGCGTCCTATACACGTGGACTACGCTACCGAGAAAAAGCCCATAATTAACCGTCCCAAGGGTAAAATGTCTGCGTAGGTAAGCACACTAGACCTGTGTAGAAGGGATGACGGGCGCTTAGAGAGCATGACTGAGACTGGGGACTTTTTTAGCTCTGGGCGAGCTCCAGAGACGGCCCTAGCATAAAATACCCGCATCGCCTATTAGACAATCCCGCCATACCGAAAAAAACACGCGATTCCGGCTCCTATGTCATCGCCGCCAGCTACTTCAGCCCTATGTAGACGCTTTACCATCTATGCCGAGGCGCTCAGTGCGCACGCACATCTACGTCAGTGTAAGAGTCACTTGGCAGAGTTAGTAACATTGAGAAATCCGTCGAAGACTTAGAGACTTGTTTCTTCACCTCGGGCTTGGTCATGCTAAACGCCTGTCTGCGGCTATACAAAAACACAAATGGTGAGAGAAAGAAAAAAAAAGAAAAAAGAGGAAGCGTATCCCCTCCATAACTGGTACGAGAGAACTTGCAGGGGGTGTGGGAAGTCAACATTCAGCGACGCCTCGGTAGGACCCGTTCGAGCACGCCCACATCTCGACCACCCCCGAGTTGATCCAATGCTGCATCGTCGATCTCATTCGACGACCGCTCCTAAGCAAGATGCGACCCACAGTGACAGTTTTGTATAAGGTACCTAGGTCCCAGACGAAGAGGTTCGAAAAACCGTACTGTTGCTGGACTACCTCAAAGAGCGTTGTAGATCGGTTAGCAATTTGTATAAGATATAGACCAACTACCACCTTGTCGAGTTCTGCATTTTCTGGCGTTACCTAGGAGGCGAGCGATACCCCTTCAGTCATTTTCCTCTTCTACTGTTCGTATAGATTGGGATTGTTTAACATGAATTATACAAGGAAGCGTATGGTTTCTGCACTGCTTATTATGGCTGTCAGCATTTACTGATAGTTGTCATCAGGTGCTCTTCTTGCTTGCGACTTTTGCCGGTGAGTCATAACGTCTATACCTCCTCTTTAACACATGAAATAAACGAGAACTTGCTAACATCGCTGACATATTGGAGGCACCGTAAACGGAAATGTGATGGAAAGAAACCCTGTTTCACATGTAAAGACTCCAACGCTGATTGTGTCTATCAAGAGCTCCCCTCTGACAGGTATGCTAATCTCTTACTGTGTCTACGTTGACAAAATAGTTCGTCACTAACTGCTAGGTTCTGTCTTATAGAATTGAAGAGAGCGGCCCAGCTGCTGTCATAGACCGACTCAGTAGAATTGAAGCGCTTCTAGAGCAGCAGAGTCAACAGATACACCAACTTAATGGACGGCCAAGCCAGAGCCCGTATCCTCCAAGCCAATCAGACCATCAATCAGAGAGGCAGACAGATTTTTTCATGCGACTACCTCCTGACTTGGATACATCGCTAGAGACGTCACCCTTTCTTATACCAAAAAATCATGCAGCTATAGCAACAACGCTCCTAGCCTGCCCACCAGTCCGTGATGTCGTCGGGGAATATCCACGAGACTATTTCTTCCAAGTTGAAGAACAATTGCCGTTGCCGGATGCGCTTGACCGGATCCATGACGGGCCTTTAACATGGCCGTTGCTTGATGCTGCAACAAGTGAGTAATCACATCTATCAACTATAGGACAAATGCAAGGAGCAGTCTCCCGTTCTGGCTAGACTCTTGTTTTAAGTACTCCGCATTTCCTGCCAACATCCTTGCATGCACTACCCAAAGGGGAAATTACTAAACTAATACCTACTCTTTAGTGGACATTCTTGCTGCAAGCTATTTTCAACTTGTTCATCCACATCAGCCACTTTTCACCCCACGGACCTTTAGGTCATGGCAGACAAGATTGTTAGATCAAGATCTTGATGATACTACGACCTCCATATGTCTATGTGTCTATGCTCTAGGAGCATTGTGCTCGTCTCAGAGCAGCCATCAGAAAGCTCCTGAGACGCTTGGACTCGAATACTTCCAACCAGCTCTTAAAATGATAGTTCACGATGTACTCTGGGAATTTCGCCCTAGCATGTCAATGTGTCAGGCGTTATTGCTAGCATCCTCGTACTTTGCTCACTTGGGGCGACCGCGTAAGTCATTTCCAAACCCACTTTCTCTCCAACTGCGACACTCCTAAGAGTAGGGACTTGGACACCGTATTTACTCTGATGTAAACTACTTACTGACTATTTATAACTCAAGTCCATAGTTTGAGAATGGGCCATTTTGCGTCACGGATATTTCTCAACATCTTAGAGAGGTATGGCTGACTGGTTCTTATGCATCCTAAGAGGACGGAGCTGACACAAGAAACAGCCGACAAAACAATCTCACACATGCGGAGTGTGATGATGAAGGAGTGCGAGTATACTGGCAATGCTTTATGGTTGAATGGTATATTACTCCCGTTCTCTCATGGGATACTTGGACGAGAGACTGACGACTTCTTCTCAAGTGACGGTGTTGCCGAAATAGATGCATCCCGTAGCGGGATTGAGCCATTAGGAGATACAATGCCTTTACCTCAAAGTCTAGAGTCGTCTGACGACAGGAATCATATTTATTCCATCGCCGAGCACGCAATTAGGCGGCTTCTCAATCGCATCTTAAGTGCTCTCTATAACCCCGACAGCACTCATCGATACTCGACTCTCCCGCCAGACCCAGTTGGTATTTGGCAGAGGTTAGGGCTTCCGAAGTTGTTGTCACTTAGTGCCGAACTGAATCGGCAGCTAGAGCAATGGTATCGCTCGATTCCGGAGTACCTTAGGTTCCCAAAAGGTACCGATCCTCTCCCAAATGACCGGTCACGTGTACTACGAATACGATACTACATGGCAAGACACTTAATCTACCGCCCATTTCTGTTACAAACCGTCGCAAGGCAACAGGAAGGTCGATCATCGCCGCTCTCTCCCATGCCAGAGTCGGATCCCTTCAATTTGCCAGTACCCGTTGCCATGGAAAGGTGCGAGACCTGTATTGATTCGTGCGTCAAATACCTTCAAAATGCAGTGGAGATGATTGACAAGAGGTCACCATATTTGTGGATATTCTCACAGAACTGCATGGCTACCCTTGTAATTCTCTCGTTGGCGGAGAATTCAGCACGCTTGAGCCATCTCGTACCAGCAATGCGACCAATCCAGAACGTCGTCTTAGATAGGCTACGCCAATGGGCAGTTGAGAACTCAAGCTTCGATGCCGAAGTCAGAATCATAGAAAATTTAATGTTCTCGGATAGGGCTTGAAGAGCCAAAGTTCGAAATCAGGTATTTTGTACACCAACTGAGACCTAATAAGAAGCATGCTGGACATGCGCACCGGTCTAAGGGAAGAAAAGTTGCAAAAGAGAAAAAAATTAGAAAAAATAAAGAAAGAGAGGGAGAGAATCAGAAAACGAAAGTCAATATGAATTTATCCCGGAATTCTCTTCACCAACGTATCAAGTTGATGCGATATCCAAGAAAGACAACGTCATGATATGAGCTGAGCAAGCGGTTGCATCAAGCCCTAAAGACCCATGCGTTCAGCTACACGCATTACGTAGGACACGGCATTGGTAAGTAACATTCACTTTAGTCGGTGAGCAGGGATGAAGAGTAGGTAGGGC
The DNA here is from genome assembly GCA_022495085.1 of Xylaria sp. FL1042. Classification (NCBI taxonomy): domain Eukaryota; kingdom Fungi; phylum Ascomycota; class Sordariomycetes; order Xylariales; family Xylariaceae; genus Xylaria; species Xylaria sp. FL1042. The sequence goes on from MU380134.1 coordinate 284,529, forward strand.
ACTACGGCGACTAAGAATACCACGGCATTGGGATCCATTTTGCTTCTGCATTTGCTTGCACTGTCGCATGCATACTGACTTCGAAATTCATTGGTGCGCTCTTTCCCCAGGCCCCATTAAGATACAACATGACACCACTTTGATAATGTTCGATGCACCGTTATACCCTTCTAGAAGCCCCGGGCGCGGCCCTGGGGTTCATGGCGCTCGCTGGTCGATTGTCAGCCGAATCGCGATATCGCGGGTTTCTTTATCTGATGCCGAGATCAAAGGCCGACAGCACATTGAAACTCGGTCGAGTTGTTTACGGAGGAAATTACTCCCTGAGTAGAAGTAGGCTACATACAGTTTACATTTGGAATTCTTGGCAACCGTGCTATGCTCGAGGTCGCATTCAGTCGCATTCAATCGCATTCGGCTCATGCAGCACCGGTCGGAGTAGGCGATGGGCCAAGTATCTGCCGGGGACACGCCAAAACTACTCAGTAGACAACTTTTTCTCACAGCTATTACATCAATCACTCCGGGCTCTATGATAAATTTATCTATATCTTGCGCCCCTTTTCCTTGGGCTCGGCGAACAGTCAGGGTACCTGTGTGGGTTGGTGTGCCGCCCGTATATGTTTCGGATTTCTAATCGCATTCGCATATACCACTTTCGTATCTCCCATACTCTCTATCTTACCGGCTTCGGCGGAAGAGATATAGGTTCTCGTGGATAATAACCAAACAGAATGCGGTAAGCCTAAGGCACGATTGTTCTATTAATTGCGAAGGAGATGCTGACAGCATGACATGGGCCAATAGCAGATCGCAGAAGGGTTCCTTCAGCTAGTAGTTCGTTGTGGAACATGCATGAGGCATGGAAAATAAGTACGCTACAACATGACCTCGTCAAGTTCCTTAGAGCTTTGGGTAAAGTCTCAATAGTCGATCTATGGGGCCAACCGAGGTTTCAAAATTGAGAGCGGAGCTTTGGAAGAACATCTATCAGCTGTTTTCGGATATGCGGATGACATATTCGCCTCTGAGATATATGCTGCGAAGTAATTGAAGTGCTAATATAGGGTACACGATGCAAGACTCAACGCAGGCAGTGTAGACGCATGCAACCTCACTCACTCACGATCGCGAAGTCCCCTTTAACCACTTATGGCTTTAGCATCAGCACCTTGGCTAAGCGTAACATACAGTTCATTATGGTGGCGATTCGAGGCGCAGGTCTTCCACGACTCCCGTAATATCATGGGTCAATATATCCAGAATTAGATGGAGATAAGGACCGCGCAGTCTTACCTATGTCATCAACTTCCGTACCGGAAGCAGATTAAGGCCGGAGCATTACACAAGGACAGGTAACAGACATACTCAAGCTCCCCAGCGATCCGATTTGAGTTTGTACAACGCTCGATGACATGGACAAGTCAATATCGCCACACCAGGCAACGAGCACCTATGCCTATACTATACCCATCTAACGGTCTAATATGGTCGTCTCTTCGTCACTGTTAATGAGGCGGGCCATCCGCCTGCCAATGATATCCAGCATGGCCTGCTCATCCCTAGTAGACCGACAGACGGTCAATTTAATTTATGAGTCCTTCCATTGACCCCCTTAATGGTCCTCTTAGAGTAGGGCTAATGCAATTGCTACAGGATTCTCAATTTCATGTACCTGTGGCTCACGCTATTCGCTACCAGACGTGAGAACGATCCATCATAGCGTACACTGGGGAATGATAAGCCCGTTTAACCCCCTGGATGGATGGGTGACTAAGGTTGATACCGGAGACATATCCCATTTGGATCATGATGGTATCCTAGTTGATGAGGGGCTCGCCACCACGAGATATTGTTTGGCTCTATCTCATTCGCTAGGTTCACTCGCGGAAGAGGTAAGTCTTAATGATTCGACCCTCAAACCCCAGGTCTCAAGATCGCAGCATTGGCCCAGAGCAGCCGCCAGGATCATCAACTATGCAGAGGACTCTCATGATAGCAAGGAAGCGGTGTAGAGACCTCCTCGATTCACAAACGTGTTATCCCCTGAGTCGAAGCCTAACGCGGAGTTAAGCTGCAACAAGGGTTCTACTGCTTTCACATCCTACCTGCGGGAATATCATCTGTGCGTGAGACTTTCCCCATGACGCATGATACTTATCTTTGCCACCAGAGTAAGCAGAGTCCTAGGGGCAGCCGAGTGGAAATAATCACGGGGACTTCCCCTAATGTTACGTTACTCAGGGGCATCTAGAAGATAGGAGCAACATGGAGAACATGCGGAAGAGTCAGGCCGACAAAAAAGTTGGCGGGCTCTAAGAACTAGGAATAATTCCCGTGTCTGTGGAGAAGAACCGGATACGTGCTGGATGTTGTGTGACCGAGGTAGATATGCAGAAGATTAATTGAGCAAATTCGTGTCCTCCATTCCGCTCCCTGCTCCCCCTCGCCATCCTTCTCTCACCCTTTCCTCTAACTAACTAAGGAGGGTAATTGTTCTAAAGCCGGTAGAAGAAAATAGTACGCAGGCAGGCAGGTAGGTAGGCAGAACGGAGAACAAGAAGAAGCGGTCTATACAGCAGCACGCTCTATCTCTCCAGTTTGGCTTTCAGTAACGCGATCTCTCTCTCTCCTCCTTGCGTCCCTGCGTCCCTCCCCATCGACACGTCACGCCGACCTGCCTACGCTTACTCCCTCCTATCTCATCTACTCGCCTTGCTATATTTCCCCTCTCCACCTCTTCCATCCCCTGCTATACACGTGTTTTCAGAACTATGTGGCGGTTCGAGCTGGAAATACCTCCAAGGTCAATGTGCCCGGATGTTGTATTCCGCCGTGTGCTAAAATCTCTCTTCGGGATTTTATCCGTATGGGTCATGTCCAAGCAGGTAGAGAGTAGAATGTAAGGAAAACAGGATTTTGTCTCATCTTACTGCCCCTATTCAGAATAGTGGCGTGGACATGGATGTGGATGGAGGGATTGATGTATCCCCGTATGGGTGGTTAGGTATTGAGAGGTTTTTGTCACCGATTCTAGGATAAGGAGAGTTCATCTGCTATGGGGCATAATGCTTTGTATATACTAGTACAACGAGAGTCAGTGAATAATAAACTGTTGAATAGATGGCTAAAATAGGTAAGTGGCTATTCTATAAACATCTATACACCTAGGAACTTAGGTATGATATATACTATGTACACTGTATATACAACCGTGCCGCTCACCTGATTAAATTACACAGCTAAATCCATGAAGATATAAAAGCGAGCATGGCACCATCACTCTAGAAAGAAAAATCATTGTAAATGAATAAGTAACATTAGGAATCGTACTAGAAATGCCAATCACAAGTGGGTGGTAGGTATCAAGATTTAGTTAGGGAAACGGCTATTAGAACTAGCTAGAGTTAAATTCAATCGTGGGAGTTCGTCTTAAACACTACTGGAACTGGAAAATATATTCTCACCTAAACAGATTATAAATAATCTAAAATGACTACCTGATAATTTAAAAAGCACCTTATGCATGCTATCAAGCCATGCAGGACTAAAGGATGACTTTAAAATATAGAACATGAAGCTGAGCTCGTTTATTTACTTCTCCCAAATAGAAAACAAAAAATAGTAGATAGTTTGAGTAACCGCTAAGTACTTCCTAGTTATTACTAGGAACCGTAGGGGATGAATTATTTATTCCCTCGCAGGAATCCATTGTGTTTCCGCAATTCTATCTACAAGCTTTGCTCCGTCTTCCTCAGTATCAAATGTGGCGTTGAAAACCACTTTGTAGAACGTAGGCCATTAAGCTTTTCGACGAGGGTAGAGTAATATTCGCCAAAGAAAAAAATGTGTGCATGCTTTTCGATTGGACATTTCTTTCTTAAATCCGCGCACAGGTGTAAAGGGTGGGTAGTATCAGTGAGGCTGAGTACTCCGGTAGATCCGCATGAGAAATAACAACATGGGCTCCAAGGATGCAGAACCACAGACGGAACAGAATTGCTATATATATATATATATATTTTGGCGAAACTTCCCAATAAACTGTCCAGCGGCTCTAGGAAGCATAAGTTTGGCTTATCTCCTAGGATGGATGAATGGGATGGTGTATTTAACGCCAGGGGAGGAATAAGCCTTCTAACGCTCGATTACTACAGGCATCCCTAGAGTCATGCGGCGTGGGAGGAAACCTCGTGTATCTTATACAGTTTACATTTTCCCGATATCTCCCTAATCGGACCTTAAGGGACATAGAAGCTAAGCAGTCATCGTGGGCTTCGCCCTCTAAGCTCGTGCTCTGAGTCGTGCGTTTATTAGATGAGCCCCTTACGAGGGCTGTCAGCATATTGAAGAAGTGAAATCTGGTGGTGGTACGCGATCGGGCACGCCCGTAGCTAAAAGGTCCCGTTGCTGTACGGAACAAAAGCAATACTCACCATCGCTTGTCGAGGAGGGCGGTCTCTTCCTAGCCTCGCGAATTTTGTCGCTCGTTCAAGCGTACGGTGGAGGCTGTGTGATAGCCTCCCAACATTCTCCGTTCGTGAGTCGAGCTGATCTGGTTTTTAGCATACGGTGCAAGGTCGACGTCATATCTTTCACGCGTGTCATGCGTGTACAACCTTCCCAAGGGATCTAGGCTTATTTCCTAGGACGGGAGTCTATCGGGTGCTTTCCCGCATAGCTACTTCAGTGTATAGTCGTAGAATCAGATATATCGATCCTACTCTATCATCTTACGAGAGAACGTGCATGCCGAGCTGCGCGTTGCTGTGGTGTGCCTAAGCTTATGGCTTGGACTATCTAGACAGTCATGCACTATAATATCATGAGTCGGGAGGTATCTAGGTAGGTATTTGATATTCTGCTCTGGTGATATGTTTTGTTTTTTGTATGGTAATAAGGCCTGCGGCTTTGTTTATCTAAGCTTCTCCTGTTCATATACTGATAGCTAAATAGGTAGATAGATATACTGCGGATATCCCGTCGTAGGAAGAGTGACCATCATCGCTGGCACATCATCTCAGTCGGTGTGATCCGTTCTTTAATTTATTTCGAAAGACCAAACTGCGCGGAATAGCTTTCCCTGAAGCTGAACCCATTGTCGTATAATACACTATATAGTTGCATAAATTTGGACGCATCATGCACTTCGGGCCTTCCAATGACGTGGTGAATATGAAAGCCCATTCTTCCAAACGCCGATCCAACCCCGAGCAATATTAAGCGGGATTGTGAATGCATTACTCCCCTCTTCCCTAATAATTCGAATAGCGTGATATCTTTCTTACAAAGACAAGACCAGACCAGACTAGGTCGAGACTGTCGAGAGCTAAGCATCACCAAATGTGTTTTCTATTGTACGGTTCCGAATTCCAGGGCCTTTCCTTGGACTAATAGGCCGATGATGAGACCGAAAAGACCCAGAACCGAGCTGAAGATTTCGATGACGAGGATCTTTACGAAACTGAATAGAAGGGTTAGCTATGTGACGGGAGTAATTGATATAAAGGCGTTATAAGGACATACAGGGAAGCGTCTGCAGCATCAGCGAGAGCGGCGCCACTACCATTGATACCCACAGCAACACCACAGACGAGGTTGCAGCCTCCGACAGTCAAACCGGCCCAGAAGAGGGCAAAGCCGGTGTAGTAGCTATTCCCGTCGTAGAGGTTATCGCCAGTCGTGTAGCCGACCTTGGAAGAGAAAACGATGGCCATGATGACACCATAGATGGCGACAACCTCACAGAAGATGATGGAGATCAAGTTCTTCGTTCGGATTCGAGGAGCTTTGACGCCGGCGCCGAGGATCGATGAACCCGTGATGAAGATACCCCTGAGATGGCAACGCGGTTAGACTGAGTATATGACGTCGATGGTGAAGGGGTTAGGGGTGTATAAGTAAACTGAGAGCCGTACCATGCTGCACCAACAACGGATAGACCTATACACAGGGCGATTCCTGTACTGGCCCACGCGTATGGCGATACTGATTCGAGGAAAGCCCCGACCTATGTGTGTATAGCTGTCAGGACGACGATGCATTGAAAGAGTTGCTGGAGGTGGTCTGGTTGCGCACATTAAAGGATTCACCGCTGCCGGTAAATAACATATCTAGAAGATGCATGGTTAGCAAATGGGTCCTTGGTCGTCATCTGCCGTCGCGATAGTCGCTATAACGACGATGCACATACATAATCCGACCACCGTCAGGAAGGACGTGAGACCTCCCACGCCATACGAGTTATAGCCATAACCACCCATTTTGATAGTCTATTCGCGTGTCGAGACGGCAATGGAAGCAAAGGGTAGCGGGGTGTGCACGTCAAGTCGGCTCGATGCGAGCTCCGTCGGGGGCGTTCGATATCGTGGGTTATTATTAGGCTGCGCTTTTCTGGGAAGCTTCATTGAGCAAGCTCTCGACACGGAGGTTCGGATTGCAGGGTCTAGGAGACGGCGTCCAGCCACATCCACACGGAAGTGGCTAAGTCAATATGTGGCAGTGCGTTTGTGCTACCCAGGTACGTGGGTCGAAATTTTGGGAGATACTACCCGGCAGATGCCCCTAGTGACTCAGTCTAATGGAGGGGCATTTTACTACTTCAAAAATTCAATTGGACCCCTCCTTCACGTCGCAAGTGTTTCCCGTTCCCCCAATTTAATATACCATCTAAAACTCCAGCCGCCAAACTGTCTCTCTACCGCACCATTCGCCCTCTTGCAAGAGGTGTTGCAAATATCAGAAATCTGACCATGGCCGCTCTCGAAGCCCAGAAGCTGTCTCCCAACGAGGAGACCGAGGTGCAGCAATGGATCACAACGTCTGAGCGCCTCAAGAACTCTCCTGCCGACACCTCGATCCTCGAAAAGCTCAACACCCACCTGACCTCCCGCACGACACTCCTGGGCACCAAGCCCTCCAAGGCTGACATCGCCATCTACCAATCCCTGGCTCCCGCTGTCAAGTCGTGGTCCCCCGAGCAGCGCACCGGCCAGCAAGGTCACCCGCACATCGTCCGACACCTCGACTTCGTGCAGAACTCGGGCATCTTCGACCTCAAAGTCAGCGACGAGGATAAGATCAAGGTCGATCCCGAGCAGATCCTCTACGTCAAGCCGCCGACGGATGCCAAGGCCGAGAAGGAGCGCCTGAAGAAGGAGAAGGCTGCTGCTGCCGGCGCCGCTGGTGGTGAGACTACGCTAGTCGACCGCACGAAAGCCGCCGCCCAGGCTGTAGTGGAGAAAGCTGTCGAGGCTAAGGATGCTGTAGCTGCGGCCGCCGGAGTTGGCGAAGCCAAGCCCAAGAAGGAGAAGAAGGAAAAGGCGCCGAAACCCCAGAAGGCACCTGCTGCCGCCACGCCCCCGGCACCTCATCTGATCGATCTCCGAGTCGGACACATCCTTAAAGCCATCAAGCACCCTGAAGCTGACAGCTTGTACGTTTCCACCATCGCCATGGGTGATAAGCCCGGCACGGAGGACACGGAGGAGTACGAGGGACAGGTTTGCCGAACGGTGTGCTCCGGTCTCAACGGCCTGGTGCCTCTGGAGGAGATGCAGGGACGCAAGGTCGTTGTTGTCGCGAACCTGAAGCCTGTCAAGATGCGCGGTATCAAGTCGTGCGCCATGGTTCTAGCTGCATCGCCACGACTGAAGGAGGGCGAGGTGGATGATCACAAGGGACCCGTCGAGCTCGTCACGCCGCCCGCTGACTCGAAGGCCGGCGACCGCGTATGCTTTGACGGCTGGCGGGGTGAACCCGAGGGCATCCTAAACCCCAAGAAGAAGGTCTGGGAGACTTTCCAGCCGGGTTTCACGACGACAGATAACCTCGAGGTCGCCTTCGACGGAAGCGCGGTCGAGGCTGCAGGGAAGACCGAGATTGGCAAATTGACTACTGCCAATGGCGGAACATGTACTGTCAAGACCCTCAAGGGAGCAACTGTGCGATAAAAAAAACAAAACAAAATATTGTAAAGATAGAAGAGACCGCACATGCGAGCAATTAAGCGTATACTAGAACTGAATAGAGCTGTATACATTTGTCTCTCTGATCATTTGTCCCGTTGCCATTTCCCATTCTTTGCCTTCCAATGTGCTACTAACAACCGACCGATTACGCATCACCCTTTTCGAACTGGTCCCCCTTCCTTTTCCACTACTCCACCAGTATATTCCCCCCACCAAATTTGTCTACTCTATTCTTTCTCTGACAGGGTACGCCACTGGGTACTTCACTGGGTACGCCGGCGGCTCCGTCGACGGCTCCGTCGGCGAATACGTGGGCGTGATGTAGTTGATCTCGGTGATGGTGGGCGTGCCCGGGCAGCCCGTCGTGTACGTGATCCACTCGGTGGGGATGCGGCACGGGTCGCACGTCGGGCACGGCGCCGAGGGATCCGGCTTGTAGACGGTGCTTGTTGTTGGGCAGCACTGTTGTGGTTTTGAATGATTAATAACAATAGTTACCCCTTAAATTGATAAAACAATTTCTCCCTTTGCTGCCTTTTTCTTTTTTTTTTTTTTCTTCTGGTTCTGTTTTTGGAATGTTGATGTCTATCTTGTGGATTTTCCCCTTTTTTTCTCTTCTTGTTTTACCTGCATTCCCCCCCCACCACCCCCGGGGGATAAAAGGATAGGAAAAGAAAAGCAAAAGTAAAGTGATTAAATGATTACTTACATCTGTTGCGCATGGAACCGTCGTGCTTGACACGCTGATGTAGAAGGGGCAGATTTGGTCTGAAGGGATTGGTGGACAAGAGAGCGTCGGACAGGGTGCTGATGGTTGTTAGTTTTCTCGGGAGTAATGAAGTTTTTTATAATACGTGGACGTTTGGTGTCAGCAACTGGATGTAGGGTGTAGAGTAGAAAGGGGCTCCTCTCACCTGCTGGGACTTTATTCGTATGCGTGTAGCACTTGTGTGTCAGGACGGTCGTCCGAAGGTGGCGCATATCGTCGACCGTCGTGTAGCATGAGCCTGGAAGTGTGTGCGATGGGTAGCGAGAGGAGGGGTAGGAGGAGGAGGAGGTCGTCGGCGCCGGCGTGACGGCGTAGTTGAACGTGCTGCTAGGTTGTGTCCCTGTTGCTGCCGTGGTGCTGAGGTGCGTTAGATTGAAGGCTTTTGTGATAAAATGGTTGGGGGTAGTTATAGACATGGTGATACAGAAATATAGATAGAGAGAGAAATAGTATTGTTCGTTTTTATATATGTCTGTTTATCTCGCTATCTTTTCTTGGGAATTCTTTCGTGTATTTCTCGTGAGATATGGAATTGGGTGGGCTGTGAACGAACCTGATGAGGCCTAGCACATAGCCTGCTAGCATGAGTTGGAAGATAGACATCGTGGCGGTATCTGTTGTGTTAAGAGAGGCTACGTAGACGGGTAGCACGAGTGTATTCCTATGAGACGAAGCTGGTCGAGATTAGAAGTAACGATAATTCCAAGTTCCGGCGTGCTAAAGGCCTATATATATACTTTTCTGGGCTTTACACGAGTACAACTGAATGTTGCTTCTACGCTCCGACTTGCGACTTGTGAGATGTTTCTCTTCCTGGACTATGACAAGTTGGTATCCCTCGATGTTTACGCAAGAAGAAAGAATTAGAGGAATAGCTACAGGACTACGACACATGTCTCAAAACATATGCATACTATTTAACGTGTGGGATGATGGAATTTTCTTTTTATAGCTCCCTCGCTATACAATACTAGTCTAGTTCTTTCTCTTACCCATCTAGATCTCTAATTGAGTGCATGCATAAACGCCACGGGCATTTGTACTACTACTCTATGTCCTACTGGTATGCGTGTGGCGACACCATTTAATGATGATTCCTTTGCAGAAGCTGTATAAATAACTCTTATGCAGGGCCGAATGTCTTGTTCGCCTTCATCCCTTGCCGATTGGAACACTTTAGGGAGAAACATATGTTTCCTTCATTCACCTTACTGACTCTTTTTATCCACTGTTACCTACTGCTCGAGTTGTCCACGGCCCCGTTCTATGCTATTTTATGTTTCGCGAGGAACAAAGAACTCGTAATTTAGACGTAAGATCCGAGCGGTGTCTGTCCCTGATAGTTTTCTATTTCATCAATGCTGAGGTACATGTTCGATAGTATTAATCCTTGTGAAGGCATCTATCGAGACCTACCTCATCATGCCATTCCCGACACACGCAAGCTCAGTGATACAGACATCGAACACAATTACGACAATGAGTAACAGTTGGGATGTAAGGTACCTAACACGACCTAATACATTTTTCTCTCTTATATTCTAAAAAGATTAGGCTAACATTAACACCAAAGTCACTATTAAATAAGAAACGCGGTTTCAGGATATGTCTCGACTAAACGAGATACCAGGAGACTATCTATCCATATGACTTAGAGTGCAAGACATTAAACCCGAACAGTAAAGCTGAAAGAGAAACATATATCTCAGAGTAGAGTGTGTTTATTGAACATATCAATCCATCTCGTGTCACGTAGCACACAATCTACTGTAAACCCATATCGTGGAACCGGATTCTGCGCAGTGTCACTTGATCGAGGATAAAAGTTATGTAAGTATTCGTGTATTCGCTCGAAGGGCACGACCAAGATCGGATGATGGCAAAGAGTAGCAGAAATGACTAATTGAGTCGAGTCTGTTACGAGTTCTATTATATCAAGACTGGGGTTAGCATATTACAACCTAGGTTTATGAAGGCATTTCGCACACCAGAAGCCGCATATTCTCTGCCTGAGAGAAAGAGGAAAGATAGGAAGGAATTTGTGAAACATTATATCATTGTAACTAAGCGATTATAATTTGAATACTTTATATACCTAATATATAGTAACTACGTAAAAGCAAGGTACCTTAGTACTTAAGTACGTTACCTAGTAGGTTGTGTTACCGGGTAACATTATGCCACGGGTGGGTCTGAGCACACCCGATTTAGCGCGGTTATGCACGTACCTAGGTAGGTAATGTACTGAAAAAGATAAGAGATAAGGCTACCTGGGATGTAACTTTGGGGGCAAAATAATTATGATTTCTTAACTGAACCTATAGCATCATCCCAATGGGAAACGCCAGTTCTTGAGAGTGCCGGGCGCCGTTCAAAATAAGAATTTAAGTCTCGTAGTAATATGGTGTCGGCATCTTCGTGGCTTTCCTGTCATGCGCTTTCTCTTCAACAACAGCAGTCGCTTGGCTAGGACGAGCCGCCTATCTCCATCATTCTCGCAATATGCCTTCTTCAGCACCACGGCCCGCGATAACCGTGTGGGTGGGCGTTCACATACGCGTTCACGCTCGCAGAACTCGCTGGGGCGGCTGTCAGTGTCTGCCGCGGCAAGATTGCAGAATGTCAGCAAGCTAGCGTCGTCCCCGCGGCCATCGAAAGCCGAGAGTCGCCAGACAAAAGAGGCTTATGGAATCTTCCGAAAGCTTGTGCTCTTGCACTTTGACGCCTTCGTCAAGGAGAACGACTGGTCTAAGAAGCAGAGCGAGTACACAGCTTTCGGTCTCACCTCGCAGCTGGACTACAATCGCGAAGTCGTGCTGTTTAGAAACTCGATCGTCAAGGCTTGCGACTTCGCCAACGAGGACGCCGGGCGGAAGGCCAATCCTCTCTTCTGGTCCTTGCGCAATGCCTTCGTCACCAGCGACGTCCAAGGCCTGGCCACCGAGATCAAGTTCGCTTTTCAAAACTTTCTGATGCGCTCTAGATTCCCCAACGGCATCCTCGCAACGCACCAGAAGATTGCCGATCTGCGCTTCCCCTACGAGTGGTTTCCCGCCACTCGAGCTCTCCAACGTACTATCCACCTCCACGTCGGCCCGACCAACTCCGGCAAGACCTACAATGCTCTGAAATCGCTTGAGAACGCTAAGTCGGGCATCTACGCGGGGCCTCTACGCTTGCTGGCGCACGAGGTCTACTCCCGCTTTATTGCCAAGGACAAGAGCTGTGCTTTGGTGACGGGGGAGGAGCAGCGGGTACCCACAGACGCCGATACGTACTTTATAAGCTGTACTGTCGAGATGACGCCTCTGAACTATCCTGTGGATGTCGCTGTCATTGACGAGATTCAGATGATAGGTGATTTTGACAGAGGCTGGGCTTGGACACAGGCTTTCCTTGGTGTCCAAGCAAAAGAGGTGCATCTCTGTGGAGAGGAACGTGCTGTTGAGCTGATCCAATCTCTGTGCGCCACGCTCGGTGACAAGTGCATAGTCCATCGTTATCAGCGCCTCAGCGGGCTCGAAACGATGGATGAAAGCTTGCATGGTGGCCTCCAGAATCTTGAGAAGGGTGATGCCGTCATCGCCTTCAGCCGCATCCAAATTCATTCTCTGAAGAGGCGGATTGAGGAGGTGACGGGCAGACGATGTGCCATTATTTACGGGTCTTTACCCCCGGAAACACGTGCACAGCAGGCCATTTTGTTCAACGACCCCGATAATGACTATGATTACCTCGTTGCTAGCGATGCAATCGGCATGGGCCTGAACCTCGAGATTAGGCGCGTTGTTTTTGAAGCCACGTACAAGCGGAGTGCCGAGGGTTACCAGCAAATGTCCGTTTCCGAGTTGAAACAAATCGGCGGCCGAGCAGGGCGCTACAGAACAGCCAACCACGCCATCCGAGCTGGTACGTCGGATGGTCAACCTCCCGGACCCGAACCTAGAGGTCCGGGTCTAGTCACGGCACTTGAGGATGAAGATCTCGCGGTTGTTATCCAAGCTTTCAAAACAGAGGCACAAAGTATGAAAACCGCGGGTATTCAAGTACCGATATCTGCAATTGAGCGCATGTCGACATATTTCCCTCCGAATACACCGCTCAGCTTTATCCTCTTACAACTACGCGATCTTGCCAAACTGTCTCCGATGTATCATCTCTGCGGTCTCAAAGAAATGCTAGAGGTCGCGGACCTGCTACAGCCATTTCCCATGTCGATCTACGATCGTTGTGTATTCCTAAATGCACCTGTCGCATTGCGGGAACTGAACGGCCCTGCGGTCCTTCAGGCTTATGCGAAATGTGTTTCAAGAATGGAAGGCGGCAATCTCGTTGACTTGCCTGAGATTCAGCTAGAATTGATTGATATGACATTAGAAGAATGGCCAAATCCACCAGCAGAATTCCTGCGCAGATTGGAGGGGCTACATAAATCTATTACCTTGTATCTTTGGCTATCCTATCGATTCTCCGGTGTCTTTAAAAGCCAGCACCTAGCTTTCCACGTCAAGGAACTGGTTGAAGTCAAAATCAACGAGTACCTCTCCAGAGTCACCGTGTCAGATGAGAGGAGGAAGAGGAGACATGAGGTTATGCGCAAAGCGGCTCGTGCTCAACAACTCAGGGAGGAGCAGCTGTTGGGTGGGACTGCTCTACGGGAGCGTCCCAGACGTGAAGGCGTTGGGGAGTGGAACGAGGAAGGACACGAAGAGCCGTTGTATGAGGATCCGTCCCAGCTTGAGAACATTACGCGGCACGTAAAGAAGTCTGGCAGTTAGGCAGAACGCTGAGTTCGTATGTTCTTGGCATCTACATTGTATCAAATCAAGTTTTAGCATGGGTGGCGTTAGGGTTATAACTGGTTCATGAAGAGTAGGCCAGATCAATCAGCCTATATGGTGTGGTATGTTATCATATTCTGTAGATATTCTGTGAATACTGCTACTACAATATTGTACATTAGGTACCTCTCACGTCACGAATAAACATTTTATATCGACATGCGTAACTCAATATCTACCTCATACCTACTTAGGTACCTAATACCTAGTAGTAATGGGGCCTTCAACTTGTGCTTTTCTAATGTAAGCCTTATACTACAGGCTTGGTAGTGCCTTCTTAGGTAGACATGAGTGGGTTCTTGCTGACTCTATGTGCTTAGCTTGTTCCTACCTCGCCTTTATCATGATTCAAAGCAATGTTAGAAATGGCCTCATGACAAAAGGGTTTTGACTGAAAGACAACCCGATTCTACCTAAGAGATGCATTTATTACTTGCCTATTGATTGCTAATGAGCTTCCTACTTTATACAACGAGTCTTTCTTTCCCTTCCATTGATGCGGTCTTACAAACTAGACGCAGGTCGATGGGCTTACCAGAGAGACGACGACACTCCACCATCCGCTTCTCTGATCCTTTAGCGCTCACCATGGACGATCAAAGTGGCGAGGAGCTTAGCCTATCGAGCAGCGACAGGCCTCTCAAGCAGAGAGCCAGCGGTCGATAGCGGCCTCGCAGCATCTCTGCCATGGACGGCCCCAGCAGCAGGTTTCCTTCGACGTCCATTTCTTCTACCACCAACCCTGACCGGGGGGCGTCACTCTCCTCAGTGCCTCGCCAGAGTCTCAAGGAGCTCTTCTCTAGTGTGAACTCCGTTCCCGCTACCAGCATAGACCCGCCGCGGCCAGCGAAGGAGGGCTACGAATGGGTGTGGTTTCCGGGGGGTTACTGGGCAGAGCGCGAGATTGTCGAGACGCCCCCCAAAGACTCTACCAAAGCGTTCGGATGGCGCAAGCGTTCCACAAAATCCAGCTCGGGATCCTTTAAGCACTCACCTCAGACCCCCCTCGCCGAGAAGATGGAAGCTTCGTTAGAGCATTCTGCCGGTGGGCGAGTCTTAACTCGCACAACTACAAGTAGCGAGAGCGGCGGATCTTTCTTTCCTTTGAACCGCATGCCGGATGCTCCTCTTCCCAGCCCGTACCTGACAGAGGAGGCACATGTGCAGTCACTCCAATGGCCATCGATAGATGCTGCCGCGAGGAGGAGCAGCACGAGTGAGAGTTCAATGTTCAGGTCTCGGGTCGGCCTTGCCCCTTCTCCCTTGCACTTCTCACAAGCCGAAGACGAACTGGAACAAGACAGAATTTCCCCGTCAACTGTCAGAGCGCAACCGGGCACCTTTCCCTCATCAGATACGATCAATACGGAACTTCTGACTCCAAGTGCTGCTACTACTGCTGGTGGCCGAGGACCGAAACCCGAAAAGTCGTTCATCAAGTGGCGCATGCTCTCTGAACAACGACAGGTATGTGGATTACATCTTCTGCCATAAATATAAAGAAATGCTGTTTAGAAATTCGTTAAATTGGGTGCTGATATAAGAATAACAGAGACTGAGAAGATCTCAAGCTTCGAGTGACGAAAATACCGGGGGAGATGTCACCCAGGTACAATCACTACGACCTCAGGGCGCAACGGCAAGCCCATTAAGAAAGGCCTCGAACATAAGCGACAAGAGCCGGAAGTCGTTCAAGGGCTTCCCCACGAAACTATTGAGGAAAGCTCGTTGGCCTCGAAGAATTTCGAATTCTTCTGCTGCGAGTACATCGAGCTCTCTTCCAGCTTCTGTTCACAGCCATTCCCCGACACCTCCAGGCTCCGAAAAGGGAGACCCTATTGGTACGTAACCCGCCCTTCGCTATTTCATCCGAGATGTCGGGATCAGATAGACATTCGGCCAAGCAAACCATAAGTTTAGTAGATTGAAAATTCTCGTGTTGACACGACCATAGTGACGGCGAATGCTTGGGCTTCGGAGTATCCCGGTGGTGTAAGTCGTTTCTCACTCACCCGCGCTACCGGACACTTACATATAACCACGGCCTGGGTTCCTACTAAACGTCTCCTAGGAAGCCATACGAGTCCAGACACCACGCACGGAGCAATTTCCACGCTCCTTCTTCCAGGACCTATCACCCTCATCAACGCCTCGCCGGCCCCACTCCCGCCAAGAGGGCCAAGTGAACCTCAAGAAGACGAACCTCTCAACGTCCTTCACGCCTAGCGACTACAGCACCTCGTCTACGCCGCGCCTACATCACGACAGCGACACTGGCAGCGTGATTAGGGATAGCAGTAGTAAACAACCGCGGACACCTAGAGTAGAAAATAGTAGTAACGTCGTACGGACACCGGACTCGTCTAGACGGGCGAGGAAGGAGCGCCACGCCTGTAAGGAGTGGTGGGAGGTTTCCGTGCCGACGTCGTACGCGGCCATCGACCAGCGCACTCCTTTCAAGTTCGACATGCCCGAACACCTTCCCTCGAGCCCCATGTGTCCCACCAACAAGCGGCATAAGTCTGGCGGCACGGGCGTCTGCGTCTACCATGGACGCGCGAAGAGGCAGGTCCGGACTTTGTCTGGTGGGGAGTCGCCGGGGGGTAGGCGTGGGAGAGGAGAAGAAGGAGGAGGAGGGAGAGGTGAGGATGAAGATGACGACGAGGGGGGTAATGGAGAGCTGGAAGTGTATGATGAGGATTGTGCAGATGGGAGTGATGTGTGGAAGTAAGGGAGTATATGATGGGTGATAGGTTAGGTGTCTTTGTCTACGTACCTACATTAAATGGTGAGGGGTAGAATGATGAGGATCAAATTAGCCAGGCTTTAGTGTTACTCTGGTTCGCCGGGTATAGAACAACTGGTAATGCTATTGGATGGAAACGCATACGAAGAAGAGATTAAGGTGAGATATGCTTGTAAGTGGTAGGTTGCGCTGGTGTGTGCCACAATGATATCTTCCTGTTGGACATTCACCTACAGTATAGTACATACACATGGAGAAAAACGTGGATATTCGTAACAAATGTCATCATGACGCTGCTTGGCCTGCCTCGTTGGGCGAAGGGCTTCGCGATTAAAGCTATGGTTTATACTCATACAATGTCTCTTATACTAGAACCCCTGAAGTCCACAGGCACACATATACTCGGTTTCCCCCCTTTCTTTCCATCGTGGATGTCGATATTAATCCTGGCTGACGAACTAACGCTACTGCACTGAATCGCACATCATCAAAGATAGATAGATGTCTGTAGGGTATCTTGTGTCGTCTGGATTGGATCTATCATCTATTTACTCATCCGACTGGATCTTGTTATCACCCTCCACGGCCTCGGCGTAGGTGGGCGGGGCGCGATCATGGTTGCCGCCTCCATTGCTGCTGCTACCGCCGGCCTCGTTCTGGTGGGAAGGGTGTGAGGTGGAAGAAGCGGCGGCAGCCGTGCCGTAGTTCACGGGTGGTTGGCTGTGTTTCGCCTGTTGTTGCGACTGGGCGGCGTTGTAGTCGGGATGGGGTTGGGGCGTGGGCACGATGACGTATGTTACGCGCTCGCCGCCGCTGTTGGTGTGGTAGCCGTGCTCGTAGTCTTGTGGTACTCGCTCGTATTCATCTGTGTCTGGGAATTTGGCGATTATGTACCAGGCGTGGAGGAGGCCAGGGATCTGAGGGGGTGTAAGTTGACTGACTGACTAGTGGAGATGGTGTAGTATGGGAGCTATGCATGAGGGAGGGTTCTTGCGAAGGGGATGTGATGCGGTTAGGTAGGTGGTGAAATGGGATAGGATGGGATTGTTTTACTTACGTAGCCTAAGCAGCAGAGGAGAAGGTTGATGATACTGTCGGCGGAGCAGAGACCGCATTTCACCCAGACTGGAGAGAGAGAGATAGAATTGTTAGCTTTTGCGCTTTAGGATTCTATGATATGTTGCGTATTACGAATTCATATTGACAATGTAAACCATTCTAGGTTTCATCACCCATCATCGTACTCGCCAGAGATGCATTCGTTGATATGCGCTCCTCTTTAAGCGCAATTGGAGGGGAAGTATGATGACGTACCGGCTAGAGGTGGGAATAAGATGGCTATCACGCCGAGAAACAGATCGGGGCCGCACATCTCGGATGATTTTTGACCTTGTGTCGCCTATCGCTGGAGGTGTTTCTAGTTGTATGGAGAGCTTCAAAAACAGACTTGTGTAGCAGATTGAATGAGTTGTCGTCCGCTCATGCTTTGGAGTAGGCACTTAAGCTGATTGATTGAGTGGTCGCAATGACGGAGGTGTGGATCACGCCACTACTACTTATGGGAGGCAAAGTGCTGGGTCAACTTTAGGCAGGCGTTTAATCTACACTAGATGCGGCGCAGTACTAGCGCGAAAATGTGTAACGCCTGCAGGTGCTTAACCATAATGGGCAAGTATGGGTACACACTTGGCCGACCTATCCTTATTGGGAAATAGTTATGTAAGAAAAAAGCCCCGATAGGTGGATTTACACTTAGATACATAAAGTATGGACATTTGTCTCTTCTTATCGATTGCGATTTCGAGAAGGTAACAACCGCGAAGCTTGAATTCCGCCTACAAGAGGTAGTATCTACACTTCTACCTTCACCTTATTAAAAGCGAGCCGTCACATCGTTGCGCGCGGGAGGATATATCGGGTTAATATTGGCCGTACGCTTCATAAATAGGCCACGCCAAGGGTGGCTGCTCTTTAAACAACCATGGACGACCTCGAAGAGCTCGAGCTGTTATCGCTTGTTTCGAAGGTCACCTCCGAATTACAGAACCATTTGGGTATAAACGAAAAGACACTTGCCGAGTTCATCATCGCACAGAGATTAAAATGCACCAAACTTTCAGAATTCCGAGAGAAGCTGGCCGGCATGGGCGGCGCAAGCTGGCCAGACAGTTTATTCGACAGTATAGATCGCCTGGTTTTGACCATGCACCCCAAATTCAAGAAAACCAACGGCACCGCCGACATCCACGAAGACCACGACAAGCCGATACGGTCGTTACAGGAGAAGGAGAACTTATTCAAGGGCTTGAGCATACCGGATAAGGAGGTCCAAGCGGCCGATGACGCGGATGAAATCGACGATACCCTGGCACTTCTGGAAGGCTTAGCACCTAAACCAGCTCGCGATGCGCCGTCGAGAAAACGTTCTAGGAGTCCTCACGACGAGGATGGGCGAAATCGAAGGAAAGAGAGGCGACGGTCGCGGGATCGCAGAAATAGGAATGAAGACTACGATAATGAGTACGACGACTATCGCCGCGGCCGAAGAGATGAGAGGAGTCGACGGGATCGAAAATACGATGATGATGACGATGAGGAAGACGACGTGCTACGGCGCCCGCCCGAGCCAGAGCTTGACGACTCGCCTGTGCTGTATAAGGTTTACGATGGCCATGTGACCGGCATCAAGGATTTCGGCGCATTCGTGAATTTACATGGCGTAAGAGGCAAAGTTGATGGCATGGTTCATATATCAAATCTTGTGCACGGTCAAAGGGTAAATCACCCCTCAGACCTTCTCGCGAGAGGGCAAAATATTAAAGTTAAGGTCATCAAAATTGAGGGTAACCGTATAGGGCTCTCCATGAAGGATGCTGACCAGGAGACTGGCATGGATCTTGCACCTGCAGCACGGATTCAGTCGGGCGCCAATATGGAGAGTCTCGGTACTCGAAACGGAGTCGCCCCTCTGCCAGCTGATAACACTGCCGCCCTCTCGGAATACGCAGGATCGAGAGGAAAGCATAAGAAACGGATGACTTCACCTGAACGGTGGGAGATACGTCAACTGATTGCTTCGGGTGTTGCCAAAGCCTCGGATTACCCTGATCTTGAGGAGGACTACAATGCGACGCTTAACGGCGATGGCGGGATGGAGCTTGAGGAAGATGTAGACATTGAGATTCGAGAGGAAGAGCCCCCGTTCTTAGCGGGCCAGACAAAACAGTCCTTGGAACTATCGCCTATCAGAGTGGTGAAAGCTCCAGATGGCTCACTCAACCGAGCGGCTATGTCGGGCGCTACACTAGCTAGGGAAAGAAAAGAGTTACGACAACAGGAGGCTGAAGCAGCTGAGCAGGAATCCAAAGTCGATCTTGCATCGCAATGGCATGATCCAATGGCGACTCCAGATTCCAGACAGTTTGCTAGCGATTTGCGTAACTCAAAGGCCAATGCCGGAAAACCGGAGGGTGTTCCCGAATGGAGACGCGCTATTGTACCTAAAGATCAATCTTTCGGCAAGCGTACGAACATGTCAATGAAGGAGCAGAGAGAAAGTCTTCCAGTCTTCGCTTTCAGAGACCAGCTCATCAAGGCCGTCAGAGAAAATCAGATTTTGATTGTCGTCGGAGAGACCGGTTCCGGTAAAACGACTCAGCTAACACAATATCTGGATGAAGCTGGCTTCTCCAACGATGGAATGATTGGGTGCACACAGCCACGTCGAGTTGCAGCCATGTCTGTTGCTAAGCGCGTTGCTGAAGAAGTGGGATGTGAACTTGGTCAAGAAGTCGGCTACACAATTCGGTTCGAAGATAAGACAAGTCCATCGACACGAATCAAGTATATGACGGATGGTATGTTGGAACGTGAAATTCTTATAGATCCGGATATAAGAAGGTATTCAGTCATCATGTTGGATGAGGCGCACGAACGCACCATATCAACAGGTATGCCATAACACTCTTTCATGACCATCCCCAGGAATGACGACGCTAACCTCCTAATTAGACGTTCTATTCGCTTTACTGAAAAAGACGGTGAAACGTCGACCAGACCTCAAAATCATCGTCACCTCAGCCACCCTTGACGCTGCTAAGTTCTCTGAATATTTCAACCAATGCCCTATCTTTACTATTCCTGGTCGTACTTACCCTGTCGAAATCCTCTATTCCCGCGAGCCAGAGTCAGATTACCTAGAGTAAGTCACTTGTAGATCCTACCCTATCTCGTTTGGCTGGACCGCCCTTCAAGTTCTAGAAGCGCCATTGCTAACATCTCATAGTGCCGCACTTGTTACAATCATGCAAATTCATCTCACAGAACCGAGTGGTGACATACTTCTGTTTCTCACCGGGCAAGAAGAGATTGATACAAGTTGTGAAATTCTTTTCGAGCGTATGAAAGCTCTGGGACCCAATGTCCCTGAACTGATTATTTGTCCTATCTATAGCAGGTAAGCTAGGTGCCAGTTCTTCACATTGACTTCGCTCTTACTAACCCTATCTCAGTCTCCCGACCGAAGTACAATCTCGAGTCTTTGAGCCTGCTCCCCCTGGTGCAAGGAAAGTTGTTATTGCCACAAATATTGCTGAAACATCTATCACAATTGATGGTATTTACTACGTCGTCGACCCAGGATTCGTCAAGCAAAACAGTTACGACCCCAAACTAGGAATGGACTCCTTGATAGTAGTCCCGATATCCCAAGCTCAGGCAAATCAGCGTGCGGGTCGTGCTGGTCGTACTGGACCTGGAAAGTGTTTCCGACTCTATACCGAAGCGGCATATAACTCAGAGCTCCTTCCGACCACACCGCCAGAAATTCAGCGCCAGAATTTAGCTCACGTTATTCTCATGTTGAAAGCAATGGGTATCAATGATCTTCTTCATTTCGACTTCATGGATCCGCCGCCAACAAATACTATGCTTGAAGCCTTAGAAACCCTTTATGCTTTGTCTGCGCTGGACGACGAAGGACTACTTACAAGACTTGGTCGTAAAATGGCTGATTTCCCAATGGATCCTGCCTTATCCAAGGTCCTTATTGCCTCTGTGGATATGGGCTGTTCCGAGGAAATCATGACTATCGTTGCCATGGTGAATATGCCTACCATATTCTATCGGCCGAAAGAGAAGCAAACACAAGCAGATCAGAAAAAGGCCAAGTTCCACGATCCCCACGGCGATCATCTCACTTTCCTCAACGTTTATAACGGCTGGAAGCAGAACGGATATTCATCACCGTGGTGCTTCGAGAACTTCATCCAGTTTCGCTCGATGAAGCGGGCCAAGGACGTCAGGGATCAACTATTGAAGATCATGCAGAGATATCGCCATCCTGTTGTATCGTGTGGCCGCGACACACAGAAAGTGCGTCGAGCATTATGCTCAGGGTTCTTCCGCAACGCGGCTAGGAAGGACCCACAAGAAGGCTACAAGACTCTAGTTGAGGGGACACCTGTTTACTTACATCCGAGCTCTGCCCTCTTTGGAAAACAAGCCGAGTGGGTGATTTATTCTACCCTCGTGCTTACCGTGAAAGAGTATATGCACTTCACCACGAGCATAGAGCCAAAATGGCTCGTCGAGGCCGCCCCGACCTTCTTCAAGGTTGCGCCGACGGATAAGCTTAGTAAACGCAAGAAGGCAGAAAGAATTCAGCCTTTGTATAATAAATACGCCACCGAAGATGACTGGAGACTTAGTGCCCAGAGGAGAGGTGGAAGAGGCGGCGGTGGTGGAGGAACTTGGGGTTAAAACTCCACGAGCGCACTTTTGGCATAGTATACGAGAATCACTGCCTATTAAGGCGCTGGCAATGTATAGGTATCGACTAGGATAGTGCGTATGGTGCTTCCTGTCGAGTAATTCGAAAATGATCTGTCCGGCTTTGGTTACCACTTGAGTCCTTCATCGACTTCTTTCATCGATATGCTGTATGCTGGCGCGGCGTAGTGTTTGTTACGTTGCTGGGTGACTAGGTTATTATCATACTAGAATTGAGTCTCGTGTTGCAAATATAAGAAACAGGAGAAGAAAAATAAATAAATAAAAGGCCATATGATATAAACCATCGTGGTAGGATTCGAATCTATATCTCCCTAGTACACATACCCTACCTAGTACTACGATCAGGCGTTACACCTTATAATTAAAGTTTTAAGGCATGCCATGTAGATACCTCGTATACCAAAACATCCTTTCTCTAAAGGGGATATCAAGACATAGATTCACAAAATGAACTTATCCCTTCCTTAATTCCACCAGAAACTGACACTGAAGCTCACGCTTAGACCCCTGACGTAATGCCACCAGCCGATGGGTATGTACAGCGCATCCCCCGGTTCTAGGATACAGTCGACGAAAGGGATGGCCTTGAATGCGTCTATGTCTATGTCCACCTTACTCAGTACTGCATTTGAATTGTTCTCGTCGTCGTCATCTAGCTTCTCGTTAGGAACGCCCTTCACATCATCATCATCAGCAGCTGCATCCTCACCGTCTCCCGGAGCAGGAGCCTCGTCCCAACCCTCCAAAACCCCGACGTCGAGCATGCTCGTGTTGCCCATCTCGACGCCGTTCTCCTTCCCCCGCGCGGCTAGCCGCGCCGTCTCGAGAGGCGAGTACAGACGCACGTACTTGCGGCCGACGACCTGCGCGAGAACGTTGTGGTACGGGTCGTTGTGGAGCGGCGAGATGGTCCCCGGAGGCCCGAACCATGCGTTTAGAAGGGGCTCGTCGAGCTCCGGCTGGTTGATGCGTGCGTCGGTTGGGTGTGGGGGAGGGGTGGTGTAGCAGTAGTCTGGGATTAGGATGTCGCTGCGGAGGCTGGGGAGTTGGGTGAAGAGTTGGTGTTGGGCTAGGTAGGCTGTTGGTTTAGCGGGTGGGATGTTTTGGCTGGTTTTGCCGTTATCGTCGGTGTCTGTGGTTTGGTGATTATTTGTGCTGGGGTGTGATGTTGGATCGATGTACTCGTGTAGGAACTCTCCGAATGTGATGAGCTTTTGCCCCCAGCCTTCGTCGACGTAGCTTCGGCCTATTTCCACAGGTACTAGACGTCGACCGTCGAAAGTCTGTGATAGAAGGTAAGAGGGCTGGTTCCATGGGCGCGTGCTCAGAGCGGGCCATTCTCTAAGCGTATTGCGGAGGATGAGAGGTTCGGGTCCCAGATTGAGATCACAAGGCCGGTCTATGTATGTTTGAAACTCTTCAATAGATAGAGCCTCCATTTTTCTAACGGGGTGAGTTATGGGTGGTGTGAAGGGCTCATGTGTTGAGAAAATAGCCCTTGCAATGTCACCCCTATTCATGTCTGACGTCCCGTTGAGCTTTGCCCGCTTTACCGGTCGATCATGGCTAGCTGCAGAGTCATCATCAATGTCCCCATCTTTGAATTCTACTAGCCATATCAGATGGAGAAGTTCCAAAGCCTTATCAATCCATCCCCTTCCTCTCTGCTCTCCTGCTGCCCCTGCTAGGATCAGGGCGAGATCTAGCGTTTTGACAAGCTCGTCTAAGCAGCCGCGAGGATCGTTAGAAGAACCCCTACGAGGCTCATCTAGGGCAGCATACGGGGATTTCAGAAATAGGAGGCAGAACTTCAATATTCGCGCATCGGTATACAACTGTCTCCAACATACGGGGAGGTCTTTGAAGAGGTAGGCGTAGAACTTCGAGTAAGCGATGGATGCGATGTCCTCTAATCTCTTGAGAGCAAGCTCATATTTCTGTAAAGAGCTTGACTTTTGCTCGCTTGTGATAGAGGCACCAACGGTAATAATGGAATTGTCTAGATATAGACTATACACTATGTTCGCTTGACGTGATAGCAAGGCAACGAGGGCCGGGCCACAACCGGCCAGAGATGTTCTCGTGGTGGTAACATGATCATGGTGGTCCTTGGCAGAGAGTATTTCGGTACACTCATCATGAATCGATGACGTAGCCTCTATGCAATGGTTTAGAAGCTTGCTTTTCTGTGCTGACGTTGTCATCGAAATATCTATCACTCGCGTGGCTGATCTACAATTGTCGAGAATTATGTTGAGAGTCGTAGCTTATTGATGATGGTTATGGATCTATCGGGTGATCTTGTATTAGATACTTGCATAATTCTACTTATTAGCCCAAAACTCAACCCATCATCACTACCCGAGCTAAGCTAGATGTTGTGTTCTCAACGTGAGGTAGCAAGAAATAAATTATATTCACATTGTCTCCCTTCATGTTTCATGATATTAACGTATCACTGTTATAGTTAACAGGTGATGGGCTCTTGGATGTTCTCTTCATCATTACAAGATGCTGAGCTTACACGGCTTACAAGTACTCGAAGTTTATGCAACTAAAAGTAAAGCTCTTATGACCCATGTTACAGTGGGTCAGAGCTAGCAGCGGGCAGTCCCGGTAGGTACCTTTTTTCCACAAAATACCACGGGCACGTCGCGTCTGCAGCTCTAACCGCGTCTCGCTCAATCAACACTTACACGAGAAAACCACTAAAGTACCTACTTCCCACCACGCTCTCCTGTGTCACACCAAACTACTACCTACAATTCCCAACTCACCGAAATAAAAGTCTATTACTGACTACATTGTTTACCTGAATTCTAACTTGAGAACATTCATAGTTCAATTCTTTTTTCCAATTGGCCTCTATACCTCCTAGTAATCATAGCAGCCTGCTTGACCCCGCCGTCGTCTTGCTCGTTCGGCGTGTTGGTCGACTCGCTGTGAACGCTGTATTGCTGGGTCTAAACTTCGAGTACCTTCCAACGGATTGACCTCATGAATCCTCCGTAGAATATCGAATGCGAGTATAGATACTTTCCCAATAATGTATCTACCTCGCGATATCATTTCCAAACTCTACGCCCACCTTCAAAGCACTCGACACCCGCTGTCACCACCGGTTCTGATCCTCGTCGCCCTCGAACCCGATGCTCTTTGCGCATGCCGGATCCTCACCCGGCTTCTAAAACATGATTACATACCGCATAAGATACACCCAGTGGCAGGCTATGGCGATCTCGAGCGTGCCGGCCAGGAGCTTGTCGCTCCCATGATGGAGACATGTGGTGGGAGTGGAGGTGTCGTCATCTGTCTCGGCGTAGGTGGAATGGTGGATATGGGCGCGATATTAGGTCTCGAGGTTGAAGGCGAACAGTCAAGCTTCAACGGTGTTGAAGTATGGGTAATTGACTCGCATAGGCCGTGGAATTTAGGCAATGTCTTTGGAGGATTTCCTCTAGACCCAGTCTCGGATACTGCTGCGAGTTACCAATCACGCGCCCCTGGAGGTGTCACCTCAGGCCGTATAGAACGCTCATATAAGCCCGGAAAAGGTGGTATTGTGGTCTTCGACGACGGTGATATCGAGGAAGGCTTGGATGCCGAACGAGACGCCTACCTAAGCCTAGTAGATATGCCAGACGTTGAGGATGACAGTGAAGGATACGATGATGGTGCTTCGGAGAGCGAACAAGAGCCAGAGGAAGAGGCAGCAGCACGACCTGGGCAGAAGCGAAAATCCTGGTCAGATCGCGATGAGAGCAGTGACGAGGACGACGATCGGCCACGACAAAAGAGGCGAAGTAATTCGGTAAGGTTACCCGATCTCTACTCCTCATCATTAGTGTTGACGAATAACGTAGTCAACCCCTATTCCCGATTCCCCACGCCGACCAGCACAGCGAGGGTTAGTGTCAATGCAGAATCCTGCGATCTTTTCTGATGATGCGGAAGACCCACCATCCGCCGCACAACCTCTCAAAGCCCCATCAGCTCGTACGTTGAGAAGGCGGCTTCTGAGAATGAGACGCGAAAACGAAGATGTGCTTCGAAAATACTATCGAATGGGAGCTTCTTATTCTGAGCCGATATCCGCCATGATCTACTCCCTAGCATCAGAGCTAGGCAGGGAGGACAATGATCTTCTGTGGCTGACTATTGTTGGTGTGACTTCTATGGAGCTGTATGGCCGTTCATCTGCGGGACTTGCTGTTACAGTCCGCAGTTCTGACTCGCGACCAACTAATGGCTGGATGGGAATTCGAGGAGCACGGATACGGCAGCTTTTAAGAGATGAGGTACGACGTCTCAACCCACCAGAGCTTGGGTCCAAAGACGCCAGAGTAATGGCTGCGGAAAGCGCGGGGGTCATTCCAACAACAGCCCGTAGCCCGGAAGATACCAGTATACGGCTTTCACCTGAACCCAAATTCTTGCTTATAAGACACTGGAGCTTGTATGACAGCATGCTCCATTCCCCTTATCTTTTCTCACGACTACGTATATGGAGCGAAAGTGGCCTAAAGCGATTACACAAGCTGTTAGCAAAAATGGGGGTGAGCCTTGTCCAATGCAAGCAGAGCTACACTCATATGGATATGAAGGTTAAGAAGGAACTACGCACAAAACTTTTAAAGTACGCTTCGCTATATAATTTAGACGACATGGTACCTGCTGCAGAGACGGATGGCAGGGATAGGGCAGGGGCTAAGGATGGCTGGAGCTTCGTTCGCAGCTGGGGCTGGCGAGCGACGCTTAGTGCACAGGACGTCGGGGTCGTGATTGGTGCCTTACTTGAAGTTAGTAGACACAGCACTATCACAGACGTAGACGGTCGCATACGCGCAAGCCAAGCTCAGGATTATGATGATGATGGGGGCGCTGCCGAAGCACAGGAATGGGTCAGTCGGTTTTGGGAGGCCTACGATGCTCTTGAGAAGTAAGTCATCTTATTTTCCGCGTTAGCCACGAAGCTAATTTTTTAACCCAGCATCGATGCTCTCAAAGCCGGCCTCCCCATCGCACAATATCTCCATCGCGCTATATTTCGCACAGGTACATCACTCATTGGCAAGCGACAGATCAAACATTTGCACGCTTTCCGGATGTGTGTTATCAAGGATGGACCAGATGTTCCTCTCTTCACTCACCCAGCTGCCTTAACAAAGCTAGCACTATGGATCGGCGAGGCTCTTGCAGAGCAAGAAAAGGATGCGAACGGCAAACTCGCCCACGGCGGACGAGGCACACCACTTGTAGTAGCCAGCTTGAACGAGAAGCGCGGTGTCTATCTCGTAGTGGGTACAGGAGGTGGTGGTGGCCCAGACCTTACATTTCTAGACGGTGAGACCGCAAAGGAAAAGCAGGCAGCCAAAGCAACCAAGGCTCAGGAACGAGAGCTCAGGCGCCGCAACAAGGAAAAAATAAAAGAAGAAAAGCGCGCCGCTCGAGCTGCTGCAGGCGACGAGGAATACGAGGAAGATGACACGGAGTCGGAAGCTAGCGAATCGGATTCAGACTCGGACTCGGATGCGGAGGACGAACAAGAACAACGTCAAGACCGCGGCTACGGCCTGAACAAATTCGGAAGCGCCTTCCAAGACGTAGTTAGCGAAACAAATGCTCGCGTGCGGATCGACAGCTTCGAACACTGTGTGGTGGAAGTACGAAAAGAGGACCTTACTGGGTTCCTAGAGAGCCTCAGCATGAAAGCTGTGGTTGGATAGACAAGGAACTTGGCTTAGGGGACGACGATCAGGTGGTTGGCGGCATTCATTTTACTGTCAGGCGTTGAGCGATGTTTGGTGTTTATGGCGAACTGCATTGCATTTTTTGCACCACTGGTGCAAAATCCACCTTTGCTTGGGAGTTGCTTGGGGGGTGGTTGTCATATCATAATCCACATAGCGGAAACTGGAACGACGATAATGGTTGACGATTCGAATAGTTTAGAAGACGGCATCGGGAAGTGGGCCACACTTTGTAGCTAGACAGTTGGTCGAGCTGGATCCAGATAAGATCCATTCGATGTCAGATATTATTTGCGAGAATATATGTGCATGCTTCATTCTTCATGGAGATGTGTTGTATCATTTAGGGGATGAAGCAATTTCTCTGGCATCCCAGCCTCAGGCAATAGTCCGTGCAGCTTGGTAACACCAAGGACTTCTCTATCCACCAATGAGATACCAGTATTGCAATACTGCGTATTGCCTATCGAAGGATGGTTACACAAGGTCATGGTTCAGTTGGGGGTTTACGTCAGCTATCTAGGTACTTTCCCTACGTTTCTACACTCTTTCTAGGATAGAAGAAAGGATGCAACGTTGGGGTAGGCAGGAAACTAACTAACCTCAGGTATTCAGCCTGGTAGGTAGGCATGCTTACAGATGATTACCTACTACCTACACTTCGGCTGCGTTACTGTACATGATACCCCATTATACATGACGACGACATGGATACCTACCTGCCTACTAAGTAGGTATCCCTATCTTGTGAGCTTCATAGGTTGGCAATAGGAAATACTCCTACGCTAATTTGCCCTTGCTTAGGCGCAAGTCGTACAACCTATGTACTTAGGAGCTGCGTACCGCCTTACTACATGGTACCTTACTGTACCTACTTAAGTATCGAGGTGGGGGCGGGGGTCTGCAAGTTGCACTTGATGGCTTTGATGAGTGAAGCGCATCAGCTGCCAGCAGCTGCTTGTTTCGTCCTAGCATACCCCGCCATTACAAAGATTCCAACTTCCCACAAGAAGAAGCAGCGCCCCGCCTCCCCCTCGGTTTCGTATGTGCAGCTGAGCTCGAGGACATCGCGTTCAACTGACGCCTCATTGAAATAGGCAGTTTACACCATCTGCCAGTAGTTTCCTTTTGTTGCCTTTCCCACTCTCTCACCGCCCTGTCTCCCTTTCTTTGTCCTCATGTTTAGCTCAACGATATCTTTTTCTATAAACCCTATAGTAATAGTATGGACATACTCTAGAACATATCAGTATCTTCCTTTTTAACAACCTCGGCACCTCGATGAGGGAACTACAAGCTGGCCTCAATCACCACCAGCATTCATTGAAGTGCACCAAAGAATACGAACATACAAATATACGAACATATACTACGCATACATACCGTAGACCATAAACCATCGACCTTTGCAGGCTATACCTAATGTGAGCAATTACATCTATCTCGCTTGCATGCATCATTCACTACATCCCGCTAGTTGAGGAGAGTTCCAATCCAACCAGCCCAGTAGCCTCTCTCTACCCCTCCCTATCCGCCTCACCCCCTGTAATCGGCCAATCCTTCAGGGCCACTCGAGGACAAATACAACGGGCGCGGGAACTTGGACAATCAGCAGGTCTGGCGGACGTGTCTACGCATGGGCGACCCACTTATTACCTACGTCTCCGTACCCGTTGCAGTGAGTGAGTGCTAGAGTATCTAGCGCCAGGGCAGTACCCAGGCTCTCGGTCTCGCTCATCAGCGCCCAGAACGGTCTCCATAACCAAGTGGATGGCAGATCGATCTCTTGTCTCGTCTTGCCCTTCGTTTATTGTATCGATATGACGATAAATCCGAGCAAGGTGGTAGTACAACGCCCGGTTAAGGCTACCTAGTATACGAACTCGACCATCCATGCATCAACATCAACAAAGGCTCAATCGTTGTCTGTCAATCAATCTTACTTGTAACTCGTCCATTCTCGGCCCTTTGGTCGGGATTAATCTACAAGCTAGCTAGCCACAACCTGGAAAAAGCCCTGTCTGCGTCAGTCAGTCAGCGTCTACAGCTGCCATTTGCTACGCTCGTTCTCGTTCTCTCTACTACGTAAGGGAGCCATCGCTAACCCAACATTCAATCAGCCCACCATTACCAGTAGTTACCAGAAGGGGCAGAGAACATAATTGTTTCTTGCCGCTAAATCAATCCATCCCTCTTCCCTTTCATACTTCATACGGGGCGAACAACCACATGATCGAGTTATCTACCTAGTACTTAGATTTCTGGCCTTACGATTTTTCTGTTCTGTGCTTCGATGCGACAAGACAATAGCTCCTTTTTGGTTTGCTTATTATTGAGTTTATTTATTTAAGCCATCGGTCCCCCGACACCCGACACCCGTCTCCGACTCATGCGGCTCTGTTCTTTACTGCGAGAATCGCAAGCAGCCTAGACTACCCATAAATCTGTTACGGCGATTGTTGCGACAACCCCACCTTGTAATTACCTGCCTACTGCCTACTGCTCACTACCTACTCACTCACTTACGTAGCGGCGCCTGCGGTCTTACCTACAAGTACCTATCTCTACTACCCATTGCCTGCTACCTACTACATCACCTATACCTACACACCTTGCGGTACCTGTGTCTCAACATTGAACTTACTCACTTACGTACCTCCTCTACCTACCTATTCTGTCGCCTACTCTTGCCGCGCGCCGCATCACTAGCAGTTCTAGCACTGGCATCCATACCCTATTACCGACCACCTACGACATTCTCACCTCACCTGTACATCCATCCATACATCTGCAAATCACCTGAACCTTGAACACCTCCCACGTATATCCTCCTAGCGCCTCTTAAGCGTCCTCCTTTTCTTTAGTCCGATACCCTGAAATAGAACATGGGCAAATCGTAAGTCTAACTCTCTGTCTTGTCGCTCTTTCCCCCGCAGCAACTAGGCTATCCCGAACATCCTTGTCGTCTACGCCAACCGAACTTTGCGACAATCCATTCCGTCAAACGTCAACACACCAAAGCTTCTCTCCCTTCCTGCCCCTCTCTGTACCGAAGCCCAAGACGGAACCCAAATCAAGTCAATTATTCACTTAATTTGGCAATGCGAAGTTCCAGGCTCATATTTCTCTTTCTAGTCAATCCAAGCTCTCCCAGGAGCAGCTTGCTGAACTCCAGAAGTCCACTCACTTTGACAAGAAGGAACTACAACAATGGTATAAGGGTAAGTAATACCGAAAGCTGAAAACCTGCCATCCGTCCCTTCTGTGCGATGGCGCTCACTCTTGTTGCTAGGTTTCCTAAAGGACTGTCCCTCGGGCATGCTCACGAAAGAGGAATTTCAAAAGATCTACCGCCAATTCTTCCCCTTCGGAGACCCATCGTCTTTCGCCGATTATGTATTCAACGTATTCGACTCCGACAAATCCGGATCCATCGATTTCAAGGAGTTCATCTGTGCGCTAAGCGTTACTAGCCGTGGCAGGATGGAGGATAAACTCGATTGGGCCTTCCAATTATACGACATTGATGGGGACGGTAAGATCAGCTACGACGAGATGCTCAAGATTGTGGAGGCAATATATAAAATGGTACGTTTTAGTCACAGGGAGGATAGACATCTATTCAACTCATGCTAATACATCATCTATGTTATACAGGTCGGTTCCATGGTGAAGTTACCAGAAGACGAAGATACCCCAGAGAAGCGTGTCAGAAAGATTTTCAACATGATGGACAAAGATGAGAACGGAAGTTTGGACATGGATGAATTCAAGGAGGGAAGCAAGCGTGATGAGACGATCGTGTCAGCCCTATCGCTATATGATGGCCTAGTGTAATCCGCGACTAGCTTAGTCGGGGTACAAAAAATCTGGGCAAGAGACACATGCCATGAGCACGTGTTTGAGGAAGGCTAAGGATAGTCTGGTAGGGTGGGAAGGGACTACCGATGATCTGTAGATGGAAACGGGGTTTTGCTCCCGCGAGGGCCGGTGACAGAAAACCCTGATCCCTTTTCCTTGATTTCCTCTTTCTCTATCTCTCTCTTGTCTTGTATGTCGTGAGGGAATGTCAAAGCCTTGATTTTGTACTGGCTCTTCTCACCACTAGTTGCACTCTGTCTCGTACTCATCATGGCAAGAAGTGAAATACAACGTAACCTAGCCAAAGAACAAGTGTGTCACAGCTCTTTTTCCGACTCGCTCGCCCACTCCAAACCCCAAGAGCTCCCTCACAACTATCTGCCGCGAAGAACAAACGAGAAATCGTTTCTGCCCGATGACTATGGGCACGAGGGAAGTTCTCCGGTGCTGCGCCTCGCTAGCATAGCCCCCTTACCTACCTACTTGGGAACCTATCCAGTCTACCATTGGCCGAAATGTCACCAGTGCGTGCATGCGGTATGTGGGCTGTTATGTGATTGATTAATTCAAGTGGAAAAAAAAAATATTACGATTTTTATTAGTCTTGGAGGGGATGTCTTTTTGTTTTCTACTTAGTATGTAGTACTGTAGCTCTTACTGTATTGTATGTATACATATGTATGCATGCATGCATGTATGAGGTCAGATAAAGTGGAATAACGGACAGATGGGTGTTGTCTCCACCTCCCCATACCGAACGCTTGGGGCTGTTACAGGGTTGGGTGTGGATGGTCTGTCTGTATAAGTTACGAGAGTTGAATTTGGTTGTGGGAAATGGCATAACCTTTTTTGAATACCTTACTGAGGTGTATATATAGTATTCATGTATCTACATGCGTATATGTGTTTATATATACATAGGCACGAGGTAAGGTTAAGCAGGTTGGGATCTTGTTGCACGTGTATGTAGCGTAGGGATGTATGCAACAAGAGAGAGTTTAATATAAAGTAGGTATACATGAGTATGTATGTGTGCGTACGTAGCACATTGTGGGAGTTTTTTCGTATGTGTCCATGCATGTGTGTAAGGAAGTGTATGTTGTACATGATATGTGTTGCCTAAAGTGTACATATGCATCACATCACATCGCATCCCATACATACATCCATCTACCTAGGAATCAATTGTCTATCAATATGCTTACTATGTAGGGCTTCAACAATACACACTACATTTATCTAGGTGTATTATTTACAGTATATAATTACCAACTACCTATTTAGCAATAAAAGAAATACTTTAAATTTTAAATAAATTCTACTAACTAGACTTCCCTACTTATATTCTTTCCTCCTTATAATACTCTATGCCATTTAAATATCTTGCTCTTAACAAACTACTACATGTGTAGTAGAAACCACTAACTACTTACCAAGGCTAACATATTAACTAACTCTACATTCCCAAAGGTTACAGGATTATTATATTATTTATATTATCTGCATCTTATACACCGTTGTCTAATGTTACAATTCATTGCCATTGCTGTGGGGAACAAAAAAGGCAGACAGACAGATAGACAAACAGATAGACAGGTAGGTAAGAGATTAGTATCGAATGAGTTCTCCGTATATATCCAAATCTAATACCATGAACGATCATATATAACTATACTTGTTGGAAAACTTGGGATTTTGTCCGCTTTTTTATAGATAAGTCGGTAAGAGCAAATATTAATAGTTAGGCCGGCTAAAGAGCAGTTTTTTATATAACTGCCCGACTTAAAAACTAAAAGCGGTGCAGCGTGCTAAAGGCTAATTAAATTTTAAAAACTACTTTTGGTTTTGCTTGTTATGCTTTATATGCTGTTTTATTATTATTATCGCGCAGCTTTTTATTTTAGACCTGTTGTATATATTTTATTTTTATACAGCGATAACCACTTATTAGCTGCAAAATAATAGCTTAGCAGCGCAAGCGCAAAAAAAGCAAAAAAAGGCAGCGCCTAGCAGTTATTATATATATTATTTATGCTTTTTTTTTTTTTGTTTAAAAAAACAGCTTTTTTTAACGCATTTTTTCTGCTGCTTTTTTGCTTTTTTAGATTTTATAATTTATATTAAAATAAAATTAAAAGCTAGAGCTATATTAACGCCTAAGCTTTTTTTAATATAAAGCAAAGTAAAAAAATTATATTTTATAACTTTGCTTATAAAAAACCTTAAAGCATAAAAATAAAAAAGCTTATTAAATATAAAAACTTTTTAGTTTTAAAAACTAAAAAACAAGCGTTTTATTATATTAAAAACGTAGTAAAAGCGTAACTAATTAATAAAAAATTAAAATAAATATACTTTTTTTTTTTTTTTTTTTAAGTAATATAGTCGGCCTAAGCTTGCTTTACTAATATATATTGCTTTTTTAAATATTTTATTTAAATCTATAAGATCGACCTAAATAATATTTAAATAAATATTTGCAAAAATAAAGATTTTTTTTAGCTTATATATAACTTTTTTATTATTTATATAAAAAACTTTAATTATAAGCAACTATACTTTAAGCTTAATAAATATATTATTATATAAAATATTAAATTAGTTGCTTTAATTAATAATATATAAAATATACTAGTTAACACAGCTAATTATAATATTTTTTAGCAAATAAAAACAGTAGATTTAAATAATAAGCTTAAATAATTATTTAATAAAAAAAGCAAATATTGCAGCATTATTATTAAAATTAATATAGTTAATAGCTTTTTTTTTTGCTATTTTATATTAATTTTGCGGCTAACTTAAAATAATAAATTATAAAAAAATTTTTTAATTTTTTTAAATTTAATCGCAAGCAAATATTTTAAAAAAAAAAAAATAATATCTAGCAATATTATAATCTTTTTTAAAACGTTATAAATATAAGCTTTTTATATTATTTATATTTTTTAAGTTTAAATCGCTTTTTATATTATTATTTTAATTGCTGCTATTAAAAGGTTTTATTTTAAAATTATTATATTATTTAAATATAAATAAGTTTAGCTTATGCTTTTATAAAACTTTAAAAATTTTATTAAAAAAAAGCTAGTAGCTTTAATTTAAATATATTATAATAAGCAAAAAATAAAAATAATTAAGCATAACTAATATAAAATATATATATATACGCTTAACTTTTATATTTTAATATATTTAATAATTATTTAAGCTTTTATTTTATATTATTATAATTTTTTATAAGCTATTTTATTTTATTAGCCTGCTAATAAAATATATATTAGCTAACTAGACTTTTAAAACAAATTTTTAATTTTTTAATAATTTAATAAATCGATTATATTTTAATAATATAATTAAGTTTTTGTTTTTATATTAAACAAAAAAAATAAAAAATAAGCTTATTATATTTTTTAATTATACTAGCTATTTAAATATATAAGCGCGTATTTTTATTATAGCAAGCTTATAAAATAAAAGTTAACGCTTATATTTATTGCGCGTTAGCGTTAAAAAATATTTATTTAATAAAGTCTTTTATTTTTTTAGCAGGCATTTTATTACTTACTTTATTTATTTGCTGCTAATAAAACTATATAAATAATATTATAAAGTTTATATAAAATTATATTCTTAAAAATATAAAAAAAATGTTTTTAAAAAATTATTAATTATATTAGGTTTTTTATAACTTAATAAAAGTAGTTTTTAGCAAATAAACAAAAGTAAACAACGCAGATTTTTATTAAAGCTTTTAGCACTTGTTTTTTTAGCATGACTTTAGCGCTTTTATTTATATTAGCAAGTAAAACATATAAACATTTAAAAACTAGAAAAATTTGCGCAGCTTTTACTACGCTTATTATAAAACTATTAAATTTTTTTTCTTAAATAGCCTAGCTGCTATATAAATTACTGTAAAAATATTTTATATAAAACATATATTTTTTAACATATATTTTTTAAAGCTAAAGCAAATATATTTTAAAAAAGTTAATAAGCTTTAAGCAATAAATAAAGCGCTGCTTTTTTAAGCCGCTTATAATATTATTAACTTTAGTAAAATTTTCGACTTAAAAAATATTGCTGCTGCTATATTAGTTAACAAGTTTATACAGCTTAAAAAATATAATAATATTAGCAATACTTTTAATTTTTTTAGTTTTTATATTGCTTTTTTTTAGCATTATTTTACTAAGGTTGCTATTTTATTTAATAAAAATAAAGCTAAACTTATTATTAAGCAAAAAAATTTATATTAATACCTTTTTAAATATAACTTGTTTATAAAGCGCGGTAATTTTATTAAATATAATATTAAAACTTATTTTAACTATAATAATTTTAACTAGCTTTTTTTATGCTTTAAATATTATCAACTTAAGTACAAAAAATATTTTATTAATAAGCCGATATAATAAAGCAATTATATTAAAATTTATTATAGTCGCAAGCATGCGCTAAACTTATTTAATAGCTTTTATTTATAGCTTAACGCTTTATAAATAAAAAACTAGCTTAAAATTAACTAAAAAAAATATTACTTTATATATAATAATATATTTAAAAACGCTAATACGTTTATATATTATTTTTAAGTTTTATATATAAAAAAATAAAAGTTTTTTAAGTTTTTTTTTAACTGCTTTAAATATGTTAAGCAAGAAATAATACCTTGTTATTTTAACAACGCAGCTAATTAATAAAATTATTTACTAAATTTTTATTAAGGCGGCAGTACTTACAGCAAATTTTATATTATTTTATTTTCTTATAAAAAAAAATGTTTTTTTGTTAAAGCATTTAGCGCTAAAAGCTAGGGCAGTTTAATTATAATTAAGCCTTGCGCTAAAAAAGCTAGGCCTGCAAAAAAAAAAAAAAAAAATAAAGATAATAGTTAATATATTATAGTAAAATTTAAGTTAAGCTTTATAAACCCTTAGCTATTAAAATATATTATTTAAAAATAAATCGCTTAGCAATTATAAATAGCTTAAAATATAATATAAATCTTTTATATGCTAGTTTTTTATATTATTTATATAAACTATACTATTAATAAATAAGCTATTTTATTTATTTTATTATTTTATATTTTAATTTATTTAAGCAGGCCTTTTATTTTTTTATGCTTGCTATAAATATATTATTATTTTTTAGTTTAAATATATATATAAGTAGCAACAAATAAAAAACTTGCTTTTTTAATAGCAGCGTATAAAATATATAAAATAATACTATACGGCGCTTTATTTAGCTGCATATTTAAATATTAATACTTATTAACGCTATAACAATAATTATTACTTTAATAGTTAGCTTAGCTATTAAATTAACTAATAGTTTTTTTAATAATTTTAATAATAATATTACTATAAAAAATAATATTAATAAAGCAGCTATATTAATAAAAACAAAAGATATTATTATTATTAATTATTTTATTATTATAAAAAAAGCAAGAAATAATATGCTTGCTATATTAGTTGCTTAAGCAGTTAAAAAAAAAATAGCTATAGCTAATGTTTTTAATAAAGTAAACAATATATTTTTGCACCTACTAAAAGACTAATAAAAATTATTTAAGCAGTAACCATAAAAATAATTAAATATACAGGTATAAAAAAGCGTGCTGCTAAAGCAGTTAATATTTTATCTTTAAAATATTATAGTAATATTTTAATTTTTTTTTTGCAGGCATAATATTTCTAGCTTTTAATTTTATTTATAATATTTTAGTAGCTATTTTTTTAAGTATTAATTTATTTTTTAATAAAATTAACCTTAATATATAAATAAATATTATATATAAAAGTTAAGCTAAGTAGTAAACAGGTTTTTAATTAGTTAATAAGTAGGTTATATAAATAAAAGATTTAGCTTATTTTTTTGCTTATATATTTTTTAAAAAAAATAAAATAAAAAATAAAAAATAAAAAACAAAAAATAAAAAACAAAAACTAATTATTAATATATATTTATTTATTAATAAAGTTACTAGCTACGCGCTAAGTTTTATATAAAAAGTTTATTTAAATGCCTGCTATTATTAGCTTAAGTTTACTGCGACCTAAAAGCAATTATTATTAACAATAAAAAATAAAAATAATAAAAATAAAAAAAATAATCTATTATATTTATTTTTATTTAAAATATATTAAAGCATAAACTTTGCATATAAATAAAATAATATTTAAATAGTATAAATTAATAATAAAAATATATTTTAGTTTTTTATTAAAACTAATATAACTTATAAATATAAGTTTTTTTTAAGCTATATATACTTTTTAAAACTATAACGCTTACAAGCGTAAGACCTAATATAATTTTAATATAAAAAGTTAGCGATATACTATGCTTTATTTTTGTTTTTACTTATACTTATTATTTTTAAAACTCTTTTATTTATTTTAATTTATTTAATATAAATTCTTTAAAAATAAAGCAGTAAATTAATTATAAAATATATTTATTGCTTTAATTATATAACTTTAAGGTTTAAAACTTATAAATAATTTTTAATTAATATATAAATAACTTTATAAACAAGTATAAAGCTATTTTAAAAGCTTAACGCTAATAGGTTAATAAAAACTATAAACTATAAAAAGCTATTTATATTAAATATAAAAGCTATTTTTAAAAACTTAAAACATTATAGTAAAAATAAAAAATAAATGACTTTTTATTATAAAAAACTTAATTAAATAATAAAATCTAAAATTTAAAAACTTAAAAACAAAAAATAATAAATAAAATTTAATATACTTAAAACTAGCATACGTTTTAAATAGTTAAAGCTAATTATAACTATAAAAAATAAATAAATTATTTAAGGCTTAATAGTAGCTAACAAGCACTTTAAGTATATAATATAAACTGCTATTAATTAACTTTAACTAAAGTATATATTATTTAAACTTTTTTTAGCTAATATTAATATGCTTGCTATAGCAAAAAAAATTAATTGCTATAATATATAAAATTTATAGTTTAAGCATAAAATAAAAGCAACTTAATATTAGCAAACTAAAAGCTTTTTGCAATTTTTAACCTAATAAAATATATAAAATTTAACAAAAAAATAAAAATTTTTATTTTAACATTTTACTTTTGTTTATCGATCTTAAAAAAATAAAAATATACGGTAGCTTTATTATTTTGCTTTAATATATTTTTAGCTTATTATACTACCGGTATAAAAGCGGCTAAATTATAAAATAGCAAAACAGCTATAAAAATAAAAGCTTGCTTATTAACTAACGCTAATATTTTATTTTTTTGCTTAATAAAAATAAGTTTTTTATATTATTGCAAAAAATGCAATTTAAGCTTTTAAAGCAGCTTATATATAAATAGTCGGCCGCATATAATTTTCGGCTATTTTTACTATTTATAATAGCTAGCATAAACTATAAGTTTAAGCAACCTATAATTTTATTTTATAAACAGCTTTAATTTATAATTTTTAAAAGCGGTATAAAACGCGTTGCTTATAAGTCTTTAAAAATAAAATTTTTATATATATATTATTGCTAACTTGTTTAAGCTATATAAAACCAGCGCGTTTAAATAACAGCTAAATATTATTATTAGCTATAAAAAACAGCTTTTTTAGCAATAATAATTAATTTAACTATTTTTAAGCAACGCTAAAGCTTGTTATTACATATATACTAGCTAAACCAGCGCTTAAAAATTATATTTTAAAGACTAGCTAGCGTAACGCTTAGTAGCAAAAAATAAACATATAATTAAAAGAATAATAAATAAAATTTTTTATTAAAAAATAATAAAATTAAAACATTAAAAAAATATTAAAAGCTATATAATAATTTAATAGTTTATTCCTTTTTTAAAGTTTTTTTGTTTGTTTATATTTTAATCGGTTTTACTTGTTTATATAATTTATTTTTTTATTATTTTTTAATTGCTATTTATTAATATAGTTCTTGCATTTATTAAGCTATTTATTTATGCATTACCTTTTTAGCCTTAAACTAAAGCATATTTTAAAATATTTATTATACTTTTTTATATTAATAATTATATAACACTTATACGCCTAGATTTTTTATAGCTAATAATATATTTTTAATTTTTATTTTATTATATTTTAATTATATAAATAATATTTAAAAAAAAAAGCTTATACTAAAAAATAATAATAATTAATTTTAACTTGCTAAAATATTTAACAGTAGTAATAAAAAAATAAAACCAGCTTTTTATAAGTTTTTATAAGATTATATATTTCTTAAATATTGCTTTAATAATTAAGTCACTTAAAGTTATAAACTTTACAGGTAATATAATATTTTAGCCTACCTAAAATATATAATGCTAATATATTAGTATTAAAAAAAAGCGTTAAAAATAAACCCCTTATTATGCTTAATTTATATTAAAAATAATATTAATATATTTTTAAGCAAATTAAATAAAATTTAAATTTTTATAAAGTCTTTAAGCTTTATATAAGCTATTAAAATTATATTTTTATATAAGCAAAATATATATATATAAAAGCTATTTAAATTTATTTTTTTTATTTGCTATATATTTATTATAATTATTTAGTTATATTTATTTTTTTAATATTATATATTTATAATTTTTAATAAGCTAGGTTATAATACCTAATAAATTGCAATATTAATAACTAAAAGGCGGCAGTATTAATATAAATGCCTAGGTTATTAAATAACATACTAATATAAATAGCCAGCGTTTTAATGCCTACTTTTTAGCAAGGTTAAGGTTATACTTTAATTTTATTATACCTAATAGCTATAAAATCGATTACTTTTTATTTAAATATGCGATTTTATATTTTATATTAAATAATATAAACCTAGCTAATTTACTAGTTACGCTTTATATACTTTTTAAGCCCTTTAAGCGTTTATATTTACTTTATTTATATTGCTAAAAATATATAAAATTATAAAGCCTTTTTTATATTATATATTTTATAAAATAATTAAATAAAAATATATTAAAAAAACTATACTCTTTTTATTATATAGCTATAATCTTTTATAAATATAGCGTTAAATATAAAATTTGCTTTTTTAAACTATTATATAATATATATAAAAGCTTTTTTTATTTGCTTATAATTATTATTAGCACTTTTAATAATGCTTTATAAATATAATAGCTAAAATATATTCTTATAATAATAATAAAACTATTTGTTTTATAATATATTTTAAAACTTATAATAACTACTAAAATAAATCTACTAAAAAAAAGCTAGCAGAACTTTTAATATAAAGAGATTTTATAAATATTACTTTTTTATAATAAATTATTATAATATATTATTATATATAAGACTAGCTTTTTATATTATTTTTTTTTTTATATAGCGCTTAAAATTAATATTATAAAATTTTTGCAGTAGTTT
This sequence comes from Xylaria sp. FL1042, assembly GCA_022495085.1. Classification (NCBI taxonomy): domain Eukaryota; kingdom Fungi; phylum Ascomycota; class Sordariomycetes; order Xylariales; family Xylariaceae; genus Xylaria; species Xylaria sp. FL1042. The sequence goes on from MU380134.1 coordinate 325,674, forward strand.
TTATAATTATATTATCTTAAAGGTATAGCTATAATCTTTTACTATAATACTTAAAAAGTGAATTTAAAAAGCAAACGTAGCACACTGCTTATAAGCTACTTAAGACCACTATATATATATTAATATAAAAGTTTTTTACTTTTTAATAATATTTATAATAATAGCAATATTATTAAATATATTAATTTTTACGCAACTTATATTTGCTATTTAAGTTGTTAGCTTTTTTATTATAGCTTTTTAAGTTATTATAATATATTAATACTAATATTATAAGGTAAAGTTATACAGTATTTTTATTATTTTTTAAGCTATTATAAATTATTAAAAAATTTAGCTCAAGTATAATTTAATATACTTTTTTTAAAACTATAAAAGCTTAATACTAATTTTAATAAATAATTAAACAAGATAACGCTATTTATATTAATAAAAAAGACTTTTTTATTTTTTAATTTGCTAAGATTTTAATAAACTATTTTATTAGCATTTTTATAAAAGTAGAAATTTATTTAGCATTTACTATATAATAAACTATAGTGCTTATAATAAAATTACTATAATAAGTTATAAAAATAATATATTAAGCATAAACTTTTTAATATTTATTCTTATAGCTATAAGTAAAATTATTAAAATATAAAGAAAAAAAAAAACTATATAACTAAATTAAGCAGTTTTATATATATAAAATCCTTTTATATTTAATAGTTTTATATATATATAATCTTTTTATATTAAATAGTTTTATATATGCGTAATTTTTTTATATTTAATTCTTGTTTTTTTTTTGCTATTAGCTAAAAGCGTAGACTATACTAATATAACTTAACGTAAACAAATATTTATAAAGTTATCTTTTTAAATTATCTGCTTTAAAAATTAAAAGAGATATAATCTTTAGCGTAAAGCAATAAGTCGACTATTAAAAAGTAGTAATAATATATATAATAGTTAATAATATAAAATATAATACTAAATAATCCCCTTTTACTTATTTATATTATTACTGCTAGCAAAAGTTTAAATTAAGTTATAATTAGTTATAAATTATAAAATATATGCTATTAATTCACTTAAAATATAACTTTAAACCTTATTATTAATATACTTTATAATATAATTTAAATAATTATCTTATAAGCTTTAGCCTTTGCTATAGTTATTATATATAATTGGCCGCTTATTTGCTAAATATTAATACTTAAAAATAAAAATGTTAAAAAAACAACGCTTATTAATTAACTATATAACTAATAAATGCGTTTTCTTATATATATATTTATTAAAATTATCTAATAATTACCTTTATAATAAATAATAATATAACTCTTTTATTAAAATATTATTAACTTAAATACCTATTTTTATTAATTTATTATATTAGCTTAAAATTCTTAACCTAAATAATAGTTAAAAAAATAGCAAAATTTAAAAAAGCTAAAGTATAGTTTTAGTATATAATATTATATTACAGAAATCTTTTAATAAAATTAACTATATATTTTAACAGGCCGTAAAAATAACAGGTCTAAACACTTTAAAAAAGCTTTTTATTATAATCGTAAAAAATAAGCGCAACAAAAAGAGCAACAAAGCTATATTTTTTTAAAAAAAAAAGCAGCTTGCAAGATATTTTAGCTATATATTTACTAAAATATTAGCAGTAAATATAGCAGCTAAATATATTTAAGCAGTCTTTTATTAAATATTTAATATATTATTAATGCAGCTATAAGATTATTTTTATATATAATTTTATAAAATATAAAAGCTTATTATTTAAATATAGCTACTATAATATTTTAAATTTATTTTGTTATGCCCTTTTAAAAATTATTGCTGCAAAAAGACCACCGGACTATATTGCCTAAAAAAGCGACTATATAAAATTGTTTAAAAATAAACAGTTTATACCTGTTTACTATAAAACAAGACTCCTTTATTTATATAACTAGGTGGTATTATTATATAATTAATAATTATTAATAATCTAAGCTAGGTATTATATTTATATAGCTCTTTATAGTTATTTTAATAATTTAAACGCCTTTATAGCCTTTTTTAATCATTTATTAAAATTATTACATAATAAAAACCAATAATTATGCTATATATACTTTATACTTCGCTTTTTTTATATAATATAACTTAATTAATAGTAGATAAATATTTTACCTATTTTTTTAAATTCTTTTTTTATTATTATATTAAATAAAATTCTTGTATATAAAGCATAGTTTATTATTATTATATTTTAAATATAATATAAAACAGCTTAAACATGCCTTATTTATTTATTGCTTTTATTTATAATTTATTATTACCAAGAGAGGTTCTTTAAACTATAATTAAAGTTGTTGTCCCTTTAGCGGGAATATTTATAGTGCTTTTATAAAGATATTATTAAAAAAGTTATTTTAAACTTAAATTTATAATAAGCTAAACTTTTTTTATAAACAACTAGGTATAAATATAATAATATTAGTTTTAAACTATAAAAAAAAAATGCTATTACTTTAATATTAAGGTAATTAAAGATTAAGTAGTAAAAAATATAAATATTTTAATTGCAAAAATAAAAAATATTTAATATAAATAGCAACTTTAAAATAAGAGGTTTTAAATTATTAATAAATACTTGCATGGTTTTATAAAATATATTAATATATAGCAATTATAAAAATAAGTAGAAAATTAAAAAACAACTAGGTTATATTAAACTATATTTATATTAACAAATAAAAGTATACGCTTAAAAATAAATTAGCTTTTAATTATAATATATATATTATTTAGCTAATAATATAAATAACTTTATAACCTAATAAATACTATTTATAATGTGGGCTAAAATAAGCGCCAAGTGAAAAAAAAGTGTAAACTTATATTTACTTAGCTATAATATAATTTGGTTAAGCTTTTATTAAATATTATTAAGCATATATTAAAGTTTATTAACTTATTTTTAAAGCTAGTTTAATTTAAAACAAGATTAATTGCCCAGGATTTTTAACTTATTTTATAAGCTATATAATTAATAGTATATTTAAAATTATATGTTTATATTTAGCAGACTTTAAAAGTTCTTTTTAAATTGTTTTATTTAATTTTTATAAGGCTGCTGCTTTTTATTGCTTTAGGCTTAAAAGGGTATAAGGTTTATTTATTATAATAAATTGCCGGGTTTATAATAAGTATTAACTAAGGTTATTAGTAAAAAGTTTTAATATATTATATTTAAAAATTAAAATTAACCGCTAGTATAATATATTTATATAAACTTATAAGCTGTTTTTTTTTTTTTTTTTTTTATATTAAATATAAATCGCTATGTTTTTTTTTATTTATACCGCTTTTATATATATGCTTAAACTATATTATAATATATATTTAAACTAGTTAAAAATCTTTTAAATACTAAGCTATATATTAAAATAAACCATATATAATAAATTATATTAAGTAGTAAGTTTTTTTACTTATTAATAAATAATACATTATACCTTTATCTGCGGTCTTTAATAATATATATAATATTAGCGACTGCTTAAAATGTTTTTATCTATAGATAGCAACAATAAGTTAAGAGTAAACTCTGGTTTTTTTTAATAAAAGGTATTGCTAACGTTTATATTAATTTATATTATATTAGCTAGGTGCACTATATTTATTGCCCTAGGATAAATTAAGCAAAATGTCTTTATTATATTATGTTTTTATTAGCAGCTTATTTTAAACTAGGTAATATTAATATAGCAATAGCTAGATATACTATAATATTTTAAATATTTTATATTAATTATTTATATTAAAAAGAATTATTTAAGCATAAAACTACTACTAGACTTTTATAATTATTTTATGTAAATATATAAAATTAATACGTTAAGCGATAAAATTATAAAAAATAAAGTCTTTTAATTTAAAATATATTAAAAGAACTAGATTTTATTTTTACTTTTATATATTTATAGTTTATTTAAATATAATAATAGCTGAAAAATTAAAAGATTAGCTTTAAGATTTTATTTAAGCGCAGTATTAAATCTTTAAAACATCTTATAGTTTTATTTAGCTGTAAATATTTTATTATTTACTATATTTATATAGTTTTATAATAGCTAAAACATGCTAATAACATGTCGTGGTTTTTTTATAGTTTTTATTTTAAGCTTAATAATAAAGGCCTTAAATAAATATAAGAAAAAGTGATTTAAGGCGCAGTAAAAACAACTTAAAAAAATCATATATTTATAGCTACCTTTTATAAAGTATTTACTTAATACTTATATATTCCCCTTAATTTCTTGTTTATATATATATTTACTTAAGTACTTAATAAGGCTAAATCTTAAAGTAGTTTAATCTAGTTAATATATACGCTAATATATCCTTATTGTAAACCTTTTTAGCCTTTTATATTAATATATATTAATTAATATATAATATAATATTATATATAATAGTTTATACTTATGCAGTACGCGTTAAGACTTTAATAAAATAATATATATAAGCAAAAGCAAATAATTAGCTTAATTAGCTATTGCAGGCTTTATAATTAAACCTTAAAGTCCCTTGATTTTAACTAAAGTGCCTTTAATTTTAAAGTTTTTTAATTTTAACCAAAGTGCCCTTAATTTTAACTAAAGTGCTTTCGATTTTAAAATGCCTTTAATTTTAAAGTGCCTTTAATTTTAAAATGCTCTCGATTTTAACTTAAGTGCTCTTAATTTTAAAATGTTCTCGATTTTAAAATACCTTCGATTTTAAAATGCCTTTAATCCTAAAGTGCCTTTTTATTTTAAAGTGCTTCTCTATTTTAAAATATTTTTTATCCTTTTAAATAGTAGACCTAGATTATTTTAATAATAATTTAATCGAATTGCTAGCTAATTATTATTTTATTTGTCGTAGTGTTTATAAAGCGATAAAAACGCTGTAAAGGTTATAAGCTATTAACGCTAACTTGTTAAAAAAGACTATACTGCTTTAAAACAAGTCTGCTTAGCAAATTTTTTATGCTACAAATAAGCAAATAGTAAAAACTTTTTAGCATTTTATTAACAAAAAAAAATTAAATATAATACTTAAAATATTTAAAAGCTAGCCTGCTTAATAAAATAATTTTATAATAAAGCTTGTATTAAAAGTAATATTAATAAAAAATATTGCTAATATTAAAAAAGGTTTTAAGCGATAGCATATATATGCATACCTTTTTAAGTTAATAATTACTACATTTAATTTTAGTATAAGCTTAACTTTAACTTTTATTTTCTTAAGTTATAATAATTTAATATAAGCAGCAAGCAATGCGGTTTATTAAAACAGTATGCTCTTTAACTAATCCCTTTAATTAATAAAACCTAGTTTAATAATTATATAAGCTTTAAATTAAACTAATTTAACTTATTAAAACAGTATATATTTTAAGCTATCTTTTTAATTAGTAAAACTTGGTTTAATAATTATATAAGCTTTAAATTAAATTAATTTAACTTATTAAAACAATATATACCTTAAGCTATCCCTTTAATTAATAAAACCTAGTTTAGCAATTATACAAGCTTTAAATTAAACTAATCTAATTTATTAAAGCAGTGTATACCTTAAGTTATCCCTTTTATTAATAAAACTAAATTTAATAATTATATAAGCTTTAAGTTAACTTAATTTAAAATATTTTACTGCTTTAAAACTTAGTAGTTAGTCTTTTTTAAATATTTATTTTTTTAATAATCCTTTTTAAAATTTAATATATTTTAATATATTTTTGCAGGCATTAACCTTATAGTTTTTTAAAAAGCTTATAGCCTTAATTTAATAAAAAAAGACTAATTACTTATTATACTTTTTAGTTGTAAATATATTATTGCATTTCTCCTTTAAGAAATTACAAAATTAATTTAGGTTTTAGTTAAATTTAAAAATTGCCATAAATAAAATACCCTTTTATATTAAGGTATTATTTAACATATAAATAAATTTTAAAAATAAAATGAATTATTTTTTTTATTTTAATATATTTACTAGGTTAAAACCGGACCTAATAATAAAACTAACCTAATTTTAATAAAATAAAATCCTAAAAATATTTAGTTCTGCTATTTATTAAAATATTAAAAGGTCTGCTTTATATATGCGTAATAAAAAAAAAATATGCTTATATATAAACTATGTTTTAATAATAGTTTTAAATTAAAAAAGTAAAGGCGTTATAATACATTTATTAATTAGCTAATAAAAGGCATTAATATTAAAATAATAACTTTTTACTTTTTTTTTACTTTATTTTTTTTAAATATTAAACTAGTCTTTTTCTTTATAAATGCTTAGCTATTATATTTCTTAATTTTTTTAATAGAAATCTTTTTATTTTTAGATTTAAATATTTTAATTATATATTATTTTTAGTATATTATTTGCTTTAACTTAATAATTGCAGCATTTATAAATGCGCTTTTAAAAAATTTATTAAGTTTAATAAGATTTTCTTAATTAAAGAACTATAAATGCATTAAGCAATAAACATTATTATATAGCATAAATAAAAGTATATATTATTTAAATAAAGTAGTTAAGATTATAACTTTTTTTTTATAAAATAAAAAAATTCCAAAAGTTGTTTAATTAAAACAAATATATTTCTAGTTAAAAAAATAAGCGTGTTTTTAATAAGCATTAAGCATTTGTTAAGTTATTTCTCTCGGTAATATTTAAGCTAAATAAATATAAAAACTTAAAAAAATAGCAACCAAGGTTTAATAAGGCTTAAAAACTAGCTTATTATTAAGCATATAGCTATATATTTATTTTAAATATATTAAAGTACTTACTACTACTAGAATATATTTTATAAATAAATATATATAAATAGCGCATGCTTTAATAAGTAGATATTTAATAAATTTATTACTTAAGCAAGCATAAGTTATTTAAGAGAATTTTTATTACTATTAAAGTTTAAGCTAAAATAAAACAAGCATATTTATATATACTTACTTTTATTTAACCTATTATAAAGAAAAAGGAAGAAAATGTAATATACCTAGCTAGGAGAAAAAGAAATCTACTTTATAATAAACCTTGGTAGAAAAAAAGTATACCGCTTTATAATATAAAAGGAACTATTTACCTAGTCTTAGCGCTGCATACTTGTGGCATATTTAAGTAAGCCTAGAATTTATATATTAGTTAATTAAATCAAGGGTTTAAAAAATCTTTTTATAAAGCGGTAAGTTATAGTTAAGTGGTGCTAATTTTATTATATTAATATATGCAGCTTATATATTGCGACTAGTTTAATATATTAAGCTAAGTTTTGCTGCTGCTATAAAGCTTTTATAAAATATAATTTATATATATATTAGTGTTATTTTAATAACCTTTTATTTTTATAACTATAGCTAGCTATAAAAAATATATATTTAAGGCTTTTTTAGCTATATTTAAATTAACCGATAATAAAATTATATTATTTAAGATTAGCTTTAGCTGCAGATTATATATATTTAACTATAATAAAATCTTAAATAAAAATATAATAATACACGCTTAAGTTATTAATATAACAACTTATAAAACTTAATAACTTATATAGGTTATATATAAATATTAAAGCTTTGTTTTTATTACTATACTTTTAAAATGTCTTTTAATATAAAAAGGCATAAGTTTAGCTTATTAAATATTTTAAAAATGTTATTAGTTTATTTAATTATTTTTTTACTATTATTTTTATAAGCAAGACTTGCTTATGCTAATAAAGATAATTATTTAATTATATATATTAGTATAATTATTTGCTATTATTATTAACTTTTTTTTAGCTTGTTTTTTATTTTGCAATATTAGCTAGCTAAGTTTTTTAAAATGCTAATATTATTTCCTAAAAATATTATAATTATTATTTTTATAGTTTATAATAAATAAACTTATAAATTAAATTTAAGTAAATATATTAAATTATATTTATTAAGCTTTTTTATTAAAATTATTATTATTACTAATAAAAAGTCTACTATTAACTATATTTAAAATATAAAATTTTAAACTTTTAATAAATTAAAAAGTTTAAAAAAATATAAGTGCTTTACTATTAATATTAAAGTTAAAGTTTATTAAATTATTAATAGATTTAATAAATATTAACAATAAATTATTAAAGTATGCTATATAAAAACTTGCTTGGTAATATTTTTTAATAATTATATCTTTTTTTTAAAGCAATGCTTTATTAAAACAGCCTAGGTTTTTAAAAATTTTAAGATAGGCTTGTGTGGCTTAAAAAAGATTATATCGCGTAAACCTTTTATAATAAATGGCTTGTTAAGTAAGCTAGTATAAATATTTTTTCGCTTATTAGGCTTTAATTATTTTTCTTAATAAAATATTAAAGCAAAGGTAATAAACACTGCTAATAGTAAAGTTTTTATTATATTTGCGCAAGTATTATTTATATAAATAAAGATTATTAAGGATAAAAAATTTATTAATTATTATTTAAACTAATACTGTTAGCAGCGCAAACTACTAGCGCTTAATAATAATAACTTTTTAATTTTTTATATTATAAAAAAGTACTAAGATATTAAGATATAGCTTACCGAAGGTATTATAATTAAAACAATAATTAGCCGACCAGGAAAATATATTATATAATGTACGCAGTGGTTATAAATAATAGTTAGGTTTTTTATTTTTTTTATTAAGGCAACATAAAAAAAAGGTTATTTTTTTATATTATTTTTAAAATATATATATAAAGCTTTTAACTTAATAATTATGCCGAATATTATAATGCCTTAGATTTTTATATAATTTAATTTATATATAAATTTTAAATATAAAAAAATATTATATTAGTTTTTATATTTATAAATCTAGTTTGCTAAAATATTAAAGTCGGTAAAATATTATTACTACTATTTAATAAATTTTATTTTTTATTGTTTTTTAGCTTATTATATTTTTGTTTAGTTTTATTTATTTATTAAACTATATATTATTTTTATGTTTTTAAATATAAAATAGTCTAGTAAAAACTTAAAAAATAACTTGTTTGCTTTTGTTTTTAATATTAACAGCGTTTTAATTAAAAGTAGCAGCGCTATTAAGAAAGCTTAAAAAATAATTAAAATGCTTTAAAATAAAAAAATATTTTTTATTTTTTTAACTAATAAAAGTAAAAAAATAAAAAAGGAATATATTAAAAATATTTTCTACCGCTTAAATATAACGCTTTTTAAATAATAGCTAGTATAAAGCTATATTTTATTTCTTAATCTTATTTTTTAATATAAAAATAAAAATATTATTATATTTAAAAGCTTTAATAATAATATAAAAAATATTGCTAAATATTATAAGTTTTAAAATATATTTATTTTTTTAAATTTGTTTATAGCGTGCTTAATTATATATTTTTTTTTAAAGTTTATTTATTATAGTTATTAAAAAATTATTAAAAAATTATAAGTAGCTTTTTTAAAAAAAAAGGTAAAAATAGCTGCGATTTTAATATTTTTTAGTTTATAAGACTAGTACTTAAACTTATAAATTATTCTCGATTATTTAAATATAAATAATTTGTCTGCATTTTTAGTTTATAATTTTAATTTTAAGTAGCTAATTAAGCATTAAGATTTACGTATAGCTTAAGGTACTTTTGTTTTAGCTTTTAAGAAAATTTAGGCAATTTTTTTAAAAAGTAAATTAAAACTAAAATATATAATATTTAATAAACTAACTTAAGCAACTTTTATATATAAAAAAAAAACGCTTTAAAATTACTGCTAATAATAAAATAATAAAAATAGTATAACTTATAATATTAAAATAGTTTATATAATAAAAAATAATTTTATATTTAATATTAAAAGTATTAATAATTATAAATTCTTATTTAAAATAAAATAGCTTAATATATTAATTAAAACAAGTATTTATATAGCTAGCAGCTTGCTTAAATATTAATTTATTTATACTGCTTATATATATAAAAAAGCTGTTTAATAAGCTTTTTAATAAAAGAATTATTAGTTAAAATTAATTTTTTAATATATATTTTAAAATTAAAAGCGTTAAGCTATTTTTTTAAGCTTATAATAATAGAAAGCAAGGCTTTATTTAAAAAGCTAAAGTTATATTAATATTTAAGCTTAAAAAAAAAAATCTATATTAGCAAATTAGCTAAAGTAGTAATATATTAAGTAGTGCTAGCTATAAAAACAGTTAATAGATTATATAGCATGTATATTATTATTTTTTATATTAATACGCACTTGCGTTAACAGCACTATATTAAAACAGCACTATACTAATATAGCACTATATTAAAACAGCACTATATTAGCATAGCACCACACTAGCATAGCACTACACTAAAATAGTACTATATTAGCATAGCACTATATTAGCACAGCACTATATTAAAACAGCATTATACTAGCATAGCACTATATTAGCACAGCACTATACTAGCATAGCACTATACTAGCATAGCACTATACTAGTATAGCACCACACTAATATAGTACCACACTAGTATAGCACTATACTAGTACAGCACTATATTATTATTATATTATACTAGTACTATATTACACTAATATTATATTATATACTAAAAATAATAATATATAATCCCTTGCATTTAATATTTAGCTATAAATGCCTTGTTTATATTATTTTATTATAATTATAAATAATATATTAAAAGCTTGCTAAGTTGCTTATTTAAATTATAATATTTTAAAGGTTTTTTATTTTTAGCTAGCTTTTAAAACAAAACAGCTTTAAAATATTAAAGTTAAAACTAAATTTAAAAAAATTGCTAATATGTTTTAATATTTAATGCTTTATATAATTATTAGTTTTAATTAATATAAGGTATAAAAAAATAATAATACTACGTTTAAATATTTAATTAATTTTTTTTTTTTAAAAAGTAGACTATAATATATAAAATTTAAGCATTTTTTTTTATTGCTTTTATATTTAATATAAACATATTATTTTAATTTGCTAGTTTTACTATATTTTTAATACTTAGGCATTTTATTTTAAGCAGCTTTAGTTTAATAAATTAATAAAAGGTTTATTTAAATAAAAACAACTTTTTTTTAAATAAATATTATAAAAAGGTTTAAAACTTTATTTAAAAGCTTAATAAGTTTGTTTAAGCTAATTATGCTTTTAGGATTTTTAATATCTTAATTAGCGATTATTTTCTTAATGCTTGCGCTATAACTTCTAGCGTATAATTAGCTAATCGTATTTAAAACTTAGATTTTTTTATACTTATAAAAGCTTTATTTTCGCTATTTATTAAAGTAGTAAAAGTTTTAACCCTTTAGTAAAGGTTATTAAATTATAAATAACTAGTTAATTTATAAAAATTTTAATATATATTGCTTTATATAAACTATATTAAAATAAAGGTATATTTGCTTTTAATATATTATACTTAAAAAAGTAATGCCAAGGCCTTTTCTTAGTGTAATTATAGCTAATATTTAAACTTTTAATTATAGCTTTAATATTACCTAGCTTATTTATTACTATTTTAACCTAGTTACTTATTAGTAGGCTAGTTTACTTAAGTATATAGCTAGTTTATATAACTAGTTTATATAGCTAGCAGGCGTAGCAGGCGTAGCAGGTGGTAAGGTAGGTAAATTAAATATTATATAAGCTAAGTTAATAATATATTATATTAACTAGCTTATATAATTAAAAGAAATACTTTTATTTTAGTGGTAATTTTACTTATTTTAAGGTATATAGATTTTTTTATAAATTAACTAGTTATTTATAATTTAATAACCTTTATTAAAGGGTTAAAACTTTTACTGCTTTAATAAATAGTAAAAGTAAAGCCTTCACGGGTATTTTTATAAGTCGACTTTTTAGTTGTTTATAAAGTATTTACCTACTTACCTACTTACTTACTTATTTATTTATCTACTTATTTACTTACTTATTTACCTTAGCATATTCTTTTTATTATTTTTTATTTTAAGGCTTTTTATATCTTATTATAGCAGGTTATTAGTTATAGCGCCCCTTTAATAATATATTATATAATATAAGCAAAATTAACTTAAAGAAAATAATTAAGCAGTATAAATGTTAAACATGCTTTAAATAGTTTAATATAAATATAGCTTTGCGCGCGCATGTTAATTTTTTTAAAGTTAGTTTATATATTTTAATTAGTATATTTTTTTTAATTTAATATAATCTTAGCTTAAAATATAACAACTATTAAAAAGGTTGTTAAAAGTTTAATTATATTTGCCTTGTAATAGTACCGATTTTAAAGTAAACAAGAATATTAAAAATAGTAATAGCAATAGCAATAATAGTAATAGCAATAATCGCGACTATTATAACAATAATAATAACTATAATAACCTTAATAGTAATAATAGCTTTTATAATAGTGATAAAAACTATAATAATAAGCTTTATAATATTTATAATAAAAGGAATTTTATAAATTAAACCGGTTATTAATATTTTTATTGTAAATGTAATAAAAATAAATTGTTTAATAATTATAAGGACTTATTATAGCATTTTTAAAGATATAATTTATTTTCTTTTTAAATGGTTTTAAAACTAATATAGTATATAAATATCTTATATTTTAAAATATATGTGTTATATCGCACTTTTATAACCTAAGTATTAATATATTTAAAGCATTAGTGCTATTATAACTAGTCGACTAAAAAGTTTTATAACCGATATAAAAAAATGCGGTATAACTAGTTATAGTTATATGTTAATAAAAAGCTTAAGAATATACTTAAACAGCAAAAGAAAAGCATAATAAATAAGCGTATAAAAAAACAGCCTTGTATAAAAAATAACTTAGTTATAAATTAAAAACTTAAAAAAAATATAAGTGCAAATTTAATATATTATTTTTAAGGACAATTAAGTAATTATTATTTATTTATTTTAAAGACTTAAATTTTAATATTTATATAGTTTTATTTTTAAACGTTTTACTAGTTTTTATTATACCGAGATTAGCACTTTTAAATTATTTAAATAAATTTATAATACTATTAAGCAACCTTTTTAAGTTAGTAAAAGTACTATTATATTTAAATAATAATATAAAAGTATATATATTTTATAATATTTATATTATATTACTTAATTATTAATATTTTAATGTATAAGGTTTAGTGTTTATAGTTTTTATTAAAAGCTTTTAAAAATATTATATATAAATAGTATATAAAGGTTTAGCTTTTAGTATATAAAACATAAAAATTAAGTAAAGTGGTAATTTATATAAAAAGTAATATAATTATAAATCTTTAAAAATAGCATTTATTTTTAAGCTTATGCTTTTTATTTTTGCTACTACTATTTTAAGTGATTTTAATAGTTTTATTAAACTTTATAACTTGGCTACGTTTGTTTTTTTAAATGTAAACATAGTTGCTTTATCTTTTATAACTTAAAAGGCTATTCGAGCATTTAATATAATATTATTAAAAGTTAAAAGATATTATTTTAAAAGGGGGCAATATTTACTAGCTGCTTTATTTAAAGTTAATAATAATAAGCAAAAGGGAAAGTTAGCAAAAATAAGCAAAAAAAACTTATAAAAAAAAATTATCTGCTTAAATAAGTTTTAATTAGTGTTTTTATAAACCTTTTTAATATATTATTTTAAACCTAACATTTTATAGTTATATAATAAAAATATTTATTAAGAAAGTTAAATTAGATTTAAAAGTATATACTTTAAGTGGTTTAAAGCTAATCGACTTATAAAGACTAAGATTATAAGACTTAAAAAACAACTTTAAAGTTTTTTAAATAGTTTATTATAAATGTTAAAACTTAGCATTAAAATAAGCTGCTTAGCTTACTTAGTGTTTAAAAATATTAGTTTTATAAAACTATAAACTATTATTAAATGTAAAAAGGGTGGCATTATTGTTTATTTGTTTAATATTTTAACCTATTAATAAATCTTAAGCAAAAAAGAAACTATTTTTTAATACAGCATTGTGTGCTTTTTTTGGTATACTTAATTTTATTATATAAATATATATTATATAAAATATAAGGTGTAAAGTTAATACTTACTGCTTACTTTGCTAAAAAACTAAAGTAAACAGGCATACTAGTACTTAATATAAAAAAAGTATATTATTAATAAAACTGCTTAATATAAAAGGTTATACTTTTATAAAACTGCTTAATATATAAAATAAATTAAGTATTAAAAATATAATTAAAAAATAAAATAAATATATATAAATAAAATAACTTATATTTGCTTTTATTTTTAAGCAAGTTTGCTAATATATTAATTAAATAAATTTAAAACCTTATAGTTTATTTATTATATAATAATAAACTATATATAAGTAAATTTACTTCTTGTTTTAATATATAGCCGATTAAATATAGCTATTTAAGAAATAGGTATTTTTAAGGCTATGTAAACTAATATTTAAATAAATGGCAGTGCTATAGTATAATATTATATGCTATAATTTTTACAAGATAATTTATATTAATTAGCATTTATTTATTTAATATATCTGCTATGCTAAAAAGCAGGTAAGTAGAAAAATAATTAATTTTTATTTATATAAGCGCGCGTATGCTTAACCTATAATATTTAGCCTAAAAGCTTAATATTTATTGTTTAAATAAAAAAATATTTATTTATAAATCGTGTTATAAAAGAAATACCTAAGCTTAATAAGTGTATAAATAAGTTAAAAAAAAATTTAAAGCATTATAAAATAATTAAACTTTTTATAAAACATTTAATAATTTATTTTAAATTTATTAACTATATTTTATTATTATTATAATATATATTTATATAACTAAAATATTTTCCTGTAAATATTATAAAAAAAGCCTTACTAACTTTTGCGACAACGTAAAAAAACAAAAAATATTATATTATAAAAAAAGTGCTAAAACCTTTAGCATTACTAAAACTTAGTGCAATTTAAAAAAATATAACAAAGAATTTTATATGCGCTATAAAGGCCTAGGTATATTATTAAATTGTTTAATTTAATAATTTATATAATTAAACAGCCTTAAAAAATTATACCGATAATAGCTTTAACCTGAGCTAAATTAACTAAAGCAACTTTATTTTATAAATATTATTTTTTAATATAGCGATAACTCGGCAGAAAAAAAAATATATAAAAAGCAAGGCGGTATAACTTAAACTAAAGCTTATAAAAATGTTTTTTTTTAAGCTATTAAATAAAGCGCTAGCTATTTATAAAGCAAGGTTTTTAAACGCTTATATATTATTTAATATTTAAAAAGGCAAAGCTTATATAAAAAGATTATAAAGGCAGCGTATTTTAAGTAACAGCTATTTATAACTAAAAGCTTGCCTGCTAATATTAATTAAAATTACTTTTTAGTTTATATTAATAATAATATTTAAATGCTTAATATTTATATATATTAACTTATATTAATATATTTAATAAATATTTAACGTAATTTATAGTGCTTATTATTTTTATAAGTAAAGAGTTTTTAATAATATTATAAAAGCGTTTTATAGTATGCTATTTAAGTAATAGTTAAAAAGTATGCTTTATGTTATTATATTATTGCTTTAGCTTGTTTTTAAAGTTTAGTATAAGTTAGTAAAGGTTATAATAGCTACTAGCTATATAATGCTTTAAATATTATATAAAGCTTTTAAATTTTAAAACTTTTAAATTAAAACTTTAATATTGCCTAGTATATAATAGATTTTATTTATTTTTTTATAAATATAAGGTTAAATATTTTTATTAATATAAACTAAAAAAACATTAGCGCTTAGTTTTTGCTTTTTTTTTACTACGGCTAGGTTTTTTATAAATATTTTATAATCGTTTTTATAAAGTAAAAATTAAACTTAAGCGGGATTCTCTTATAAAATTATAAATAATTTGCAGGCAATACAAGCGTATATATTATAAGGTTTAAAGTATATAATATTAATTAAGTAAGTAAATATATTATATAAATTAAAAAGTATATTTAATAATATAACTTTAATAATTATATTATTTAATAATAATAGAAAACTAAGCTTAAGCATATAATAAAACTAGGCAAAATCTTTTTTATGTTATAGCTAAATAAATTAAAAGTTAAATAATTAAAGCCTGCTTTAAAATATAACTTTTATATGCTATTTTAATCGAAAGGCTTTATAAAGAACATATAAAAAACATTTAATAATATATTTGCTTTTATTATATCTTTTTAATATATTCTTATAATAGCTTTTTAATATAATATTAAAGGTTAAAAGTTTTAATATAGTATAAAACAAGTTTTAAAAGTTAATAAATATATTAAAATTAAAAACAACTTTAAATTAGCTAAATATTTAGGTTGCGCTTATTTAAGTATATAAGGTTTATACCTAGTTAAGTAGTAAAGCTATTATTTTTTAGCTATTATTTTTTGCTATAGCTATAAAAGGCTATTTAAGTACTTTTAAGTTTTAACGTTATATTTATAATAGGTATATATATACTACACTTTAAGAAATAAATTAAGTAAATTTAATTTATTTTATTATATAAGCTATAATTTACTTATATATAAGCTAAAGCTGTTATTATTATATATATATTAAGTATATACTTTTATTAACCTGCTTATTTTTTTTTATAAATATTTTTATTACCAATTTTAATATAATAAACAAATAAAATTTAAATAGCTATAAAAAAAAACACTTGCTAGCTTATAAATAAACTTACTTAAGTTTATTATTTATTTAATATTTGTTTTTTATAGCTTTTTGCGCAGCTTAAATAAGTTATAGGTTTTTTTTTTTTATTTTTACCTAATATTTTTTATATTATAAGTTTATATAAAAAAGAAGTATAATTAATAATAACTGCTAAAAGTAATACCTTGTGTTTAAGGTATATTTGCTTTAGTCGGCTATATTATACAAGTTATTGCTTTAGTTTTTAAAATTATATATTATTAAGCTAAGTTAATAATATTATAGTTTAAGCTTTAAAGCACTTGCGTTTTAAGGTTAGCTATGAGAAAATAGCAAAGTTAGCGTTATAAACAAGGAAAATTAGCATATAAGCTAAATTATATAAGCGCACTATATATAAATATTAAAGATTAAAATAGCATTTAAATTATATATATATAAATAGCTTAAAAAAGTAGTAAATATATAACTTATATATTATATATTTAATTTATTTTATTTAACTAATTAAAATATATTTATATTTAAATATATATATACTAGTACTTATTATATAAAAAACTATATAATAATAATAACAAGCTATATATAATAATTATATAATTTAGTAAATATATAACATTATAAAGGTTTATAACTGCCTTATAATAGTTATATATAATTTAAATAATAATAATATAATAAGGTTATAATATAGTTAGGCAATATAATAAGGTGCGATAGCAAGTAAAATAATTAAAACGTGGTACTTATTTAGGTATATAAATAAATATATATATAAAGTATATATATATATATAATAATATGGTTAAGTATATACTATAGGCCTTAAAAGCATATCTTAAATTATAGCTTAAATATGCCTAGCTAGTATAATAGCATTATAAAGCATATTAAGTGTTATAACCCTTTTAGTTATAACTTTAAATATATAGTATATTTATAAAACCTTTAGGTTAATATTATTAATAACTTGCTAGGCAATAGTTTTTAAAGTAAAATCGCTAGTTTTTAAGTAGTTTTTACTATTTATATTAATTTTTAAATAAGCTTAAAGAAAGAAATATAAATAAATATAAGGAATATATATATAATAGCTTTTGCAGCTTTTAAATAAATTAATAGTAAAAATATTAAAAAGCCAGCTAAATATTTCTAGCGTTTAATTTATTATTTAAGCTTTTTAATCTAGATTTTTAAAAGCGTTTTTATTTCTTTAAACTTAATTAATCTTGTAATCGCAATTATAAAATTTTTATGTTGGCTACGCAGGCTTTATTTATGCTTTAACTAGATTAATACCTTTAATAAGTTAAAAAGCTTTAAAAGTTAAATATATGCTAGTCTTATAAATAACTTTAAGCTAGCTATAGCTTTTTTTATAATATTAAATATGTTTTTAATAAAATTATTAAAGCTATTAATATTTATAGGCAACGTTATAACTTTAATTAATTTAATTTAGTTTGTAAAAACCTTGTTATAATATTAAAAAAGGCTTTTTAAAAAATCTTAAATTATAAGCTTACTTAAAATAAACTATATTTTATTTAAAGTAGTTAATTGTAATAGTTGCGCTAGTATACTTATAATTACTTTTAGCAGCATTGTTTTTATTGTTTTATAAAGCTTATTTTTAACAAGCGTAAAAGGACTTCTTTTTTTATATACCTAGGAATTTAAGTATATAAAATATATTATATAGTTAAAAGAATTTTATTATTACTAATAACTGTTTTTTAATTATTATAATCTTGTTATTTAATATATAAAATTGTTTTTTATTTACTAAAATATGCTAATTTATTTTTATTTTAATAAGTAAATACTTAACCTATTTAATTAATTTAAGGCTTAGCCTAAAATAACTTTTATAAGTATTTATTAAGGTATATATATATGCATATAAATAGCATTTATATATTATACTATATAAATATTTATAAGTAAGTATTTATTAAATAAAATTAACAAGGTATATATTATTACAGCAAGCTATAATTATTAAATAAATAGTTATAAGTATAAATATAATAAGTATTAACTTAACCTAAAATAAACTTTTAAGTACTTAAAATAAGTATATTTGCTAATATTATAATATTAAAGCTTAAGTAACTATTAACTTTAACTAAATATATTAAAATATTAAATAAAATTATAAAATTTAATATCGGTAAAGATTTAAACAATAGTTTTATAAAAAAATATTAATATATAAATAATACTTGCTTATAATATAAAGCAGCTTGTTTTAAGTGCTTATTAATAAAGTTATATTTATTATAACAATAATATATAGTAAATAATATTTTTTAAAGAAAACTTTAAGCTTTTTTATAATAACTTAAATATTTTTAAGCTTAATATGCTAAAGGTTTAGCAAAAAAAAACCGTTAAATAATATAGTTTTATGCATTTTTTCTGCAGCATTTAAGTAAAGCTTTTATAATTTTAAAAAGCGTTATAAAAAACTCGCTATTAAATTATAAATAGCCAAAAAAAAAATCAAGAAATAAATAGTTAATTTTTATATATATTTAAGCGTATTTTAATATAACTTATATAGATTAACTAGACCGCTAATCTTAAACTTTTAAATAAAAGAAAACAATTATAAAATAAAAAAAATATAGCTATATATTATGCTTATAAAATCGCGGTTAAAAAAATAAATGCTTAGTTGTTTATATTAGCATAACTTTTATAGCTAAATTAGCATTACTAAGATTATTATTAAATTAGGCAATATAAAAAGCAGGCAGGCTATTAAAGTTATATTTAAATATAAGTCGCGCTAAGCTTTAGTCTTAATAAATTTCCGATATTTATTTAAAAAATAAAATTTTTCCGCATTGCTTTTTTTATTTGTCTCCTTAATGCCTTAGAAACTATTTTGCTAAGCTATATAATATATTATAAGTTAAATTATATTTAAAGCAAAATAACTATTATTTTTTAAAAAAAATTTAAGCTAAAAAAGAGATTTAAATAAATTAAAAACTATAATATGCTATAATTATATTAAAAGACCAATAATAAAAAACAATTTACAAGTTAGCTAAAAAAAGCCAATATTAATAAATAACTTAAGTTTAGCTGCTATAGCAATATTTAATTTTATAGGTATAATATTTATATTAGCAATAACTATTAAATATTATAGATAATAATAATATTTACTAATTAATTTAATATAATTTAGCAGTTTTTTTAAATATATTAAAATTATTTATGCTTTATAATAATTTATAGTTAATAATTTATAATTTATTAAAACTTGTTTTAAGAAATAAATTTTTATTTAAGAGTTAAATTAACTAAAGGTAATAAATATAAGTATAAAACACGCAACTATTAAAATCTTAGCTATTAGTTTTTAATTTTATTATTATTTAATATTCTTTTATATTGTTTTTTGCTTAAAAATCATTGTTATTTTTGCAGCCTAATATAAAAACTATCTTATAATTAAAAGCTTGCAAGATTTAGCTAAAGATATTTTGCTAACAGCGGCTTATTTTATTTAAAAAGCTTAATAAATACTATTAGCTTTTAAAAGCTAAAGTTTACACGCTTTTTTATATAAATAAGCGCTTTTATAAATATTTTAGCACTTGTATTTTTTTGTAGCTTTTTTTTAAAGATTAAATTATAAGCTTGTTTTTTTACTTATTTAATTTTAATATAATATTTATTTAAAACTAGGCGCAACACTACCTCTTGCTTATTAAACTTAAACCAACTTTTATAAAGAGAAATATAAAAAAGACAAATAATTTAAAGGCCTATATATAATAATAGCTTAGATTAAAAAAGAAATAACTTTATTATAATAGTTTTTTATAGCAATAAAGTATTATTAGCTTAAAATAATAATAATTTATAATAGTTGTTAAATATTTATATAATTTAATTAGATTTTATTTAGTTTTATAAAGTGACTAACTATAAGTTATATAAGGTATTAAAGGTTTTTACTTTTTAAAACATATTATAATGTCTTAACTAAGCAAAAACTAAATAACTTTTTTTTTAAAAAGTCTTATATAAGGCTTATACTATATATATAGCCTAAAGAAAATAAATATTATATTATATAAATATTTATGCGTATAATATAAAATAATATATAAAGTCTTTAATACGTGTAAAAACTATAATATAAACTAATTTATATTTTTTATATATTGCTATATAAAAATTGGTTTTTAAAATAAATTAATTTAATATATAATATTATATGTTTTTAAAATAAATAAATACTTATATTAAAAATTAAAACTAGCTTTAACTTAAAACTTTTTTTAATTATTAATCTTTTTTAGTTTTTTATTAAACTTATTATATTATATATAAGGCTTATTTAGTGCATAAATATTACTGCACTGCTTTAGTTAATATTTAATATTTTAATATACCTAGATTAATATATGCGCGGGCTAGACAAGCCGGCGGCATAATTTTATTAAACCGTTAAATTTAAGAATTTACTAAATAAATTTATAAAAAAGTTAACTGCTGCAATATTTTTAACTATAATTAAAATAATATTTTTAGCGAGCTTATAAAAAAGCATAATAGCATTATTAATAAAGAGGTTAAAATAAAAATAAAATATTAAATCTTATGTTAGCTAAAAAAATTAAACAAAAAGAAAGCCTTGGAAGTTATAGCGCTTTTACAAGGAGAGAAATTTAGCTAGTTTAGCATATAATTGCTATTATAAACGCTGCGTAGAACTAGCAGTATGCTATAAAATTTACAAGATATTTTATTAGAGATAAAATTTGTCAAGGGTAGTAAAAAGAGCTTACTGGGCAGCAAAAGCTTTAATTTAAATTTTATTATTTTTATTAATAGGCTAGTGGGTAAAAGTAGTAAAAGTGGTATATTAAGCGGTGATAATAAATTGATTTTTTTATATTTTAATAAAAATATAAGCTTATATATTTTAAGCAGTATTAATAAAAGTAAAAACAATAGTTTTAATTAAATTTTTTTAAAAACTACTAAAGCAAACATTTTAAAAAGTCCTTTAAGTAGATTTTTATATAAATAATCTTTTATATAACTATTATAATCTTTTATATTTTTTAATTAAAAAAGCATTTAAGGTGCTAGATTTTTTTAGCAAGTATTATTTAATATTTTAACGTAAGCTAAAAATAAAAGATATTTTAAAAATAATACTGCTTTTACAAGTTTATTTTAAAGGTTTAATAGGTTAGAAAAGAGATATTTTAAAGATAATATTATTTTTATAAGTTTATTTAAAAAGTTTAACAATAATAAAAAGTCTAAAAAACTAAAAAAAAAAGAAATTAAATTACTCTTAGGTTTAAATAATAATAAAAGGTTTAATTAAGTTAAAGATTTTATAAATTTAGCTGCGGTTAAAAAAATAAAAAGATTAAACAAGCTTTTTAAGCAATTTAATAATAATTATAATTTATTAAAGGAAGTAAATTTGCTTATGCCACTACTGCCGTGCTTAAAAAAGCGCTTTAAGCAGCTATTTTTTAAAATATAATATTATACGGCTAAACTAAAGCAAACTAAAAGTAAAAAATTTAAAGATTTTATATATTATTATAAACAAGCAGCAAAATATATAAAAGTATTAAAAAGTAAAGGAAATCTTATATTAATTAAAAAATAGGCTTATTATATATTAAACAAGCAAAAGTAACTTTAAAAGCAAAAGATAATATAAAAAATAGCAGCAACGTTTGTTAAAATAAAACGGTTAACAAGTAATAAGACTAAAAAGATATAAACAAGTAATAAGCCTTTTAAAAAAATATAAAACATAAGCAACAAGCCTTTTAAAAAAATATAAAACATAAATAACAAGCCTTTTAAAAAAACATAAAATATAAGCAATAAGTCTTTTAAAAAAATATAAAACATAAGTAATAAGCCTTTTAAAAAAACATAAAACATAAGCAACAAGTTTTTTAGAAAAATATAAAACATAAGTAATAAGCCTTTTAAAAAAACATAAAATATAAGCAATAAGCTAGAGAAAAAAAAAGCAAGCAAAAATAACTAGCAATTAAATATTAAAGAGATGCTAAAAAAGTATTCTTTTAAGATTAAAAAACATAAGGTTATTATTTAAACGCTTAAAAAATTTTATTTTAAAGACCTAGTTTTTAAAAAAGTTATTAAAGCAATTATTTATTATATAACTCCTTATAAAGGGCTTTATATTAGTATTTTATTTAAAAATAAATAGTATTTAAATGTTAAAGCTATTTATATTATTTCTGCAAGCAAGGCTAGACTTGCTAAAAAAAATTTCTTAGCTAGCGGTAAAAAAAGCGGTATTTTTTATAATATTGCTAGTTTTAAAAATTTCTTGCTAAAAGATTTCCGCCCTTTATTAGTTGGCAATGTTTTAAATATAAATCTAGCTAAATACTTAAAAACTAAAATAATCGGAAAGTTTACGCAAGAAAAAAACTATTTTATCTTTATTAAATTAAGTCTTACTTATATTTTTAGCGTTAAAAAGGTAAAGGAAATACTTATAAAACTATAAGTTATAAGTAGCACTTTTTATTTTTAAAAAGCTATTAATAAAAGATAGCTAAATAACTTAAATTTTAATATATTAAAAAGTAATATTATTAAATAAATTAAAAGGTAACCTTTATAAAATAATATTAAGGTTAGTTTTATTTATAGCTTCTTAGTTTTAAAATTATTAGTTTAGTAAATTATTACGCTTTAAATATATTTAAACAAAAGAAATTATTTATTATTATCTTGCTTTTATTATTATTTTATATATTTATATTATAGCTAATTAAAAATACTTTACGGTTTAATATATTACTAATATATTAGTTTGTTATTTAATTAATTTAAAAACTTTAGCGCTTTAAAATATATTAGTTAAGCATACTTAAAAGTAAAGGGGCTAAAGGCCTACTTAAATACCACTTATTATTTTGCGCCTACTTTAATGCTATTATTTTTAGCAGTAATAATATTAAATAAATATATATAAGCTATTACGCCGATTTTAATATTTAAAGCGGTGCGTTTTAGGTGTACTAAACTATTAAGTTATTAGTGTTTTAGCAGGTAAGCTAATATATAAAAAGTAATATATTTATATAAACTAATGACAAGCTAAGTCTACGGCTTATATTATATATATTTGCATATTTTACCTGCTTATCTTTTATTTCACTATATTATAAATATTGCGTTATTTTATTAATTTATATATTTTTATTAATTTACCTTTAGGCTAATCCTAGCTAATATACAAGGCGTTTTTAAGCTATACCTAGTTTATTATATATAAGCTTAGCCTTTTATACGTTAGCCTAATATATACGTATACCAAGTATAGCGTAAAGAAATTAAACTTAACTTATTATAGCACCTTAGCTAACTATAGCATTACTTTTACACTTAAAAAGTCTTAAGTGCTATAAAAAACTAAAATATAAATAGTATTAATCTACTCTTAAGTAAAAAATATAAGCTAAATATAATAATTAAAGTAAAATATATATATTATTTTAATAAAAAGTACAATGACTTATATTATATATATATAAACTAATAATTAAAATATATAATATAAAAAGCTAAAACTTATTTAATATATTTGTTTTATGTTTAATAATATACCTTTATAAACCACTCTTGCTTATTTATGCTTATATAAGCGTTTTTAAATCTAGTATAAAGCTTAATGCAAAAACAAAGAGCTTATATAAGTAAAAAAAAAAGCGCTTTAACATATATTAATAATAAGCAAAAATAAACTTTTTTTATTATTAATTAAAATTTATATTATAATAAAGGTAGCTAGAAATTTTGCTGCTTAATTTAATAAAAATATTTTTGCAATAATTTAATTTAGCACTATTAAACTTAATAAAATTAAATTTTAAAGTTTTTAATTTAAAGTTTTATAACTTAGCTAGGTTTATATTTTATATTACCTTTTAATATTTTTAAAAAGCAGTGCTTATTTTATTAGCAACTTATATAACAAGATTGCTTTACTATTAAATTTAAGCTTTATATTGCTTATTTTAGTTTTAAAGTAAAGCAATTAGCTTATTTTTTTTTTTGTTTTTGCTTATTTAACTAAGCTTTAGATTTTATTATAGTTTTATATTTTTTTAATCAAGGCTTACAAGTTTTTACTTTAACAATATCTTTTAAGGCAACTTTTATAACGTAAGACCTTTAAGCAAGGGCTATAAACTTTTTAAGGCTATTTTTGCTAGCTTGTTATTATTTCTTGCGTTTTTTTTAAATTTATTTTTCTTAAGTAGGTAGTACTTTATTTATAACGCTTTATAGTAAAATTTACTTAAAAAGGTTAAGCTATTAAAAGAGCTATATTTTAAGCTTATAGGACTAAGCTTTGGCAAAAAAAAAGTAAACTTGGTATTAAAATATATTTTAATAAAAACTTTTGCACTATAATATAGTAGTAAAAGCAAAGGCTTATTTTAAAGCATTATAAGTTAAGTTAATATATAATAAGCATATTTTGCTTTAATTTAAACCTTGTTTATCTTTATATATTTAATTTTTAAAATAAAAAAACTATAACTAAAAATTAAAAGCTAAAAACTAAAAACTATATCTAGGTAAACTTTTAATATATATTAAACATAAAATAATATATAGCTTTTATAAATAAATTTATAATTTTTGCAAATATTATTAACCTTAACCTTTTATACCGATCTTTTTATTATATTATTAATTTTAGTTTTAAGATAAAAGCTTACTTAATTTTAAAAGTTTAATTATATTATTAAAAAACTTTTATAGTTTAGTTTTAATATTTTTTATTGCTTTATATATTAATAAAACAAGAGCTTTAACTTAAGTTATAGCAGCATTAATTTTTAAAATTACATGCTTTATTTTATTAAGCCTTTTTTATATATAATATTTTATATTAGCTAATTATTATTAGCTATAGCTTTATAGCCAGGTTTAATATATTTTTATATGCTAAGTTTTTAATTTTAAGCATTTATACTACTTTTTTAAAAAGCCTAAGGACAATCTTTTATTATATTTTTTAAAAAAAGCTTAAAGCTTAGTCGCCTAGCTTTTTTAAAATGCCGGAATAAATTTATAATACTTTAATTACTAAGCTAGTACTTATTATTAGCATTATAAGTAGATTAATTAAAATTAGCTAGCTAATTATTAAGTTTATTAATATAAGAGCTATTAGTGGCTTTTTTAGCTTTTATAACTTTGGCTATATTTAGTTTAAAATAAAATATTATAATAATATAATCTTTTAAAGCAAAAAATTTATTTAAGAATAATTAATAAATAAAGGCTATAAATTAATAAATAAAGAAAATTACAAGAAAAATTAAAAAATTTATAATAATATAGCAAATAATAACCTAAAGGCAAAAAACTCTTTTTTAAGTTTAGCTTTATTTTAGTTTTTTATTTTTTGTTTTTTGTTTTTAGTTTTTTATACTTAGCTTTTAATTTTTAAAACAAGAATATAAACCTTTAGCTATTCCCCTACTTTCCCTTCTTTTAAAGTCTTTATAACAAGGCTTAATATTTATAAAACATTAATAATAATTAGTTTTTTTATTATGTTTAATTTTATTTTTTTTGTTTTACTGCTAGTTATTTTTATTTAAGCGTAAAACTGCCTAGCTATTTATATATTAAACCTACCGATTTAATTTAACGCAAGCGTTAATAATATATTTATTATATATATAATTATTAATAATAGTTATATTTTGCTTACGATTAGCTAATAAATAATAGCGTTAATATTATTTTTAAAAAGTAGTATTAAGCGATTATTTATTTTTTTAACCTTTAGTTTTTACTTATTATTTATTACTTCGATAATATCTTATATAATAATCTTGCAGTAACTAGTTTTATAGTCCCTACTAAAGTATTAAATAATATTAGCTATATTATATAGTAAGTAATATATATATATATATATAATTACATAATTTTAATACCATTTATTATAAGCAATATATTAGTTTTAATTTAGTTATTTATAATAATGTTATTATTATTAAAAAATCGCCAAATAATACTATTTAAAGAAATAATAATAAAATAATAGAATATATTTTAAATATAATTTAAATATAAACAAATTTAGCTACTATTATATTTTCCTTTATAATTTTTATTAAAGTAATATTGTTTATTTTAATAACGCTTATAATATTTATTATATAAAAGCTTATATTATTAACTAGGTTTATATTTAATTAAATAATACCTTAGAACTTATTACTAATACTAGTGCCGACAAGAAATATAACCATTTTATTTTTAAAAACAAGTTTTAATATTGGTGATTTTAATAAAAAACCAGGGTTAAGCTAACAAGCCCGCTAAAGTTAAAGCCTTCTCGACTTTAGCATAAAAATTATAAGCTCTTAAAGCTTTAGATTAATTATTTTGCTAAGCTTTAAAATATTTACTTTATTAAGCTTAGGACTAGTTACTTTTTTAATTTCTTTAATATTAAACTTAATTATTATTATTATTATAATGCTATAAATTATTATTAACATATTATTAATATATATAAAAACAATTAATTTTAAATAACTACTTTTTGTAAAGTTTATAGGCTTTATTAATTTTTTTTATTATTATTTTATTGCTGTTTTAATTAAATTATATTATTAAAGATTAAAAGTCTTTTTATATTATATAAAAATAATAATATAACTATATTATTTAATTTTTATAGCTAGTATAACATTTTAAAATATTTGCGCTTTTATTTCTTTATAGCTATTTATAAGTATAAACATAAGGATCGATATATTATATTATATAGTATATAATATAAATACCTTATTAAAAATTATATTTTAAAAGCAAGTTTTTATTAACGTTATAAACTATTTGTTATAATTTATAAAAATAAAAGATTTGCTTATATAAATAAATATCGGTTATAATATTAAAGGTTTAAAAACTTTATATATTAATATAAATATATATATACCTTTATAATATAAGTTTTTAATATTGCTTTATAGGTTACTTTTATTATTAAATATATGCTAAAGGTTTTTTTATTTAAGCAGACATAAATAGCTAAAGCAAAGGTTTAAAATATTTTTTTATTATAATATAATTGTAAAGCTTAAATAAAAATATAAATTTTTAATAAATATATTTATAAATTAATTTTCTAGCTATTAAAACGATTAAACTAAACTAATACTTAAAAATATACTAAACTAAGTAAACGGTCGGCTATATTAAAAAATAAATTTTAATTTTATTGCATAAATTATAACTATTTTTTTTTAGCTTTTATAATTTTTATAAGCTTTTAGATTATATTATTATTATTATTTTTTAAATAAGCTAAGGGCTTGTCGCCTTTTAACTTTAAAAGTTAATATAGTAAGCAAGATTTTATAAGACGTTTTAAGAATATTAAGTAATAAGCAGAATTTAAATTGTTTACGTTTATTATTTTTAAAAGAAACCCATGATTTAAAAGCAATAAAGTAATATTAGCATATAATAGCTTATCGCTATAAATACTAGTATAACTTTAAAATAGCGTTTAAAATAAATATTTACTAAAAGGTATAAAAAAAAGTGATAATAAAGAACTTAAATTTTATTGCTTTGCTAGCATAATATAAAATAAGCTAGTAAAAAAAAAAAAAGTTAAAGTATTTAAATATTGCTAGCTTATAAAAATATTATAAAAAAAGAGAAAAAATAAAAAACTTAGTAATAAAACAAAAAAAAAGCTCTTGGTTTTTTAGGTTTTTAAGTTTTATATAATATTAAAACTATTAAAATTAAAAATATTTTTATTAAGTATATTTAAGGTTTTAACTAGCTTAAGTAAAAAATAAAGAAAAAAAGTATATAAATAAAACTATTTATTATTTTAAACTATAATAGCGGTATTTATAAAGAACTTTTAACTATATTAATAAGCTTTTTTAGCTAAAATATATTGTTAGTTTTTTAAATCTCTTTTGCGTGTTATAATAAAGTTTATAGTTTATTATAGTTTTTATAAGCTAGCTAGCTTTAATTTATTAAACCGGCTAATCTAGCGCTTATATATACTTTAAATATCTTAATTTAGCGCTTTTATAATATAGCTCTACAGTAGGTCTTTTATTAACTACTATATTAATTATACTTAATTAAAATTTGCTGCTTGCACCTAAAAAGCTTTAATTAAGCGCTATTTAGTCTGCTTTTAACTACTACTAATAATAAAAAACTACTTAAAATTAAAACTTTAAAATCTTTAATATAAAAAACAGCTTTTAAGTAAATATATATAAAAACAGCTAACTTTATATTAAATATAATCTTTACGCTTAAGGTTATTATATTATTAGCTAAGATATTATAATTATTATAAATATTATACTTTTTTATAAAGCAGTTTTTGCTATAATTATAACAGCAGTTATTTATTAATATATTATAATAGTTATTGCAAAAAGATTTTAAGCTTATTTTAAAAGATATATATTTTACTTATTAGTTTTTACTTGGAAACATTATATTAATAGTACTATATATTTTAATATATTATTTTTTTTTATATTTTTAAAAGCAAATAATATAATCTTAGGCTAAAGCTCTTATAATTTAAAAGCTATATTATAAAAAGCTGCGCAAATAGCATTATTAAACATGTTTTTTTTATTTTTAAAAAGAAAAATAAACCTTTTTATTAGCTTTATTAATATTTTTATATTAAAGTATTATTTTGCTTATTATTAGTTTAAAAAAGTTGCTGCTATAAAAGCATTTATTTATTTAAGGCTATTTTTTAATATATAAAGCATCTTTAAAAATGCTATTTTATTTTTAAAATATTTTATAAGTTTTATTTTTAAATTATAAGCTAAAGCTAACTTTAATAAAATTTCTTTTGCTTTTATTAATATTATAACATTATTTTTTTAGTTTATTAAAAAACTAAATTATAAAGTATTTATAAAAAGCTATATATTTTTATTTATAGTAATTTTAAGAGCTTTTATATAGCACGCTTTGCTTTTAAACAATTTATTTTTACAAGTACTTGCTTTTATAGCTGCTAGCGTCTAGGCTATTACTACTGCCTTTTAATTATCCTAAGCTTTATATTATAACACCATAGTCGTAGATATTTAAGTAGATAAACAGATAATTTATATATTGGTTTATTTTTGCCGGCCAATAAAAGTATATTTTAGCTGTTATTTTTATTTATATTTTTTTATTACCTTTTTTTGCCTTAAAGTTAAAAGGCATTTAATGAATATAATATGGTAAAATATTATTAATAAACTAGGTTTTAGCTATTTTATTAATTTTATATTCTTTTTTTTTTCGATATAAATTAATATTTATTTTAGCAAAAATAAATAATATTTTTTAAAAAATATTGCTAGATAAGCTATATAAAAAAAACTTATAGCTTTATAAATATAAGAATATTATTTTAATAAAAAAAGGTTAAGATATTGCTAATATATTTTTACACGCATTATATTTAATAAAAAGAAGATTTTATAATAAAGAAATATTAAAGGAGAACTTATTAAGTAAACTTTTATATTTAAACAAAACTAAAAAAATAGATTTATTTTAAGTACTTAAGGATAATTTTTAATAAAAATAGCTACGCGATAAAT
Source organism: Xylaria sp. FL1042 (assembly GCA_022495085.1). NCBI lineage: Eukaryota > Fungi > Ascomycota > Sordariomycetes > Xylariales > Xylariaceae > Xylaria > Xylaria sp. FL1042. Next base: position 356,121 of record MU380134.1, read on the forward strand.
TGCGCTCTTTTTAAAAGCTCAACCTTTATAATATAAGTTTATTTCTTTTTATTTATTTTTTAACTAATTAATTTTAAAAACTTTTATACATTTAATATATTTATTTTTTTCTTAAAAGACGCGGGCTACTTTTTAAGCCTAATAAATATTAGTATTATTTTTACCTAGGTCTAGGTTTTAAATTCTACTAAAAGGATTTTGCTTAAAAAATATATTTAAAGTTTATTTTTTTAAGCAAAACTATTGTTATTAGTATATTTAACACCTCGCAAAAGCAGTAGCTAACGCTAACATATTATATAGCATGCAAAAATTCTAGCTTTATTAAAAATATTTATAACGTTACAATTTAAAATATTATAATAAAATATATTAAAGTTAAATATTAGCCGATATATTTGTTGCAAAATATTAAGCAGGTAAATCTTAACAAATATTTACAAAAACGTTAAAAAAAAAAAGTAAATTTAAAGCGTTTAAATATTAACTATTAATAAGCAAAGATTAAATAATAAAATATTATCCAGCTTAACTAATATTATTATATTTTTTTAATTTAACTTATATAGCTATTTAGTTTAAAAATACCAAGCGTAGCATAATAAATATAATTTATTAAACTTTTACCTTTAATACAGTTTTTTTTCGGTTTTATAACTTATTATTAAACATTTTTACTTTTAATACAAGTATAATTTTAGCGATAATTTTAACAGCTATACTTTTTTTTAAGCAATATTATAATTTAAGCGCTTTTTTTAAAAACTAAACTATTATTACAAAAGGCGGTCTAGATTATTTTAATATTAATAAATAAATAAATTTACTTTTTAAAACGTTTAAACCTAATATTATTATTTTTTATATAAGATCGCTTTTATTTTATATATTTTTTATTATAACTATTTAAAACTATAGCTAGCATTAACAAAGCAGAAAATAAAAATAAATAGTTAAATTTAATATAAAAAAAAGCTAGATATTTACAAAATAAAAAGCTATTTAAAAATTAAAAAGCTAATATTTAAATATTAGCTATTATTTTAAGTATTTTTTATATTTATATTAAAGTTTTATTTATAAGCGAGATTATTAACTAAAAAAGCTTAAGTTTTAATTAATTTTTATGCTTTTTTTATAAGCGCTATTATTATATATAAGATTGCAAGCGGATAAAATTTAATATAAAGTCTTTTAAATTTATTTTTAAAACTTTATGTTTTATTTTTTTAAAACTTTAAGTTGCTTACGTCTTACGCGTAGCGCTTAACATTATAAAACTAAATATTATTTCTTTTAGTAATATAAAGCTTATTGTCTTTAGTTATGCAGCAGCTATTGCGCTTAAGACTATAAAAACTATATAAGCATATATAAACTAACTTTTTTGCCTGCTATAGCCGCTTAATATATAAAAGCTTAAGCTTATTAAATAACTTAAAAGCAAATAAATAATTATTATTAAATAATATAAAATAGTTTATTATAAAGGTTATAAAGTTTATTAATTAAATATATTAGTAAGCATTATAAAAAAAGTAATATTAAAATATAAGTAATAAAATAAGTATAAAATAAACTTAAATAAAATATTAATTTAATATAATTAAAACTATTGCGGCATATATAAATAAAGCATTTAAAATAATAAATAATTAAATTCTTATTATAATATAGCTTTATATATTTATTAAAATTTATAGGCTTATTAAATTTTATATAAGCGCGCGCTATTTTAAAACAGCTATACTTTTTTTATAAAAGTATTATATTATAAGCAAATATTTAAATAACTTTACTATATATATAATATAAACTAGCTTTTTTTTTTTAAAGCTATTAAATTTATTTTAAAAAAATACCTAAGCTAATATAACCAATATTAAAATTAAAACTATTTTTATTATTTATTTAACCCTTTTATTTATTTATAATCTAAAAAATAAACAATTTTTAGTTAATAATAAAAAAATATTTAAAAATAAGCTTAACTACTTAATTTTAATAAATAAGAAAAACGCTACTTTTGCACTTTTAAAAGCAATAAACTAATTATTTTTTAAAATTACTATAAATAACCTTTTTAATATATATCTTTGTATTTTATTTACTATTAATTATTGCTTTTTAATCTAACATTTATTACTAAAAATATTTTTTAAAGGTTTTATTTTTAAAAAAGATTTTATAACTTTTAATATTTTTTTAAAAACTTATGCTAATAATAATATTAGTCGCAAACAGTTTATTTTATAAATTATATACAATAAAAAAAATTTTTTTCTTTTAAAAAACTTTAGCTGTTATAAAATAATAGTTAGTTTTAATAAAAATAACTAATAGATTAAAGATTAAAAAATTATTAAGCTTAATTAACAAAAATTTATTGTTTATATAAAAAATATATAAGTTTGCTTTAAGCTTTTCAACTATAATTAATATTAAAACAGCTAGCGATAATATTAGCTTATTTATTATTTTAATTATAACTATGCCTTATTATCACCTATTTTTTCTGCTGCTATTTTAAATATTAATAATTTTTAAAAAACTAATTACTATATTATTTATAAAATTAATTATAAAAATAAAAATATTATTTATTATGTTTTATATTCTTTTACTACGCATGTTTATATAGTAAAAGAATATTATAAAATATAATATAAAATATAAAAAAAATCTTTAAAAACTTAAATAAAGCATAAAATATTTAACAAGCTTTAACATATAAAGTATATATATATTAAACCTTTTTATTACCTTTTTATAAATTAATAGCATAATAATTAATTAAATCTGCAAAAATATATTATTATATATATTAAACGTTAAAATAACTTGCCTGCTATTGTTATAAAGTTTATAAGCAGTAGTAATCTTAAGACTATATATAAACAAAAGCGCTTATAAAGCATTAAATTTAAAAAATATATTATATAAATTATATTTGCTTTCGATTATTTTTATTACCTTTTAATAGCGCACCGAGATTTTAAGCTTAATAATATTATAGTTATTTTATATTAACTTATATATATTAAGCTTTTTAATTTTAGCCTAGCTACTAATAAAATTATTTTAATAAATATATTTTATAGCATGCTTTTATATTATATTTCCAAGCTTTATTATTTAAAATATATTATTATAATAAATATATAGTTATTAAAAATTTTAATATATAACTTTTGCTATAATATTTTAAAGTTTAAGTTAATTTTTATATCTTTTATTTAATATAAAATTGTTTAAAAGTTCTTAATTAAACTATATTATTAATATTTAGCTTATAGCCTTATAAGGTTAATATATAACTTGCTTAAACAAAGCTTAATCTGCTAACTTAACGCCTGTTAAATAATTAAATCTTGCAAAAAAATTTAATAAAATGCTTTAGGCCTTGCAGATCTATATAAAGTTATTAATTAAAACAAGGTATTATTTTTATAAGTCGCTAAAATTTTTAATATTTTAAGCAGCAAGCTTTTAATTATTATTTTTAATAAAGCTAGCTATATAAACTTTTTTAGCAAAATATAAAAATATAAATATAAATAATAAGCAAAAAGCAAAAACAATTAATTATATTATAAAATAGTTATTAAATTTACTTAACTATTAGGTATTTATATAATTAATGTTTTAAAAGTTTATACCACTTTTTTATTTTAAAATATATAACTACTTATAAATTTTACACTTGCAGCTAAAGTTTTTATTATAGGTTTAGCTTTGTTAGCTATTAAAAGCTTAGCCTAGCTTATACTGCAAAAAGTTTAAATAAAATAACAGCCTAGCGCCTCTTATAAAATATTAAAATCTTTAATAGTTTGCACAAGTATTAAATTAGCTAATTAATTAACTAAGCATTATATATTTATTATTACTATTATTTTCTTTTTAATATACTTTTATATATATTAATAGGCTATTAAGTCTAGTAATAGTGTTTAATATATATTGTCCTTTCCTATAAAAAACTTATTAGTAAAATAAGCTAGAAAATATATTATATATTATTATATAATATATAAATAAATATATATATATAGTTATATCTTATTTTAAAAAGAGCGGTGCGCGCGTATTAAAAAACACTTTAATTAAATAAAGAGGTTTTACCTTATAACTATTACGCCAAGCCCTTTTATTACGTTAGCTTAAAACCTACTTAGCTATATATTAGTTTAGCTACCTAATAAAAAGTTATTTCACTTTATATATCACTCTTAAATATTTATAAAAGTTAATACATAAAGTAAAATAACCTTTATTGGGTAGCTAAACTAATATATAGCTAAATAGGTTTTAGGCTAACGTAGTAAAAGGGCTCGGCCAATATAATATAGCTTTAACTATTACGCATATATTTTAAATGCAAATTAATATATAATAACTATAAATATTAAAACTAAATATTACTTATATTTTTCTTAAATAATAACCTTGTTAACTATTAATTACTTACTTATTAAAGATTAGTTTTTAGTTTTTTATTAACTATTTTTTAATTTTAGTTATAAAAACCGATATTAGTTTATAATAGCATTTAGTCTGCGATAATATTTTCTGCGACAACATTTTCTGCGACAGCATTTAATTTAAAATAAAATTTAATTTAAAATAATATTTAGTTTAAAACAGCATTTAGTTTAAGCAACGTTTTATAAGTTTAAAATTAACATAAATAGTTAAGTATATAATATTTAAAAATAGCTTTACTTATATATATAATAATATAAAGGAAACCTTTTTTATGCTATATATAAAAAAAGTACTTTTAAGTAAAAATATTTACAAGGTATATATTACTTAAAATATACTAGAAATAAATTTTCCAACTTAGTTGTTTTAATATAATCAGCCTTTATAATATTCTTAACAAATAAACAGCAGGTTTTAACTCTAATAACACCATTTTACGGCATCTACAGCTTTAATAGACAACTCTTATAGGCCAAGGTTAGTAGTTGGGTCGGTAACAACCAGCAAATCCCTGGTGTTGTATGTTTTTGTTCCTCTTTTTTTTTTTTTTTCTTTCTCTTCATTGTATAAGCACAATGAAGTGTTACTACATGCTCTGCTCGCGAATCCCGCGCGCCACTATCTACTGCGTTAGCACGTGTCATCGATAGAATATTTAGGTTCAAGGACCGCAACGTGGAATTGTCGGCACGGTCCTTGCAGAAACCTAAACCTAAACTTAAATTCTTCGATTGATCGATCTCAAAGCTTATGCATGTGAAATTGATTGATCTAGATATGTAGTATATAAAACCCTTGCTTAGCCTCGAACTTTATTGTTTGTTAGTTTCGGCGGGATCAACCCTAACTTTAGCCACTTGCCCAACGGTTGAGAGAGAGATAAAGGAGATACACATTCCCATAACTGGCGAGTGAGTGTAAGATCATAAGGATTGTTCATATTAGAAAGAGGCCGTAAGTGTACACGAAATAATAAAACAGTGGGCTCCCATCCTCGTCTTCAACTAGGTCTACTTGTTCCGATCGGGGTTCCTTGTCCCTCATCAACTGCTCCAAACTGTAACAGAACATGAACGTGAAAATTGTACATCGATACCTACCAAGTGGGTTAGAACCTCGATACCCATAGCAACCAATTCCAAATCGAGGTTGCGAATGATGCGTTATCCGTAGTTGAGTCAGCCTCCTGTGCCTAGCTAGAAGAACCGTAGGCCTCATCCACCTGGTCCTTGTACTTATTGAGAATGCCCTTGCGGTTGAGCTTCTGGGCAGCCGTCACAAGGCCCTATATTTAAAGTTAGTTCGCAATTCTGTTACTCAAAACACTATGCGCCAAAATATTGCGGTGAGACTTACGTTTTGTGGAGTCCATTCTTCGTCGGACAACGCAACGCCCTCAATAATCTCAATACCAGACAAGCCGCCAGCCCGTCCTGTATTCTGTAGCTCCCTGAGTACAATGCTCTTCAGCTTCTTATTATGTACCAACTCCTCCAGACTATTGCCTTCAATGCCATTATCCGCTGCGAGCTTCTTCAGCGCCGGTTCAGCTGGCACAATGATGGCAATGGGCTTTGCCTTGTTTTGATCCGCGTAAACACAGATATTACCAACAACGATGGCAGATCGATAAACCGATTCGAGCTTTTCGAGTGCAATATATTCACCGTTCAGAGTCTTGATTAAATTCTTCTTGCGGTCAATAATTTTCAAGTGGCCCTCAGAGTCCCACTCGCCAATATCACCAGTCTTAAACCAGCCATCGGCTATGTTCTCCTTCGTCTCTTTTTCATTCTGGTAGTACTCCTCTAAAACACTAGGGCCGCGGATCCAGATCTCACCCTGAGGGTTGGGCTTGTTCGTGGCATAGTACCCAGCATCAGGAAAGTCTACGAGCTTAATCTCGATAGAACCGGGCATAGCACCAATGCTTTCGGAAGACCACTCCCAGGGGTCCATTAGAGTACCCATGGCAGTAGTTTCAGTGAGACCATAACCGATGATCATGGGTGCAATGGCCATGGAAATGAAACGCTGAGTCTCCTTGGAAACAGGACCGCCACCGTTCATGCAGAGTTTGAGGCGACCTCCCGTGGCTTCCTTGATTTTCTTGAAAACAACAGAATCAAGCAAGCCCGAGCCCGGAAGTCCCATGGACATGAGTCTGCTCTTCAAGCCAAGAGCACCCCAGAACATATTTTGGACGACAGGGCCGCCAGCATTGACCTTCGCAGTGATCCCTTTCTTCACTGTTTCAAAGACTGCTGGCACGCCGACTAGAACGGAGGGCTTGAATTCGCGGATATCACCGGCACAGTTGCGAACAGAATTGTCAGAAAGTGTTTTCGGGTTTCCGTAACCCATGGTTGCTCCCCAATACAAGCATGCATTTTCGAACACCAATTCTAGAATATGAGCCAATGGAAGGTAAGTCAGAAGACCATCGCCAGGCCCAATATAAGGTTGCACAACTACACTGACGCCAGCGACTAGAAGATAACGGTCAGTAGGGAACGCCTGAATTTGGGATAATTAAACGTACCTGCGGCGACGAGGGCCTTGTGCTTCAGGGGCACACCCTTGGGCGTACCCGTGGACCCAGAAGTGTACATAATACAACAGAGATCTTCTGGGGAAGGGGGAGTAGGCTCTGAAGGGTTATCCCTTCCAAGTTTCTCAACTTCCTTGGAACTCATAACGGTGATGTGGCTGTAGGCGCTCTTGAGGTTATTGATGTGCTCTTGCTTGACCTGGTTCTGGCTATTCCATATGACATAGCGCACCTCCTTTGCCTCCTTGAGCACGTTGCCTAGGGTTGGAATAAGATGAGGATCGAGAAAGACGGCCTTGGCTCCAGTGGCCACCATGGAATGTCGCAAGCCCTCCTCGCCGAGCGTGTCATAGGCAGTCACAACTGACATGGCTTGAGAGGCAGCGGCGTGGAACATAGCCAGCCAGTTGGCACTGGTGGCAGCAAAAATATGTACCCTATCCCCTTTTTCCATGCCAAGCTTCCTCAGACCGGACCCCACGTTAAGGGTCAGAGCCTCGTAGTCGTTGAAGGTGACGTACTCGTAGGGACTGAGTTCAAAGTAGGTCCAGGCCTTGTCAACTTCCTGCTCCTTGCCATCGACCATCTTCTTGACCTTCTTGCTCTCCTGGTGTGTACGGATGAGGCGCCGCGAGCCCATACACTTGGCATTGCCATACTTGGCGACACTGACGCGCATGAGCTCGTAGGCAGTGGAGATGTTATCGGCGGGCTTTGTGATCAAGCCATCCTTGGCCAGAGGATGTCGTCGCGGCTTCGTCTCGCCTTTGACTTCGGGAGCGCCGGGGGTCTCGACAGAGAAGGGGCCTCGTGCCGACTTCTTGGGTTGCAGGACCACGTCCCGGAACTTGGATTCTTGCCACTCGTGTTGTGACATGATGTTTATGTGATATGATGTGATGTGATGGATTAGAAAGCGGTTGACGTGAAGAGCGTCGCGGTATGGGTATCGTAGTGATGATTAGTGAGCTACACTATCAAGAAGATGGATCAATGTCAGTGCCAGTCGTCTACAAGTATGGACCTGACGGAACGGTGAGCTGCGTGGGGAGAGAGAACAAGGCACATACGGATTACTAGGGTTCGTGAATGGCTTGCTATCGTGGTAGGAGAACGATGTTAACAGAGAATAGCTAGCACGCTATGCTATATCACATGGTCATGTTATTGATGATTACTTAGAGAAGTTAATGTAGGTAGGTAGGTAGGTAAATAAGTAGCAGACGGAGAGAGAGAAAGAGGTGTGTGCAGCCGGGATCCGGCGTGCTTTTACAGTTACAGCACGCAGGTTGTCTCAGCAGGTGTTCAGCAGGACAAGATGCTTACCTAGGTAGGTAGTCGTCACTGTTGTCCGGGTGTGGTTGGCGGGTTGCTGGCGCTAGGGGAGGCAGGTAAGTAGGCAACTTAGGTAAGTAGTCAGTACGGAGTGCTAGGTCGAGCTTGCCCCCAATACAATACCCCTGCGGGTGAGCTATCATATCCAACCCATGACGAAACCCTACAGCTCAACGTGCCACTTAAAGCCCAAGGTTTTGTACCGATTGATTGCATATCCCGGCGGGGTAGGGGGAGGCCCCTTGCCCTGTTTAGTAAAGTGGGTACTAATTCTTGTCCACGCTTAGCCCCGAAGAGCAAGGTCTATCTGCCTAGCCCTTACCTCCATTACCTAACCAGAGCTAACCGCGAAAAGAAAAAGGCCATTAGCGATTTGTGGCGTCACCATATCCATCATCACCTCCGACTGCGCGTGACAGGCTACAGCCAACAACATACCTTAACACTGCCTACCTTTGATACTGAGTATGTACCTCCAGCACTGCTGCACTAATATTCAAATACCTTTACTACCTTAGGTAGGTATTTCCATATATCCCTAATTAACCATGTACATGTAAGCAACCTTCCATGACATAACTGCCACGACTTGCACACCGCAACCTAGAAAACATCAATAAAAATACGCCACAGACGCCAATCATAGCGTACTTGCGCTCAACACATTCTTGACCAATGACATCCTGCGTTAATTCCCGAACGCCCCGCTTGCCCACTTCGTTAGGAGAGTACAATATCTGATAGGTAAATAGTATCGAAAAGGCTTCACTAGGTTGCCTCTAACTTTTGAATGGTCTCTACGCTCCTTAGGTGGCTTGTAGAAAGACCGTGGAGCAGCTATAGTAAGACGTGCTAGGTAGACCATACCACAGTGTCTTCATTGGTCGGGCAATATTCTTCGTCTCTCGAGGTTCTATATCTGAAACTCGACCATGAGGCCCATCATTCGTCTTATATAATAATAATAAGAAACGACCAGTGAGAACACCAACTGGCGGATATGTCGTAACCACCGATCTAATGATCACGAAGAATTTTAATCAATAAGTCTAGATCGGATACATGCTATTGCGGCTTCACTTCGACTCCTGATCGGACACGGCCTATTCCATCTCGACTGGCTCGGTCAAATCGCGGGATAGTTTCACGGCAACTCAAGACGCTGCTCCGGGAGATCGCCATCGAGTCCAAATCCCTTTATTGGAGTGACATATCACGTCATCTTATTATTTCTGATAAGATTACCGCTACCACGAAGCAGATTCTGCCGAACCACCTAATACAGATTATTCCACATGTCCCCCAAGGATCTGTTCGGCCTCCTCGGGCCTCAGATCCAAGATCCAGAAGAAGGCATGTCAAGGGTTCATTCAGTAAGTACAGTCAGGCATGGCTGACTAGTGCCCACCAGAAACCTTTCTGCTCTTCTCTCAAGAGATCCCCTCTCAAAATCTTGGTTTTGTGGACTCTCAAGCTACAACCATAGATCTGACCATTGGCGGCAAAGACTATACCATTCACCAATCTCCGACTATCTTGAATCGTCCCGGTAGCACTACCGGCGCTGTCGTTGTGAGTTTTAATTAATACTTATTCTATCCGCTTTCTAGATGTATTTACCTCCTACGAAAAATAATCCATATCCTCACAATATCGTTGCATCTTACCTATCGTGTTAAGCTATGATCCATCAAGTACTTACGTGTGCTCTCTACTGACTTATACCTGCGATAGTGGAAAATCACCCCATTGGTGGCCTCGTGGCTAAGCTCACCGGACAATCTGTTATGGAAAACAGGTGGTCTCTCATCCTCGAGTACCGTACTTGAGCTGGGATGTGGGATCTCTGGACTTGTCGGCCTAGCTCTATCTCCTTCTGTATCCCGCTACATCCTCACAGACCAAGCCTACGTAGCCCGGTTAGTCGAGAAGAACCTAGAAGAAAATCTTGTTCCCCCGAGATCAGCGTCCCAGAAACGCAGGGGCAAATCGACTTCAACGGCTAATCAACCTAACCTGCGCTTCACACCCCTGGATTGGGAACTGGATGAAGTCACGGCCTCTCTCACGGGGTCCCCGGTTGTCGCTAGTTTCGACGCAGTCATCGCCTGCGACTGCATCTACAACGACACGCTCATCGAGCCTCTCGTCCAGACTTGTGCTGATGCCTGCGGTCTGCGACAGCGCAGCCACGAAGCCACTGGAGAAACCAACGCGGCCGCGACCCCAACCCTATGTATCGTTGCGCAGCAATTGCGTGATCCGGAAATCTTTGAAGGTTGGATCAAAGAGTTCAGTAAGCACTTCCACGTCTGGCGCGTACCGGAGGACATGCTATCAAAGGAATTGCGCGCGAACACAGGATTCGTGGTGCATATTGGGGTCCTACAAAATGCTGTTGCGCCCTGAAACATATTCGAGAAATTTGTGATAGCTCAATTTCCTTCCGCCGCGTGGGAACAAAGTTGGTCTCAGGTGATGTATCATGCATGTCAGTACTGTCGCGCAGCACACACTTCCAGGTAGATGCTATGCTGAGACTCGATGAGGAAAAGCCATGCCTATTAGGAAAAGTGCTGTCGCATTAGAGAGCGCACGGTCGGCTTATTGCGTTCCTATCACTATAGAAGCGTAGAGGTTGTATTACTTCATATCCACGACTATACTCCTTCGCTTTTCCATAGAAATAGCAATCCAAAGACGCCCGCGTCGTTGTGAGCGGTTAGGGATACGGGATCTTGAACATCCGACTAGTTATCTCGTACTTAGCGTTGAAGGTAAGAGGGTGTCAACAACGCCCAGCAACTCGCCACTGGATGTGGCTATAACGTACCAGACAACTTAAGAATCTTGCGATTATAAGTCCTCTGCATTGAAAACCTTAATAAATAAACTCGTACTCTTCCATACATGTTTCGTTCGCTATGGATGAAGATGATACACAGATGAACATGTAACTTGTTATAGACACCCAGAACTGTAGCCCTCTCTAGGTATCACTTATTCCTTTTTCCCATCTATCCTCCGTATCAGTGTCTACACTCCTATCTCCTAGCCTACCTAAGACGGCTATGGTTTATACTCAAGATAGAATAACATAGACATCTTGACTTTACAAGTACGACGGGCTGACCAACGGAGCCTCTACCGACTCCGAGATATAAATCTTCCCAACATCGCATTACATTGCAACTTCGCCTCATAATATGGCCTCATGTATATCGTGATACTAGGACATGTTTTTTTTTTTTTTTTTTTGCACCATAAGTAAAGAGCATTCCCTGTTTCCTCTTACCCTTGCTGGCTTGGTAGCTCTGTCGCTAGAACCTCCTCCACCCATGCTCTCTAGACCTACTAACTCAAGAGCTTGTTCAAGTCAAAAATTTTCCGCGTCACCTAGTATATCAGACCGTCGATATCTGGTCGAGAAATACATACCCCGTTGAAAAGTCAGAGGAGTTAGATAGCCTTGTAGCTGATATATTGTAGGCAGGGCACGATGTATGACGCGGATGAACCCGGGACTCGATAGTTCGGCTTCGATGGGCTACAAGTTGATAGTTGCGGTTATATATCTGTGTGACGTTTGATTCTATTCATTTCCCTTAGTGAGTTTGCCATAGGCCTATAATCCCCGCGACTTGACCCCTCGCTTGTATTCAAGAATAAGTTGAGCCTGCTAAGGAGAATGAAAACATGAGTACTAATGATACAAGCAGCACTCAGCATAGTAGTATTCATGACGCCTGAAAGGTGACGCATGTTTGGCATATGAGCCCGGACTGGGGATGGGCCAGTTGACCGGGAATTGAGGTCATGTCCCTTCCTGAACTACCACAACTGGTAGCTATCGTTCTTGTCGTTCTAGCATTGCCCTTATCATCGGCACGCTTAAGAAGTATAAGTGGTAGCAACTTACTAACAACATACAGACCGAGCTATTATCAGCATCATGAGTTCGTCTTCAAAATACCGAGATACCTAAACCCTTCAAAGCTACCGCAGATGTAGTCACTTCTCTGAACCAAACTTTTCGCTTCTACAGAGCAACGCACATAAACCTTCTGAATAAATAATGTGAGATGACACATCGGAGTGATTCTGTAAGGTCGGAAGCTACTAAGTAGTCCGTCGGCTTGTCTGAAACCCGCCGGCATGGTTCATAGAAACATCTAGATCCTCTGCACGAAGCTCGTGTTGCCGTACATCGCCGATGAGCCCAACGAGGAACGACCGATTAACTGATCGGGTGGTTTCACCCTGTAGTTCCCGCCGCACGACGAACCTCTCGTGTCACGAACTTGTAGTACAATGCAGTATTTTCTCGGAGCTACGTAGACTATGTGTTATCTTAATAATAGGTGCCATGAGACACTAGATATTATAGAAGAGGAGTCTGATATGACAGGTGAGCTGGTGAGGTGATCCCAACTTCTCCAAATCTTGACAACGTGCGGACGAGATCTCTACAGAGATGCAATAGACACCGCCGGTGCTTTACTGACAAATGCGCGCAGACAGAAGGTTTGATCGGGATTCCGGAGTTCCTACCGTTATCACGATGCAAAAGTGGATTTCTGGGGTGTTACTTTGACTGTCCGGATGCACAACCCGAAACCAATTGCAGCCAATCAAACATTTAGGTGCAAGAGTATGTTACTCCGATTTCTGCCCGAGATGGACTTCCCGGTTCTGACTCGTATCATAGCGCAATTCGGCCGTGTTGACCAACTTGCAAGATTTCGGCGGCTTAGCATGGCCGAGGGTAGTAATCAAGGACCTTAGAAGACTGAGACTGATGCACGTGGTCAGAAAAAAAAAACATGCAAAACCAAAACACAAACAGTCAGATATGACTTGATTAGTCAGGTCATATTCAAGTTTAATCTCCAAAGGTAATCTGGCTATGCCTTGTTCACCAAAGTCACCTGAGCCACTATCGGGACAAGTTCCCCGTGAGATTAGTCAGTAACTTTCCTCAAGTCGAAAGCCACGTACTTGGGCTCTAAAGGGTGACAAGGAATCGCGGCAGCATATGAGTCCTAACCCATCGGGGTACGTCGTGTCGGAAGTGGTGGGTGTCCGTGAGGCGTCCTTGGCGGGCGAACATTTGTTTCTCTGCATATTCTCCAACGCCAGGTGTTAGAAAATCGAACGTACTTACCTTCAGAGACACAGGGACTCGTTTTCGCTACATATTATTAGAAATCTAAAACATCCTGGCTTGTGGTAGTAACATTGCGAACTTTCCCCGGGTACGGCGATTATTGCTTCAGAGATTAGTCCGATACACGCCAATAGGGGAGTCAATGAGTCTGGACTGCCTACGCAGTGAGTGGGAATAAGATCGGAAGGCTGATAATCCCTGTTTTGCCCGGTTTCGTCCGTTGAAGTTGAGTAGACGCGAACCCTACTACTGGGGCAATGTTGTAATGATGAAACTATGAGCTTTGTGATAGATGGTGTGGTATTGTAAACAAAGAGAAACTTCGGTTTTCCTCCGTTCCCGAGATTAGTAAAAATCACATTCGTGATTCGGAAAAAAAGGTGGGGGGATTCTCTCTCTATGCATAGGTATAGAGGCCTAAAGACTTGAAATCGAGATTGCTCATCAATTCACATAGAAGGCATTGATGATGAGAGGTCGGCGACGTGACCAACCGCTTCCGTTCCGTTCCTTTTATGTCGTACTTAGTAGCAGTGGACGTTGATCGGAATACCGGCAATGAGAAAGGCCGTAAAATGTAATCGAACATTGGTTCGGAGCGCTCAGAGTACCAGCACCTGCATGGCCTACGAAATCAGGACGGACTGACACGGGTCCGGATGATTGGGGGCGACGGAGCGCCAAGAGAACCGCTGCCGAGATTAAAGAACATGATGGTCCCGCGGGATAACGTTTGGTAGTGGAGCAGTGGACTTGGGCATTTCCCCAATCTTTGAAAGTGTAGCGCGGGCAGTACTACGCGGGTAAGGGGAGCGTGACTGCCGCTCACACGTTTGAGAATATGCCCGACATAAAAGTGGCAACAAGGAATTTTCCGTAATCTTAATAGTGAGCCACTAAGAGAGGTCCAGGTATGTTGAAGATGGGGTGTCCGGTTGGGCGGGGGTCGTGTGCTATCTTTGCAACCGGTTCTGTTTCTGTGAGGAGACCACCACCAACCAGTACAAGATAGGCATTTACGCGCGTACGGACAGATACTCAGATGCGTGGAGAAACAAATTGGTCCGTTGTGATTATCTGAAACCCTTACTTATTTCGTGGGGGGTTTGATTTGATGGCAGCAACCAAGATTGGCGAAGTGCGGTGGGTTCTTCTTTAGACGAATGATGTTGACTGGTATAGAACGCGACGAAAGGGATGTATGTCTAAGGGAGTGAGTGTGTGGGTAACGTCGATCTCAGTGTGCTGTGACCAAAAACAGCTTGCTCTTATCTTATTCTCGCCCCTCTTGAGGCGTATTTTCTGCATCGAGTGTACTACTGTGAGTAGTCTACAGTAGATCCGGGGAGCTAGCGGCCGCCGTTCAGCTTTCTCCGACTTATGCTAGAGCTAGACTACATAGTAGCAGAGTGAAGGCCGAACTCGGTTCCCGGGATCGTCTACTCCTAAGGAAGGGCTAAGCATGCGGCTGAGTGGACGGGTTCCCAGAAAAAGTAATTGCACGGTGGACTAAGACTTATCTTGCGTCAACGGGTTAAGGAAACGTGGTAGATTGGTCATTCGGCTTCCAGGGAGGTGTTGACATCTTCAACTAGACTCAGGAAAGGCTCTTTTTGTCAATCACAGAAAGACACGGGCGAAAAGATGAATCCCAGACCGCATCTCTTCATAGTTTGCTTGCTGGTTTCGAAGATGGATTCCCAGCCTCGTGGTCGAGCGATTGTCAGCCATGAGGGAATGCTCGGTCCCGTACCGGATATCCATGCCATGCAGGTCCACCCATGTCGGGAATTACGATACAATGACTGAAAAACCCGCTGAGCGAATAGCCCATCGACTCAGCTACTGGCTCGAGGCTTGCAGGTACTGGCATAGCATACAATGTAACGTGAGGGATGCAGAAGTGGAGGAATTCCATCGTGTCGTAGGCTCGGTAAGTATGGACCAGATGTGGCGCACCAGAGCAGAAACCAGGGAACCAGGGTCTTTGTCCAGGGAGTTCCACACTGTAACTGGCCAATCAACGCTCGTATATTGGACTGTTTTTGGAAGGCCAAATGAGCTAGGTTAGCGGACTACTGCTCGCTGCTGTCGTACGGTTACTTATAAGCTACCTGGGTAGGCAGGCACACTCTAAGGTAGGTACCCCCTAAAGCACACTTAAGTAAGGGGTCTGGTAAAGGGGAGTGGTAGAAACAAGCATTTTGGGGGCTTGTCCACTGTACGTAGTATGGTCCAGTACAAGTCGGAGCCATAATTCCCTCAAGGATCGCCCGGCCACTGGTCCAGTCGTTAGCGCAGTCCACACTCCCTGACCACCACCATTTTGACCTGCAGAGCATCATGCAGAGGAAAACCTTCTAGAAGGCGTCAAATGTTCCAGGCTAGGTAAGTATCCTATACGTATAGGTCTTGCTATAGGTGTGCCGATTCTTGCATGGCTTTGTCACGAGGACAATTGCTACATTGCTACACTGCTACATGGGCCAGCCAGCCGAGTCGCTTGCATCGCACAAATCGGATGTGTCCAGGGATGATACCGTTAATGCTGTGCTGACATTTGCTGCTGGATTACTTAGTATGTATGTTCAGGTTCTCACCGACACAACTTGCCTAACAAACAACATTCCCAGCCGCGGGGGAACACGCATCTCAACTGTTTTTTGGTGATACTGGGCAGCTAGGACAAGTAACTGTTTGCCACGGCTCGCGAATTACAATTTGACCGAGAAGCGAACTTACTCGCTTATAAGTCCCTACACTAGCAGAGCTGCTAAGAGGCGAATCCGTCCGTCAGACGATGGCTCCGAAATAGTTGTGTGGGCAGGAGAAGGAAGTTAGACCAGTTCCTCGGGATTATTAACCATACTAGCAGTCTCTCGTACTAAGCAGGGTAATCCACGATGATGTATTGCGCGCGCTAGTTATTATGCTGGGACGGGTCAGAAAGTCTACCAAGCGTAGCAAAAAAAAAAAAAACGGGGGTTGACTATACAAGGTATTCCATGTACCTCGGCAGGAGTGCCAAGTACCTCGTGGATACTTTCGGCGTTGGTGGTCAGGAATCCCCGTCCCAGCACCGACAGCGAATAACATCGTGAGTTTTGCATTCCCGGCACTCTCGTGAGAGTACGAATGGGAGGTACAGATGTACCCAAGTTAGGTCCCGGTCCCGGTCCCATGCACCTACATGCTGCCTACATACTACACTACATTGCGCAGGTATGTCGAAGCGAAAAGTTGCTACTAGTACCGGCCGATGGGGCTGCTTTTAGCCTTCGAACAAAATGCCTCACTGACGCAGGTGTGACAGGTAAACCATAAGGAGGTAGCTGGCACATTGTACATACATGATACTGCACCTACAAAGCTAAATCCAGGGGTCTAAGGGTCTGTCGTACGGTGCACCAAAAACCCTTTCTTGTCTCTACCGCTCATCCCATCTCATCCCATCCTCCAGCCTCAGCACTTACACGAGACTACTCGCAGAATCCCTATAAATCGCGCTTCCCTCGGCCCATCCTTATCTCTCCTTTTTCAATCTTTTATTTTAGCCTCAGTAATACAGCCCACTCGCCACCGAACCCTCTTGAACCCTCTCACCTCTCTCTTTGCAGCGTCAAGTTCGCTTTGACCCTCGTATCACACCGCACCGGCACACGCCTGGAATAAATAACAACATACCCAAACACATCATCACCAAAATGCCCTCATCAAACATCGAAGACGTCCTGGCTACCAAGCCCGTCACCTTCAATATCAAGACCGCCGGTGGTTCATGGAAGTGCCAAATTCACTCCAACAGAGCCGCATAGTAAGTTTACCTCGTGTTATTCGATCTCCTCTTGGCAATTCTTGGCGCTCGTGTGTCGGTCCCTCGCTATTCGAAACACGCCCTAAAGAAGCCACGATATCTAACCAATTCGTAATAGTGAGCGCGTCAGGGCTGCGTCAACATCGACACCTACACCGAGCATCTCCCGCACGGACTCCGGCCTCTCTACGTCGTCGGCTTCCTCTGCTGGCTCTTCAGCATCGCACTAGATATAAGAGTCCTCTGTATCACCCATCCCTTACCTGCTTGAGCATGAGCTAGGGCACCTCGTCTGCACCCTTGGGCTGCGAACCAATGACGCGAGTCTGTCAGCAGCCAGTCGTCACAGCAGCTCCACAGGGGTCCGACGAAGCATATCGCATGTGTCGTGCGACACAATGCTGCAACATCTACTAGAAGAGGGAGGGTGCATCACGAATACATCCCCACCCGGGTTCATCAGTTGAGATGGGATGGGATGGGGTGCAGCGTCGACTTGCTTTTCCTTTAATAAGCTTTCCCATTTATGCATTTACAGTGGAGTTCTTGCGCACAAAGCGGATCGGTGTAATCTGCGTCTTGGGCTGGGAAGCGAACACGACTGACAGTTCGATGATATGGAATCATAAGGCGTTTTGATATTGAAGCCGCGATGAATTATGGCGTGGAGACGTCCCCAAACCTACTGCTGTGGTATGTAGGTATGTATGTATAAGCATACAATCGAACTAAGCACGTTCCCCGTGATTTAACATTTGTGTCTCTTTTTTTTTTTTTTTTTTTTTTTTTTTTTCAATCGGTGAAGTGCGTAGGGTCTGTCAATGTCTCACCTTGGTGTCACGTATTTGAACTCTGTAGAGTGGTCCGAAAAACGTCACGACGATTCAAACAATGTCTTACTATTCCGGATTCGACGCCCAACGCGGCCACCAAACGCGTTGGATAATCACATATTTATATGACAAAGTCCATCTGCAAAAGAGCTTGGATTTTAGTGAATTTCCCCTTCCCCGCCATTACAACCCCGCATCTGGCACCTATTAATTCAAGAATGAAGAAGTCGGTTGGACGAACCAACAATACGATATTATAGGTCTATCTACAAACTCTAACAACAGTTTGTGAAGTAATCGATTTTTTCCCCGCGACCTAAAATTTACAAACAAGTAATATTCAGCTTCGCTAACAAGCTTAATCATCTGCCGACCTTGTACAGACCCAACCCTGGTGTCAAATAGATGTCTGCCTTGGGTGCAGGAATATGAGGGGCTGAGTGGTATACGTAACCGACAGGGCCCTGGTCGCCTCATTACTGTACAATAAGGTCGATGCTCTCTCAGCCAAGGTGCATTTATATACTTTCACCGTCGCTCCATTTGGTCTGCCTTGGGGAGCCTGCGATGCTTTAGAGTTTTCCTTTACGAAGCTATCCGTGAGGTCCCCTACCCAAGCGTCTTTCACAACCTACTTCTCACTTTTTAAGCAAAGGCTTAAAAATTGCATTTGCATGTTACTGTCTGGACGTATGTAGAAAGTCGGAGTAAGAGAAGCAAAGCAAGGCCGCAGCTCTCTCCCTCTCTCTCTCTCTCTCTCCAATCCTCTCCTCCGTTCCTCCACCGCTCTCCCAATTCTCCCAATTCCCCTCCGATCTCTCCTCCTCCTCCTCCTACTACTACTACTACTACTACCACCACACACTTTCTTTCTCTCTTTCTACCCCTCTCAACCCTATTTATCCCTCTCATTGAGTGCAATTCTCCTATTTTCTTCCGACAGCCACAGCTACGGAAATCCAATCATCTACTACGTAGAGAGAAAGAACCTAGCGAAGTTGTATCGCGGCTGAAGCCTCACTAAAAATGCCCGTGCCCCTAGCTGCCAAGGGTAAGTGACGAATCGAATTGTGTCTCCCGAACTACATTACACTATTATTCCTTCCCCCCTTGATCCCTTGATACCCTTGATCCCTTGACCCCACGTTAAAGCCGCCAATCCGCTACGAACCAAAAGTGACTGCCTAGAAGCTCGAGTGGCAAAACAACCTCGAGCACCACGCAAGCTCAATAATTTCTTGTCCTTTAACCTGTTGAACTATTTGCTTCCTACTGTATTACCTTCACATTTCATCATCCCCTTCCATGATGGGATCCCGCCGCCTTGTATGATTTCGACTGCCAATTGTGAACTTCATTCCATTCCATTATCATCTCGGCTTAAAAGTTGCATCCCCCTATCATCATATTAATATCCGATAACCGTGCATACTTTTACCACCATTGCCACATTCATAGACCATATCCACCATGCCACCTATTAACCCAGCTGCCACAGCGGGCATAATCGCCGTCTCGGTCGTCGCCGCCGCAGCGATAGCCATCTACGAATCCCCGGAGCTACAACGCTTCACCCACGACCTCCGCCGCCGCATCGCCATCGCCCTACACGCCTTCGGCGACAGCATCACGCCACAAGAGCGAGAAAACCTGTTCAACCGCCCCGAAGACGCCGAAGGGTTCCTGCGGTCGCGCGGCCTGGGGCCCGGCAGCATGCCGGGCGTCGAGGCCGACGTCGAGACCCTCCGGCGCCAGCGCGAGGAGCTGATGTACTGGAACGCGATGCGCGAGTCCATGGAGACGAAAGACCGCGAGGACGAGAAGAGGAGATACCGGGCCCGGGCATCCACAGGTGCTTCAAGCTTCGACGACTTCCTAAAACAAGACGAGAACGCCGAGAAGGGCACCTATATCTTCCAGACGGGCTGCGAACCTCACGAGCAATACGACGGGGTGATCCGACGACGTCACAATAATAATAACAATAGCAGCGAGGGCTCGCGGGGGTTGAACTACTCCGTGTATACGAACCCGTTCGCCGACGAGCACGGCATCGAGGACGACATCGCCTTCGAGAACAGCCTCATGGACCCCGGTAAGGACGAGATGGCCTCTGACATCTACAGCGCCACGGACCTCGGGCACTACCACCAGGCACCGCCTTCGCGAACCCTATCGCCGGAAGCGGCACCGCTTGTGGAGATTGCACCCGAGCACCCAGAAAACGCCACCAATGCTGCTATTACTACTACTACTACTACCACTACTACTACTACTATATCGCATCGCCCCCCACCAGCCATAAACGAAGAAGAACTCGGCCCAGACGAATACATGACAGCAGGTCAAGACGACCGCACCAGGGAAGGAGACGCAGATGCCTACAGCGCGATCCAAGCCTGGGCAGCGCTACATGCGTCGCACGATGCAAGCTTCTACTCGCCGCTACCGGAGTCGCCTGCGCCGGCGTCCGAGGCGGAGCTCATCAGCGAAGGCGAGCTGACGCCGACGGACTCGGCTTCGCTGGCCGGGTCGGGCGTTGATGTCGCGGCCGAGGTGCGTTCTGCGAGGTCTGAGTTCGATGTCCTTAGTGATGAGGAGGAAGAGGGAGACGATGGTGTGCATACGCCGACTAGTTGGACGGATGTTGAGAGTACGGCGGGCGAGAGCGAGGGGGGGTTGGGGAATGTTATTTGGGCTTGAGCTTGGGCTTGAGTAAGCCTGCTCTAACTCGTGTGGTCCTGCTCTGCTTGGCCTTGCTTTGCTTGTCTTCACCTACTACCTACCCGCTATCTACCTAGTATCTCACCTGCTGTGCTACTTACTACGCTACCCATTGCTTTTAGGTAGCTGCAGGCACCTCTGCGCTATATAGTCGTGGCCGGGTCGGGATAGAAAACCTCAAGAGTGTTATCGGGATGGATTTGTTTTTCATGTATGTATCTCTGGCATGGCGTTTGGAATCGGAATAATAGGGTGGATGGATCAGGTACTCGGATACATGGTGGCTTGATGTCCACTAATAAATACTATACACGCTATATGGTTACCTACTGCTCTACCCTACTTTACTCTGCCTTGTAATGCCTTGCACTGCTCTTACCTACCCTATTCTGCTCTACTCTATTCCTACGGGTTATAAAGGGTATATGGGATACACCGCTATTTATTGTCTTGTTTTGAAAATATAGATTGGGAGGGATGTATATACCGTTGTTTGAATCGTTATTCTGTCTTTTCAGTGAGATGTCCCGGATGGATATTTGCGATCATGTATAGTGTTATCCTGTCGAATGAGAACTCGGAGGTGCTTATATGTTGGCTTTCACAAAGAATGTATATTTTAATATGTGGATTACTTCTTTTGATGGACTTCGTCATACGGTATTATGGCTCTAGATATAGTGGTCTAGGTATCTGTTCGTGAGTAGACTGCTGCCATCTTGGCGTCGCGTGCGCCTATGAATGTACCCTGAAATACGCGTGTGAGGCCCTAAAGGAGTTTGGGCGATTTATATGAGTAATTGAGGAAAGATGCTACGCAAGATGTTATTGCTGTGAGTTAGTTAATGAAGTAGTATCTGTACTTTGTGTACCTGTAGGTACGTTGTACTGAGTTGGATAGTTTAGTAGCTAGCTCATTATTCGAAGGTAATTTTTTTTATATAAGTTCAGCGTTCTCGAGTTGGTTCAACTAAGAATCGCTGTCTAGTTGATCAACAGCCCTGCGTGCTGACTTATGGGTTTCCTAAGTAGGTGTACAGGTATTTAGTTAAGGTGTTGATATTATTTATTCAACTCTGCTCTACCGTCAAGTCATTCTAGAAGGTCTAAACTGAGCCACCAGAACTGCCCAGTAGGCTCTGAAGCTCATCTATAATTTGTCCTCGATTAGTATGAACCTGACTGAGTCCCAGACCGATGTCTCAGTGAAAAGAGGCTCGGTGGTATCAACATAGGTTGCATTATTGATCTCAGGTAGAAGAGTTAATTTGTCGTATTATTCATAACTACAGTCTGAGATGTTATAATTATCAACTTACTATCCTTGTCTAACTTCTTTTGCGGTTTGTTCTCGGATTCTTGCCTTGCTCTCTACTTTGCAGTCTGGCACTGCCATTGACATTACCGTCCGCGCGCGAGCGAAACTTGCGAGATATCTTTCGCCGCGTGGATTCACGGACATATACCCTAGTGGTTGAAGTAATATTTATATAACTCGAATTATGCGAACTTACTTGGCTGGGATTTGACAGTACGGTGAAATATGCATGGTTTCGTTTATATGGCTAAGAAAGGCTTTTGACTATGATGATGGAAAGATGACACTGTAGTTTCCCAGCCATTTCATTGCATAGCCTTTGAATTTTAAATTGAGACTGCAAGTTCTATGGCTTCAATTAGTACGCGGTATGGAGATAGATCTTAGAAACTAGTAGTATGTAGTATGTGCATTGAAGGCAATGAATGTATCTGAGAGCGAGTGAAAGGTTGGCAAATCAACGTCTCCCAGCATGGTGGCTGGCTAAAACAATGAAGGATGCAATTAAAGACGCATAGCATCACGTATAGTAACTTATGACGAATAATTGAATAAATATAAGTTATCGGCTTTATAGGATCATGCCCAACATTGAAATATTCGCTATATCTTGCCTGTTGCTTTGCTTGTCTCTTATTTCTCAAGCTCTTCACGAAGAGAGTACACGCGGACCCTATTGAGCTGAGATCACCATCATCCTACCAATAGGTACCTGATCAGGTAATCTGAGTCGGATCGCTATATATCTATTAGCATCGATTAATCTTTGTACATTTTTCGGGCGTTGTTCGAGGCCAACTTTGGTGAGTGTTGCCAAGTAATATCTGGTTGAGGATTATTCGCCAACTCGGAGATTCTCGAAGGGTATTATTTTGTACTGTTGAGGTGTCTTTATATTGGAATTGAAATGCAAATAAATCAACGCCTTTCTACTAGTATCAAGTAGATAAGCTCTTAGGTTTCTCGTTGTTATCGAATCCAGGATATTACTTATTTTATGTAGTAATCGTGCCACGCCCCACTTTATTCGGTATTCGCTTCGCGCCACCTACTAAAGTAGGTGCTTTACACTTAATTCGCCATAACACTTCATTCACCACTTTTTCAGCACCTTTTATATAAATCTATTAAAAAAACATACGCGCCGACTACTTGGCATTCTAAAAATAAAACTATAGAAAATATATAATATTAGCTATATAAAACTTATTTTTTTTTATTTTTCCGATTTTTTTTTGTTAAGATATTAGTATTTAAATTAAATATTTTATTTATAACAATTTTAATTTTTCTACTAAAAAAAAACCTTTTCTTTTTTTAATTTTTCAACCAATATTTACTTATTTAACTTGAAATTTTAAAATTAGCTTATTTATATTAAAAGGTTTATATAAAAAAATAGCAAAAAATAATTCATGTACTAGCTTTTAAAATAACAATTTTTTAAAAAAAACTTATATAAAAAAATTGTTATTTTAAAAGCTAGTACATGAATTATTTTTTGCTATTTTTTTATATAAACCTTTTAATATAAATAAGCTAATTTTAAAATTTCAAGTTAAATAAGTAAATATTAGTTAAAAAATTAAAAAAAGAAAAGGTTTTTTTTTAGTAGAAAAATTAAAATTATTATAAATAAAATATTTAATTTAAATACTAATATCTTAACAAAAAAAAATCGGAAAAATAAAAAAAAATAAGTTTTATATAGCTAATATTATATATTTTCTATAGTTCTATTTTTAAAATGCCAAGTAGTCGGCGCGTATGTTTTTTTAATAGATTTATGTAAAAGGTGCTGAAAAAGTGGTGAATGAAGTGTTATGGCGAATTAAGTGTAAAGCACCTACTTTAGTAGGTGGCGCGAAGCGAATACCGGATAAAGTGGGGCGTGGCACGATTACTACATAAAATAAGTAATATCCTGGATTCGATAACAACGAGAAACCTAAGAGCTTATCTACTTGATACTAGTAGAAAGGCGTTGATTTATTTGCATTTCAATTCCAATATAAAGACACCTCAACAGTACAAAATAATACCCTTCGAGAATCTCCGAGTTGGCGAATAATCCTCAACCAGATATTACTTGGCAACACTCACCAAAGTTGGCCTCGAACAACGCCCGAAAAATGTACAAAGATTAATCGATGCTAATAGATATATAGCGATCCGACTCAGATTACCTGATCAGGTACCTATTGGTAGGATGATGGTGATCTCAGCTCAATAGGGTCCGCGTGTACTCTCTTCGTGAAGAGCTTGAGAAATAAGAGACAAGCAAAGCAACAGGCAAGATATAGCGAATATTTCAATGTTGGGCATGATCCTATAAAGCCGATAACTTATATTTATTCAATTATTCGTCATAAGTTACTATACGTGATGCTATGCGTCTTTAATTGCATCCTTCATTGTTTTAGCCAGCCACCATGCTGGGAGACGTTGATTTGCCAACCTTTCACTCGCTCTCAGATACATTCATTGCCTTCAATGCACATACTACATACTACTAGTTTCTAAGATCTATCTCCATACCGCGTACTAATTGAAGCCATAGAACTTGCAGTCTCAATTTAAAATTCAAAGGCTATGCAATGAAATGGCTGGGAAACTACAGTGTCATCTTTCCATCATCATAGTCAAAAGCCTTTCTTAGCCATATAAACGAAACCATGCATATTTCACCGTACTGTCAAATCCCAGCCAAGTAAGTTCGCATAATTCGAGTTATATAAATATTACTTCAACCACTAGGGTATATGTCCGTGAATCCACGCGGCGAAAGATATCTCGCAAGTTTCGCTCGCGCGCGGACGGTAATGTCAATGGCAGTGCCAGACTGCAAAGTAGAGAGCAAGGCAAGAATCCGAGAACAAACCGCAAAAGAAGTTAGACAAGGATAGTAAGTTGATAATTATAACATCTCAGACTGTAGTTATGAATAATACGACAAATTAACTCTTCTACCTGAGATCAATAATGCAACCTATGTTGATACCACCGAGCCTCTTTTCACTGAGACATCGGTCTGGGACTCAGTCAGGTTCATACTAATCGAGGACAAATTATAGATGAGCTTCAGAGCCTACTGGGCAGTTCTGGTGGCTCAGTTTAGACCTTCTAGAATGACTTGACGGTAGAGCAGAGTTGAATAAATAATATCAACACCTTAACTAAATACCTGTACACCTACTTAGGAAACCCATAAGTCAGCACGCAGGGCTGTTGATCAACTAGACAGCGATTCTTAGTTGAACCAACTCGAGAACGCTGAACTTATATAAAAAAAATTACCTTCGAATAATGAGCTAGCTACTAAACTATCCAACTCAGTACAACGTACCTACAGGTACACAAAGTACAGATACTACTTCATTAACTAACTCACAGCAATAACATCTTGCGTAGCATCTTTCCTCAATTACTCATATAAATCGCCCAAACTCCTTTAGGGCCTCACACGCGTATTTCAGGGTACATTCATAGGCGCACGCGACGCCAAGATGGCAGCAGTCTACTCACGAACAGATACCTAGACCACTATATCTAGAGCCATAATACCGTATGACGAAGTCCATCAAAAGAAGTAATCCACATATTAAAATATACATTCTTTGTGAAAGCCAACATATAAGCACCTCCGAGTTCTCATTCGACAGGATAACACTATACATGATCGCAAATATCCATCCGGGACATCTCACTGAAAAGACAGAATAACGATTCAAACAACGGTATATACATCCCTCCCAATCTATATTTTCAAAACAAGACAATAAATAGCGGTGTATCCCATATACCCTTTATAACCCGTAGGAATAGAGTAGAGCAGAATAGGGTAGGTAAGAGCAGTGCAAGGCATTACAAGGCAGAGTAAAGTAGGGTAGAGCAGTAGGTAACCATATAGCGTGTATAGTATTTATTAGTGGACATCAAGCCACCATGTATCCGAGTACCTGATCCATCCACCCTATTATTCCGATTCCAAACGCCATGCCAGAGATACATACATGAAAAACAAATCCATCCCGATAACACTCTTGAGGTTTTCTATCCCGACCCGGCCACGACTATATAGCGCAGAGGTGCCTGCAGCTACCTAAAAGCAATGGGTAGCGTAGTAAGTAGCACAGCAGGTGAGATACTAGGTAGATAGCGGGTAGGTAGTAGGTGAAGACAAGCAAAGCAAGGCCAAGCAGAGCAGGACCACACGAGTTAGAGCAGGCTTACTCAAGCCCAAGCTCAAGCCCAAATAACATTCCCCAACCCCCCCTCGCTCTCGCCCGCCGTACTCTCAACATCCGTCCAACTAGTCGGCGTATGCACACCATCGTCTCCCTCTTCCTCCTCATCACTAAGGACATCGAACTCAGACCTCGCAGAACGCACCTCGGCCGCGACATCAACGCCCGACCCGGCCAGCGAAGCCGAGTCCGTCGGCGTCAGCTCGCCTTCGCTGATGAGCTCCGCCTCGGACGCCGGCGCAGGCGACTCCGGTAGCGGCGAGTAGAAGCTTGCATCGTGCGACGCATGTAGCGCTGCCCAGGCTTGGATCGCGCTGTAGGCATCTGCGTCTCCTTCCCTGGTGCGGTCGTCTTGACCTGCTGTCATGTATTCGTCTGGGCCGAGTTCTTCTTCGTTTATGGCTGGTGGGGGGCGATGCGATATAGTAGTAGTAGTAGTGGTAGTAGTAGTAGTAGTAATAGCAGCATTGGTGGCGTTTTCTGGGTGCTCGGGTGCAATCTCCACAAGCGGTGCCGCTTCCGGCGATAGGGTTCGCGAAGGCGGTGCCTGGTGGTAGTGCCCGAGGTCCGTGGCGCTGTAGATGTCAGAGGCCATCTCGTCCTTACCGGGGTCCATGAGGCTGTTCTCGAAGGCGATGTCGTCCTCGATGCCGTGCTCGTCGGCGAACGGGTTCGTATACACGGAGTAGTTCAACCCCCGCGAGCCCTCGCTGCTATTGTTATTATTATTGTGACGTCGTCGGATCACCCCGTCGTATTGCTCGTGAGGTTCGCAGCCCGTCTGGAAGATATAGGTGCCCTTCTCGGCGTTCTCGTCTTGTTTTAGGAAGTCGTCGAAGCTTGAAGCACCTGTGGATGCCCGGGCCCGGTATCTCCTCTTCTCGTCCTCGCGGTCTTTCGTCTCCATGGACTCGCGCATCGCGTTCCAGTACATCAGCTCCTCGCGCTGGCGCCGGAGGGTCTCGACGTCGGCCTCGACGCCCGGCATGCTGCCGGGCCCCAGGCCGCGCGACCGCAGGAACCCTTCGGCGTCTTCGGGGCGGTTGAACAGGTTTTCTCGCTCTTGTGGCGTGATGCTGTCGCCGAAGGCGTGTAGGGCGATGGCGATGCGGCGGCGGAGGTCGTGGGTGAAGCGTTGTAGCTCCGGGGATTCGTAGATGGCTATCGCTGCGGCGGCGACGACCGAGACGGCGATTATGCCCGCTGTGGCAGCTGGGTTAATAGGTGGCATGGTGGATATGGTCTATGAATGTGGCAATGGTGGTAAAAGTATGCACGGTTATCGGATATTAATATGATGATAGGGGGATGCAACTTTTAAGCCGAGATGATAATGGAATGGAATGAAGTTCACAATTGGCAGTCGAAATCATACAAGGCGGCGGGATCCCATCATGGAAGGGGATGATGAAATGTGAAGGTAATACAGTAGGAAGCAAATAGTTCAACAGGTTAAAGGACAAGAAATTATTGAGCTTGCGTGGTGCTCGAGGTTGTTTTGCCACTCGAGCTTCTAGGCAGTCACTTTTGGTTCGTAGCGGATTGGCGGCTTTAACGTGGGGTCAAGGGATCAAGGGTATCAAGGGATCAAGGGGGGAAGGAATAATAGTGTAATGTAGTTCGGGAGACACAATTCGATTCGTCACTTACCCTTGGCAGCTAGGGGCACGGGCATTTTTAGTGAGGCTTCAGCCGCGATACAACTTCGCTAGGTTCTTTCTCTCTACGTAGTAGATGATTGGATTTCCGTAGCTGTGGCTGTCGGAAGAAAATAGGAGAATTGCACTCAATGAGAGGGATAAATAGGGTTGAGAGGGGTAGAAAGAGAGAAAGAAAGTGTGTGGTGGTAGTAGTAGTAGTAGTAGTAGGAGGAGGAGGAGGAGAGATCGGAGGGGAATTGGGAGAATTGGGAGAGCGGTGGAGGAACGGAGGAGAGGATTGGAGAGAGAGAGAGAGAGAGGGAGAGAGCTGCGGCCTTGCTTTGCTTCTCTTACTCCGACTTTCTACATACGTCCAGACAGTAACATGCAAATGCAATTTTTAAGCCTTTGCTTAAAAAGTGAGAAGTAGGTTGTGAAAGACGCTTGGGTAGGGGACCTCACGGATAGCTTCGTAAAGGAAAACTCTAAAGCATCGCAGGCTCCCCAAGGCAGACCAAATGGAGCGACGGTGAAAGTATATAAATGCACCTTGGCTGAGAGAGCATCGACCTTATTGTACAGTAATGAGGCGACCAGGGCCCTGTCGGTTACGTATACCACTCAGCCCCTCATATTCCTGCACCCAAGGCAGACATCTATTTGACACCAGGGTTGGGTCTGTACAAGGTCGGCAGATGATTAAGCTTGTTAGCGAAGCTGAATATTACTTGTTTGTAAATTTTAGGTCGCGGGGAAAAAATCGATTACTTCACAAACTGTTGTTAGAGTTTGTAGATAGACCTATAATATCGTATTGTTGGTTCGTCCAACCGACTTCTTCATTCTTGAATTAATAGGTGCCAGATGCGGGGTTGTAATGGCGGGGAAGGGGAAATTCACTAAAATCCAAGCTCTTTTGCAGATGGACTTTGTCATATAAATATGTGATTATCCAACGCGTTTGGTGGCCGCGTTGGGCGTCGAATCCGGAATAGTAAGACATTGTTTGAATCGTCGTGACGTTTTTCGGACCACTCTACAGAGTTCAAATACGTGACACCAAGGTGAGACATTGACAGACCCTACGCACTTCACCGATTGAAAAAAAAAAAAAAAAAAAAAAAAAAAAAGAGACACAAATGTTAAATCACGGGGAACGTGCTTAGTTCGATTGTATGCTTATACATACATACCTACATACCACAGCAGTAGGTTTGGGGACGTCTCCACGCCATAATTCATCGCGGCTTCAATATCAAAACGCCTTATGATTCCATATCATCGAACTGTCAGTCGTGTTCGCTTCCCAGCCCAAGACGCAGATTACACCGATCCGCTTTGTGCGCAAGAACTCCACTGTAAATGCATAAATGGGAAAGCTTATTAAAGGAAAAGCAAGTCGACGCTGCACCCCATCCCATCCCATCTCAACTGATGAACCCGGGTGGGGATGTATTCGTGATGCACCCTCCCTCTTCTAGTAGATGTTGCAGCATTGTGTCGCACGACACATGCGATATGCTTCGTCGGACCCCTGTGGAGCTGCTGTGACGACTGGCTGCTGACAGACTCGCGTCATTGGTTCGCAGCCCAAGGGTGCAGACGAGGTGCCCTAGCTCATGCTCAAGCAGGTAAGGGATGGGT
Source organism: Xylaria sp. FL1042 (assembly GCA_022495085.1). NCBI lineage: Eukaryota > Fungi > Ascomycota > Sordariomycetes > Xylariales > Xylariaceae > Xylaria > Xylaria sp. FL1042. The sequence goes on from MU380134.1 coordinate 385,882, forward strand.
GATACAGAGGACTCTTATATCTAGTGCGATGCTGAAGAGCCAGCAGAGGAAGCCGACGACGTAGAGAGGCCGGAGTCCGTGCGGGAGATGCTCGGTGTAGGTGTCGATGTTGACGCAGCCCTGACGCGCTCACTATTACGAATTGGTTAGATATCGTGGCTTCTTTAGGGCGTGTTTCGAATAGCGAGGGACCGACACACGAGCGCCAAGAATTGCCAAGAGGAGATCGAATAACACGAGGTAAACTTACTATGCGGCTCTGTTGGAGTGAATTTGGCACTTCCATGAACCACCGGCGGTCTTGATATTGAAGGTGACGGGCTTGGTAGCCAGGACGTCTTCGATGTTTGATGAGGGCATTTTGGTGATGATGTGTTTGGGTATGTTGTTATTTATTCCAGGCGTGTGCCGGTGCGGTGTGATACGAGGGTCAAAGCGAACTTGACGCTGCAAAGAGAGAGGTGAGAGGGTTCAAGAGGGTTCGGTGGCGAGTGGGCTGTATTACTGAGGCTAAAATAAAAGATTGAAAAAGGAGAGATAAGGATGGGCCGAGGGAAGCGCGATTTATAGGGATTCTGCGAGTAGTCTCGTGTAAGTGCTGAGGCTGGAGGATGGGATGAGATGGGATGAGCGGTAGAGACAAGAAAGGGTTTTTGGTGCACCGTACGACAGACCCTTAGACCCCTGGATTTAGCTTTGTAGGTGCAGTATCATGTATGTACAATGTGCCAGCTACCTCCTTATGGTTTACCTGTCACACCTGCGTCAGTGAGGCATTTTGTTCGAAGGCTAAAAGCAGCCCCATCGGCCGGTACTAGTAGCAACTTTTCGCTTCGACATACCTGCGCAATGTAGTGTAGTATGTAGGCAGCATGTAGGTGCATGGGACCGGGACCGGGACCTAACTTGGGTACATCTGTACCTCCCATTCGTACTCTCACGAGAGTGCCGGGAATGCAAAACTCACGATGTTATTCGCTGTCGGTGCTGGGACGGGGATTCCTGACCACCAACGCCGAAAGTATCCACGAGGTACTTGGCACTCCTGCCGAGGTACATGGAATACCTTGTATAGTCAACCCCCGTTTTTTTTTTTTTTGCTACGCTTGGTAGACTTTCTGACCCGTCCCAGCATAATAACTAGCGCGCGCAATACATCATCGTGGATTACCCTGCTTAGTACGAGAGACTGCTAGTATGGTTAATAATCCCGAGGAACTGGTCTAACTTCCTTCTCCTGCCCACACAACTATTTCGGAGCCATCGTCTGACGGACGGATTCGCCTCTTAGCAGCTCTGCTAGTGTAGGGACTTATAAGCGAGTAAGTTCGCTTCTCGGTCAAATTGTAATTCGCGAGCCGTGGCAAACAGTTACTTGTCCTAGCTGCCCAGTATCACCAAAAAACAGTTGAGATGCGTGTTCCCCCGCGGCTGGGAATGTTGTTTGTTAGGCAAGTTGTGTCGGTGAGAACCTGAACATACATACTAAGTAATCCAGCAGCAAATGTCAGCACAGCATTAACGGTATCATCCCTGGACACATCCGATTTGTGCGATGCAAGCGACTCGGCTGGCTGGCCCATGTAGCAGTGTAGCAATGTAGCAATTGTCCTCGTGACAAAGCCATGCAAGAATCGGCACACCTATAGCAAGACCTATACGTATAGGATACTTACCTAGCCTGGAACATTTGACGCCTTCTAGAAGGTTTTCCTCTGCATGATGCTCTGCAGGTCAAAATGGTGGTGGTCAGGGAGTGTGGACTGCGCTAACGACTGGACCAGTGGCCGGGCGATCCTTGAGGGAATTATGGCTCCGACTTGTACTGGACCATACTACGTACAGTGGACAAGCCCCCAAAATGCTTGTTTCTACCACTCCCCTTTACCAGACCCCTTACTTAAGTGTGCTTTAGGGGGTACCTACCTTAGAGTGTGCCTGCCTACCCAGGTAGCTTATAAGTAACCGTACGACAGCAGCGAGCAGTAGTCCGCTAACCTAGCTCATTTGGCCTTCCAAAAACAGTCCAATATACGAGCGTTGATTGGCCAGTTACAGTGTGGAACTCCCTGGACAAAGACCCTGGTTCCCTGGTTTCTGCTCTGGTGCGCCACATCTGGTCCATACTTACCGAGCCTACGACACGATGGAATTCCTCCACTTCTGCATCCCTCACGTTACATTGTATGCTATGCCAGTACCTGCAAGCCTCGAGCCAGTAGCTGAGTCGATGGGCTATTCGCTCAGCGGGTTTTTCAGTCATTGTATCGTAATTCCCGACATGGGTGGACCTGCATGGCATGGATATCCGGTACGGGACCGAGCATTCCCTCATGGCTGACAATCGCTCGACCACGAGGCTGGGAATCCATCTTCGAAACCAGCAAGCAAACTATGAAGAGATGCGGTCTGGGATTCATCTTTTCGCCCGTGTCTTTCTGTGATTGACAAAAAGAGCCTTTCCTGAGTCTAGTTGAAGATGTCAACACCTCCCTGGAAGCCGAATGACCAATCTACCACGTTTCCTTAACCCGTTGACGCAAGATAAGTCTTAGTCCACCGTGCAATTACTTTTTCTGGGAACCCGTCCACTCAGCCGCATGCTTAGCCCTTCCTTAGGAGTAGACGATCCCGGGAACCGAGTTCGGCCTTCACTCTGCTACTATGTAGTCTAGCTCTAGCATAAGTCGGAGAAAGCTGAACGGCGGCCGCTAGCTCCCCGGATCTACTGTAGACTACTCACAGTAGTACACTCGATGCAGAAAATACGCCTCAAGAGGGGCGAGAATAAGATAAGAGCAAGCTGTTTTTGGTCACAGCACACTGAGATCGACGTTACCCACACACTCACTCCCTTAGACATACATCCCTTTCGTCGCGTTCTATACCAGTCAACATCATTCGTCTAAAGAAGAACCCACCGCACTTCGCCAATCTTGGTTGCTGCCATCAAATCAAACCCCCCACGAAATAAGTAAGGGTTTCAGATAATCACAACGGACCAATTTGTTTCTCCACGCATCTGAGTATCTGTCCGTACGCGCGTAAATGCCTATCTTGTACTGGTTGGTGGTGGTCTCCTCACAGAAACAGAACCGGTTGCAAAGATAGCACACGACCCCCGCCCAACCGGACACCCCATCTTCAACATACCTGGACCTCTCTTAGTGGCTCACTATTAAGATTACGGAAAATTCCTTGTTGCCACTTTTATGTCGGGCATATTCTCAAACGTGTGAGCGGCAGTCACGCTCCCCTTACCCGCGTAGTACTGCCCGCGCTACACTTTCAAAGATTGGGGAAATGCCCAAGTCCACTGCTCCACTACCAAACGTTATCCCGCGGGACCATCATGTTCTTTAATCTCGGCAGCGGTTCTCTTGGCGCTCCGTCGCCCCCAATCATCCGGACCCGTGTCAGTCCGTCCTGATTTCGTAGGCCATGCAGGTGCTGGTACTCTGAGCGCTCCGAACCAATGTTCGATTACATTTTACGGCCTTTCTCATTGCCGGTATTCCGATCAACGTCCACTGCTACTAAGTACGACATAAAAGGAACGGAACGGAAGCGGTTGGTCACGTCGCCGACCTCTCATCATCAATGCCTTCTATGTGAATTGATGAGCAATCTCGATTTCAAGTCTTTAGGCCTCTATACCTATGCATAGAGAGAGAATCCCCCCACCTTTTTTTCCGAATCACGAATGTGATTTTTACTAATCTCGGGAACGGAGGAAAACCGAAGTTTCTCTTTGTTTACAATACCACACCATCTATCACAAAGCTCATAGTTTCATCATTACAACATTGCCCCAGTAGTAGGGTTCGCGTCTACTCAACTTCAACGGACGAAACCGGGCAAAACAGGGATTATCAGCCTTCCGATCTTATTCCCACTCACTGCGTAGGCAGTCCAGACTCATTGACTCCCCTATTGGCGTGTATCGGACTAATCTCTGAAGCAATAATCGCCGTACCCGGGGAAAGTTCGCAATGTTACTACCACAAGCCAGGATGTTTTAGATTTCTAATAATATGTAGCGAAAACGAGTCCCTGTGTCTCTGAAGGTAAGTACGTTCGATTTTCTAACACCTGGCGTTGGAGAATATGCAGAGAAACAAATGTTCGCCCGCCAAGGACGCCTCACGGACACCCACCACTTCCGACACGACGTACCCCGATGGGTTAGGACTCATATGCTGCCGCGATTCCTTGTCACCCTTTAGAGCCCAAGTACGTGGCTTTCGACTTGAGGAAAGTTACTGACTAATCTCACGGGGAACTTGTCCCGATAGTGGCTCAGGTGACTTTGGTGAACAAGGCATAGCCAGATTACCTTTGGAGATTAAACTTGAATATGACCTGACTAATCAAGTCATATCTGACTGTTTGTGTTTTGGTTTTGCATGTTTTTTTTTTCTGACCACGTGCATCAGTCTCAGTCTTCTAAGGTCCTTGATTACTACCCTCGGCCATGCTAAGCCGCCGAAATCTTGCAAGTTGGTCAACACGGCCGAATTGCGCTATGATACGAGTCAGAACCGGGAAGTCCATCTCGGGCAGAAATCGGAGTAACATACTCTTGCACCTAAATGTTTGATTGGCTGCAATTGGTTTCGGGTTGTGCATCCGGACAGTCAAAGTAACACCCCAGAAATCCACTTTTGCATCGTGATAACGGTAGGAACTCCGGAATCCCGATCAAACCTTCTGTCTGCGCGCATTTGTCAGTAAAGCACCGGCGGTGTCTATTGCATCTCTGTAGAGATCTCGTCCGCACGTTGTCAAGATTTGGAGAAGTTGGGATCACCTCACCAGCTCACCTGTCATATCAGACTCCTCTTCTATAATATCTAGTGTCTCATGGCACCTATTATTAAGATAACACATAGTCTACGTAGCTCCGAGAAAATACTGCATTGTACTACAAGTTCGTGACACGAGAGGTTCGTCGTGCGGCGGGAACTACAGGGTGAAACCACCCGATCAGTTAATCGGTCGTTCCTCGTTGGGCTCATCGGCGATGTACGGCAACACGAGCTTCGTGCAGAGGATCTAGATGTTTCTATGAACCATGCCGGCGGGTTTCAGACAAGCCGACGGACTACTTAGTAGCTTCCGACCTTACAGAATCACTCCGATGTGTCATCTCACATTATTTATTCAGAAGGTTTATGTGCGTTGCTCTGTAGAAGCGAAAAGTTTGGTTCAGAGAAGTGACTACATCTGCGGTAGCTTTGAAGGGTTTAGGTATCTCGGTATTTTGAAGACGAACTCATGATGCTGATAATAGCTCGGTCTGTATGTTGTTAGTAAGTTGCTACCACTTATACTTCTTAAGCGTGCCGATGATAAGGGCAATGCTAGAACGACAAGAACGATAGCTACCAGTTGTGGTAGTTCAGGAAGGGACATGACCTCAATTCCCGGTCAACTGGCCCATCCCCAGTCCGGGCTCATATGCCAAACATGCGTCACCTTTCAGGCGTCATGAATACTACTATGCTGAGTGCTGCTTGTATCATTAGTACTCATGTTTTCATTCTCCTTAGCAGGCTCAACTTATTCTTGAATACAAGCGAGGGGTCAAGTCGCGGGGATTATAGGCCTATGGCAAACTCACTAAGGGAAATGAATAGAATCAAACGTCACACAGATATATAACCGCAACTATCAACTTGTAGCCCATCGAAGCCGAACTATCGAGTCCCGGGTTCATCCGCGTCATACATCGTGCCCTGCCTACAATATATCAGCTACAAGGCTATCTAACTCCTCTGACTTTTCAACGGGGTATGTATTTCTCGACCAGATATCGACGGTCTGATATACTAGGTGACGCGGAAAATTTTTGACTTGAACAAGCTCTTGAGTTAGTAGGTCTAGAGAGCATGGGTGGAGGAGGTTCTAGCGACAGAGCTACCAAGCCAGCAAGGGTAAGAGGAAACAGGGAATGCTCTTTACTTATGGTGCAAAAAAAAAAAAAAAAAAACATGTCCTAGTATCACGATATACATGAGGCCATATTATGAGGCGAAGTTGCAATGTAATGCGATGTTGGGAAGATTTATATCTCGGAGTCGGTAGAGGCTCCGTTGGTCAGCCCGTCGTACTTGTAAAGTCAAGATGTCTATGTTATTCTATCTTGAGTATAAACCATAGCCGTCTTAGGTAGGCTAGGAGATAGGAGTGTAGACACTGATACGGAGGATAGATGGGAAAAAGGAATAAGTGATACCTAGAGAGGGCTACAGTTCTGGGTGTCTATAACAAGTTACATGTTCATCTGTGTATCATCTTCATCCATAGCGAACGAAACATGTATGGAAGAGTACGAGTTTATTTATTAAGGTTTTCAATGCAGAGGACTTATAATCGCAAGATTCTTAAGTTGTCTGGTACGTTATAGCCACATCCAGTGGCGAGTTGCTGGGCGTTGTTGACACCCTCTTACCTTCAACGCTAAGTACGAGATAACTAGTCGGATGTTCAAGATCCCGTATCCCTAACCGCTCACAACGACGCGGGCGTCTTTGGATTGCTATTTCTATGGAAAAGCGAAGGAGTATAGTCGTGGATATGAAGTAATACAACCTCTACGCTTCTATAGTGATAGGAACGCAATAAGCCGACCGTGCGCTCTCTAATGCGACAGCACTTTTCCTAATAGGCATGGCTTTTCCTCATCGAGTCTCAGCATAGCATCTACCTGGAAGTGTGTGCTGCGCGACAGTACTGACATGCATGATACATCACCTGAGACCAACTTTGTTCCCACGCGGCGGAAGGAAATTGAGCTATCACAAATTTCTCGAATATGTTTCAGGGCGCAACAGCATTTTGTAGGACCCCAATATGCACCACGAATCCTGTGTTCGCGCGCAATTCCTTTGATAGCATGTCCTCCGGTACGCGCCAGACGTGGAAGTGCTTACTGAACTCTTTGATCCAACCTTCAAAGATTTCCGGATCACGCAATTGCTGCGCAACGATACATAGGGTTGGGGTCGCGGCCGCGTTGGTTTCTCCAGTGGCTTCGTGGCTGCGCTGTCGCAGACCGCAGGCATCAGCACAAGTCTGGACGAGAGGCTCGATGAGCGTGTCGTTGTAGATGCAGTCGCAGGCGATGACTGCGTCGAAACTAGCGACAACCGGGGACCCCGTGAGAGAGGCCGTGACTTCATCCAGTTCCCAATCCAGGGGTGTGAAGCGCAGGTTAGGTTGATTAGCCGTTGAAGTCGATTTGCCCCTGCGTTTCTGGGACGCTGATCTCGGGGGAACAAGATTTTCTTCTAGGTTCTTCTCGACTAACCGGGCTACGTAGGCTTGGTCTGTGAGGATGTAGCGGGATACAGAAGGAGATAGAGCTAGGCCGACAAGTCCAGAGATCCCACATCCCAGCTCAAGTACGGTACTCGAGGATGAGAGACCACCTGTTTTCCATAACAGATTGTCCGGTGAGCTTAGCCACGAGGCCACCAATGGGGTGATTTTCCACTATCGCAGGTATAAGTCAGTAGAGAGCACACGTAAGTACTTGATGGATCATAGCTTAACACGATAGGTAAGATGCAACGATATTGTGAGGATATGGATTATTTTTCGTAGGAGGTAAATACATCTAGAAAGCGGATAGAATAAGTATTAATTAAAACTCACAACGACAGCGCCGGTAGTGCTACCGGGACGATTCAAGATAGTCGGAGATTGGTGAATGGTATAGTCTTTGCCGCCAATGGTCAGATCTATGGTTGTAGCTTGAGAGTCCACAAAACCAAGATTTTGAGAGGGGATCTCTTGAGAGAAGAGCAGAAAGGTTTCTGGTGGGCACTAGTCAGCCATGCCTGACTGTACTTACTGAATGAACCCTTGACATGCCTTCTTCTGGATCTTGGATCTGAGGCCCGAGGAGGCCGAACAGATCCTTGGGGGACATGTGGAATAATCTGTATTAGGTGGTTCGGCAGAATCTGCTTCGTGGTAGCGGTAATCTTATCAGAAATAATAAGATGACGTGATATGTCACTCCAATAAAGGGATTTGGACTCGATGGCGATCTCCCGGAGCAGCGTCTTGAGTTGCCGTGAAACTATCCCGCGATTTGACCGAGCCAGTCGAGATGGAATAGGCCGTGTCCGATCAGGAGTCGAAGTGAAGCCGCAATAGCATGTATCCGATCTAGACTTATTGATTAAAATTCTTCGTGATCATTAGATCGGTGGTTACGACATATCCGCCAGTTGGTGTTCTCACTGGTCGTTTCTTATTATTATTATATAAGACGAATGATGGGCCTCATGGTCGAGTTTCAGATATAGAACCTCGAGAGACGAAGAATATTGCCCGACCAATGAAGACACTGTGGTATGGTCTACCTAGCACGTCTTACTATAGCTGCTCCACGGTCTTTCTACAAGCCACCTAAGGAGCGTAGAGACCATTCAAAAGTTAGAGGCAACCTAGTGAAGCCTTTTCGATACTATTTACCTATCAGATATTGTACTCTCCTAACGAAGTGGGCAAGCGGGGCGTTCGGGAATTAACGCAGGATGTCATTGGTCAAGAATGTGTTGAGCGCAAGTACGCTATGATTGGCGTCTGTGGCGTATTTTTATTGATGTTTTCTAGGTTGCGGTGTGCAAGTCGTGGCAGTTATGTCATGGAAGGTTGCTTACATGTACATGGTTAATTAGGGATATATGGAAATACCTACCTAAGGTAGTAAAGGTATTTGAATATTAGTGCAGCAGTGCTGGAGGTACATACTCAGTATCAAAGGTAGGCAGTGTTAAGGTATGTTGTTGGCTGTAGCCTGTCACGCGCAGTCGGAGGTGATGATGGATATGGTGACGCCACAAATCGCTAATGGCCTTTTTCTTTTCGCGGTTAGCTCTGGTTAGGTAATGGAGGTAAGGGCTAGGCAGATAGACCTTGCTCTTCGGGGCTAAGCGTGGACAAGAATTAGTACCCACTTTACTAAACAGGGCAAGGGGCCTCCCCCTACCCCGCCGGGATATGCAATCAATCGGTACAAAACCTTGGGCTTTAAGTGGCACGTTGAGCTGTAGGGTTTCGTCATGGGTTGGATATGATAGCTCACCCGCAGGGGTATTGTATTGGGGGCAAGCTCGACCTAGCACTCCGTACTGACTACTTACCTAAGTTGCCTACTTACCTGCCTCCCCTAGCGCCAGCAACCCGCCAACCACACCCGGACAACAGTGACGACTACCTACCTAGGTAAGCATCTTGTCCTGCTGAACACCTGCTGAGACAACCTGCGTGCTGTAACTGTAAAAGCACGCCGGATCCCGGCTGCACACACCTCTTTCTCTCTCTCCGTCTGCTACTTATTTACCTACCTACCTACCTACATTAACTTCTCTAAGTAATCATCAATAACATGACCATGTGATATAGCATAGCGTGCTAGCTATTCTCTGTTAACATCGTTCTCCTACCACGATAGCAAGCCATTCACGAACCCTAGTAATCCGTATGTGCCTTGTTCTCTCTCCCCACGCAGCTCACCGTTCCGTCAGGTCCATACTTGTAGACGACTGGCACTGACATTGATCCATCTTCTTGATAGTGTAGCTCACTAATCATCACTACGATACCCATACCGCGACGCTCTTCACGTCAACCGCTTTCTAATCCATCACATCACATCATATCACATAAACATCATGTCACAACACGAGTGGCAAGAATCCAAGTTCCGGGACGTGGTCCTGCAACCCAAGAAGTCGGCACGAGGCCCCTTCTCTGTCGAGACCCCCGGCGCTCCCGAAGTCAAAGGCGAGACGAAGCCGCGACGACATCCTCTGGCCAAGGATGGCTTGATCACAAAGCCCGCCGATAACATCTCCACTGCCTACGAGCTCATGCGCGTCAGTGTCGCCAAGTATGGCAATGCCAAGTGTATGGGCTCGCGGCGCCTCATCCGTACACACCAGGAGAGCAAGAAGGTCAAGAAGATGGTCGATGGCAAGGAGCAGGAAGTTGACAAGGCCTGGACCTACTTTGAACTCAGTCCCTACGAGTACGTCACCTTCAACGACTACGAGGCTCTGACCCTTAACGTGGGGTCCGGTCTGAGGAAGCTTGGCATGGAAAAAGGGGATAGGGTACATATTTTTGCTGCCACCAGTGCCAACTGGCTGGCTATGTTCCACGCCGCTGCCTCTCAAGCCATGTCAGTTGTGACTGCCTATGACACGCTCGGCGAGGAGGGCTTGCGACATTCCATGGTGGCCACTGGAGCCAAGGCCGTCTTTCTCGATCCTCATCTTATTCCAACCCTAGGCAACGTGCTCAAGGAGGCAAAGGAGGTGCGCTATGTCATATGGAATAGCCAGAACCAGGTCAAGCAAGAGCACATCAATAACCTCAAGAGCGCCTACAGCCACATCACCGTTATGAGTTCCAAGGAAGTTGAGAAACTTGGAAGGGATAACCCTTCAGAGCCTACTCCCCCTTCCCCAGAAGATCTCTGTTGTATTATGTACACTTCTGGGTCCACGGGTACGCCCAAGGGTGTGCCCCTGAAGCACAAGGCCCTCGTCGCCGCAGGTACGTTTAATTATCCCAAATTCAGGCGTTCCCTACTGACCGTTATCTTCTAGTCGCTGGCGTCAGTGTAGTTGTGCAACCTTATATTGGGCCTGGCGATGGTCTTCTGACTTACCTTCCATTGGCTCATATTCTAGAATTGGTGTTCGAAAATGCATGCTTGTATTGGGGAGCAACCATGGGTTACGGAAACCCGAAAACACTTTCTGACAATTCTGTTCGCAACTGTGCCGGTGATATCCGCGAATTCAAGCCCTCCGTTCTAGTCGGCGTGCCAGCAGTCTTTGAAACAGTGAAGAAAGGGATCACTGCGAAGGTCAATGCTGGCGGCCCTGTCGTCCAAAATATGTTCTGGGGTGCTCTTGGCTTGAAGAGCAGACTCATGTCCATGGGACTTCCGGGCTCGGGCTTGCTTGATTCTGTTGTTTTCAAGAAAATCAAGGAAGCCACGGGAGGTCGCCTCAAACTCTGCATGAACGGTGGCGGTCCTGTTTCCAAGGAGACTCAGCGTTTCATTTCCATGGCCATTGCACCCATGATCATCGGTTATGGTCTCACTGAAACTACTGCCATGGGTACTCTAATGGACCCCTGGGAGTGGTCTTCCGAAAGCATTGGTGCTATGCCCGGTTCTATCGAGATTAAGCTCGTAGACTTTCCTGATGCTGGGTACTATGCCACGAACAAGCCCAACCCTCAGGGTGAGATCTGGATCCGCGGCCCTAGTGTTTTAGAGGAGTACTACCAGAATGAAAAAGAGACGAAGGAGAACATAGCCGATGGCTGGTTTAAGACTGGTGATATTGGCGAGTGGGACTCTGAGGGCCACTTGAAAATTATTGACCGCAAGAAGAATTTAATCAAGACTCTGAACGGTGAATATATTGCACTCGAAAAGCTCGAATCGGTTTATCGATCTGCCATCGTTGTTGGTAATATCTGTGTTTACGCGGATCAAAACAAGGCAAAGCCCATTGCCATCATTGTGCCAGCTGAACCGGCGCTGAAGAAGCTCGCAGCGGATAATGGCATTGAAGGCAATAGTCTGGAGGAGTTGGTACATAATAAGAAGCTGAAGAGCATTGTACTCAGGGAGCTACAGAATACAGGACGGGCTGGCGGCTTGTCTGGTATTGAGATTATTGAGGGCGTTGCGTTGTCCGACGAAGAATGGACTCCACAAAACGTAAGTCTCACCGCAATATTTTGGCGCATAGTGTTTTGAGTAACAGAATTGCGAACTAACTTTAAATATAGGGCCTTGTGACGGCTGCCCAGAAGCTCAACCGCAAGGGCATTCTCAATAAGTACAAGGACCAGGTGGATGAGGCCTACGGTTCTTCTAGCTAGGCACAGGAGGCTGACTCAACTACGGATAACGCATCATTCGCAACCTCGATTTGGAATTGGTTGCTATGGGTATCGAGGTTCTAACCCACTTGGTAGGTATCGATGTACAATTTTCACGTTCATGTTCTGTTACAGTTTGGAGCAGTTGATGAGGGACAAGGAACCCCGATCGGAACAAGTAGACCTAGTTGAAGACGAGGATGGGAGCCCACTGTTTTATTATTTCGTGTACACTTACGGCCTCTTTCTAATATGAACAATCCTTATGATCTTACACTCACTCGCCAGTTATGGGAATGTGTATCTCCTTTATCTCTCTCTCAACCGTTGGGCAAGTGGCTAAAGTTAGGGTTGATCCCGCCGAAACTAACAAACAATAAAGTTCGAGGCTAAGCAAGGGTTTTATATACTACATATCTAGATCAATCAATTTCACATGCATAAGCTTTGAGATCGATCAATCGAAGAATTTAAGTTTAGGTTTAGGTTTCTGCAAGGACCGTGCCGACAATTCCACGTTGCGGTCCTTGAACCTAAATATTCTATCGATGACACGTGCTAACGCAGTAGATAGTGGCGCGCGGGATTCGCGAGCAGAGCATGTAGTAACACTTCATTGTGCTTATACAATGAAGAGAAAGAAAAAAAAAAAAAAAGAGGAACAAAAACATACAACACCAGGGATTTGCTGGTTGTTACCGACCCAACTACTAACCTTGGCCTATAAGAGTTGTCTATTAAAGCTGTAGATGCCGTAAAATGGTGTTATTAGAGTTAAAACCTGCTGTTTATTTGTTAAGAATATTATAAAGGCTGATTATATTAAAACAACTAAGTTGGAAAATTTATTTCTAGTATATTTTAAGTAATATATACCTTGTAAATATTTTTACTTAAAAGTACTTTTTTTATATATAGCATAAAAAAGGTTTCCTTTATATTATTATATATATAAGTAAAGCTATTTTTAAATATTATATACTTAACTATTTATGTTAATTTTAAACTTATAAAACGTTGCTTAAACTAAATGCTGTTTTAAACTAAATATTATTTTAAATTAAATTTTATTTTAAATTAAATGCTGTCGCAGAAAATGTTGTCGCAGAAAATATTATCGCAGACTAAATGCTATTATAAACTAATATCGGTTTTTATAACTAAAATTAAAAAATAGTTAATAAAAAACTAAAAACTAATCTTTAATAAGTAAGTAATTAATAGTTAACAAGGTTATTATTTAAGAAAAATATAAGTAATATTTAGTTTTAATATTTATAGTTATTATATATTAATTTGCATTTAAAATATATGCGTAATAGTTAAAGCTATATTATATTGGCCGAGCCCTTTTACTACGTTAGCCTAAAACCTATTTAGCTATATATTAGTTTAGCTACCCAATAAAGGTTATTTTACTTTATGTATTAACTTTTATAAATATTTAAGAGTGATATATAAAGTGAAATAACTTTTTATTAGGTAGCTAAACTAATATATAGCTAAGTAGGTTTTAAGCTAACGTAATAAAAGGGCTTGGCGTAATAGTTATAAGGTAAAACCTCTTTATTTAATTAAAGTGTTTTTTAATACGCGCGCACCGCTCTTTTTAAAATAAGATATAACTATATATATATATTTATTTATATATTATATAATAATATATAATATATTTTCTAGCTTATTTTACTAATAAGTTTTTTATAGGAAAGGACAATATATATTAAACACTATTACTAGACTTAATAGCCTATTAATATATATAAAAGTATATTAAAAAGAAAATAATAGTAATAATAAATATATAATGCTTAGTTAATTAATTAGCTAATTTAATACTTGTGCAAACTATTAAAGATTTTAATATTTTATAAGAGGCGCTAGGCTGTTATTTTATTTAAACTTTTTGCAGTATAAGCTAGGCTAAGCTTTTAATAGCTAACAAAGCTAAACCTATAATAAAAACTTTAGCTGCAAGTGTAAAATTTATAAGTAGTTATATATTTTAAAATAAAAAAGTGGTATAAACTTTTAAAACATTAATTATATAAATACCTAATAGTTAAGTAAATTTAATAACTATTTTATAATATAATTAATTGTTTTTGCTTTTTGCTTATTATTTATATTTATATTTTTATATTTTGCTAAAAAAGTTTATATAGCTAGCTTTATTAAAAATAATAATTAAAAGCTTGCTGCTTAAAATATTAAAAATTTTAGCGACTTATAAAAATAATACCTTGTTTTAATTAATAACTTTATATAGATCTGCAAGGCCTAAAGCATTTTATTAAATTTTTTTGCAAGATTTAATTATTTAACAGGCGTTAAGTTAGCAGATTAAGCTTTGTTTAAGCAAGTTATATATTAACCTTATAAGGCTATAAGCTAAATATTAATAATATAGTTTAATTAAGAACTTTTAAACAATTTTATATTAAATAAAAGATATAAAAATTAACTTAAACTTTAAAATATTATAGCAAAAGTTATATATTAAAATTTTTAATAACTATATATTTATTATAATAATATATTTTAAATAATAAAGCTTGGAAATATAATATAAAAGCATGCTATAAAATATATTTATTAAAATAATTTTATTAGTAGCTAGGCTAAAATTAAAAAGCTTAATATATATAAGTTAATATAAAATAACTATAATATTATTAAGCTTAAAATCTCGGTGCGCTATTAAAAGGTAATAAAAATAATCGAAAGCAAATATAATTTATATAATATATTTTTTAAATTTAATGCTTTATAAGCGCTTTTGTTTATATATAGTCTTAAGATTACTACTGCTTATAAACTTTATAACAATAGCAGGCAAGTTATTTTAACGTTTAATATATATAATAATATATTTTTGCAGATTTAATTAATTATTATGCTATTAATTTATAAAAAGGTAATAAAAAGGTTTAATATATATATACTTTATATGTTAAAGCTTGTTAAATATTTTATGCTTTATTTAAGTTTTTAAAGATTTTTTTTATATTTTATATTATATTTTATAATATTCTTTTACTATATAAACATGCGTAGTAAAAGAATATAAAACATAATAAATAATATTTTTATTTTTATAATTAATTTTATAAATAATATAGTAATTAGTTTTTTAAAAATTATTAATATTTAAAATAGCAGCAGAAAAAATAGGTGATAATAAGGCATAGTTATAATTAAAATAATAAATAAGCTAATATTATCGCTAGCTGTTTTAATATTAATTATAGTTGAAAAGCTTAAAGCAAACTTATATATTTTTTATATAAACAATAAATTTTTGTTAATTAAGCTTAATAATTTTTTAATCTTTAATCTATTAGTTATTTTTATTAAAACTAACTATTATTTTATAACAGCTAAAGTTTTTTAAAAGAAAAAAATTTTTTTTATTGTATATAATTTATAAAATAAACTGTTTGCGACTAATATTATTATTAGCATAAGTTTTTAAAAAAATATTAAAAGTTATAAAATCTTTTTTAAAAATAAAACCTTTAAAAAATATTTTTAGTAATAAATGTTAGATTAAAAAGCAATAATTAATAGTAAATAAAATACAAAGATATATATTAAAAAGGTTATTTATAGTAATTTTAAAAAATAATTAGTTTATTGCTTTTAAAAGTGCAAAAGTAGCGTTTTTCTTATTTATTAAAATTAAGTAGTTAAGCTTATTTTTAAATATTTTTTTATTATTAACTAAAAATTGTTTATTTTTTAGATTATAAATAAATAAAAGGGTTAAATAAATAATAAAAATAGTTTTAATTTTAATATTGGTTATATTAGCTTAGGTATTTTTTTAAAATAAATTTAATAGCTTTAAAAAAAAAAAGCTAGTTTATATTATATATATAGTAAAGTTATTTAAATATTTGCTTATAATATAATACTTTTATAAAAAAAGTATAGCTGTTTTAAAATAGCGCGCGCTTATATAAAATTTAATAAGCCTATAAATTTTAATAAATATATAAAGCTATATTATAATAAGAATTTAATTATTTATTATTTTAAATGCTTTATTTATATATGCCGCAATAGTTTTAATTATATTAAATTAATATTTTATTTAAGTTTATTTTATACTTATTTTATTACTTATATTTTAATATTACTTTTTTTATAATGCTTACTAATATATTTAATTAATAAACTTTATAACCTTTATAATAAACTATTTTATATTATTTAATAATAATTATTTATTTGCTTTTAAGTTATTTAATAAGCTTAAGCTTTTATATATTAAGCGGCTATAGCAGGCAAAAAAGTTAGTTTATATATGCTTATATAGTTTTTATAGTCTTAAGCGCAATAGCTGCTGCATAACTAAAGACAATAAGCTTTATATTACTAAAAGAAATAATATTTAGTTTTATAATGTTAAGCGCTACGCGTAAGACGTAAGCAACTTAAAGTTTTAAAAAAATAAAACATAAAGTTTTAAAAATAAATTTAAAAGACTTTATATTAAATTTTATCCGCTTGCAATCTTATATATAATAATAGCGCTTATAAAAAAAGCATAAAAATTAATTAAAACTTAAGCTTTTTTAGTTAATAATCTCGCTTATAAATAAAACTTTAATATAAATATAAAAAATACTTAAAATAATAGCTAATATTTAAATATTAGCTTTTTAATTTTTAAATAGCTTTTTATTTTGTAAATATCTAGCTTTTTTTTATATTAAATTTAACTATTTATTTTTATTTTCTGCTTTGTTAATGCTAGCTATAGTTTTAAATAGTTATAATAAAAAATATATAAAATAAAAGCGATCTTATATAAAAAATAATAATATTAGGTTTAAACGTTTTAAAAAGTAAATTTATTTATTTATTAATATTAAAATAATCTAGACCGCCTTTTGTAATAATAGTTTAGTTTTTAAAAAAAGCGCTTAAATTATAATATTGCTTAAAAAAAAGTATAGCTGTTAAAATTATCGCTAAAATTATACTTGTATTAAAAGTAAAAATGTTTAATAATAAGTTATAAAACCGAAAAAAAACTGTATTAAAGGTAAAAGTTTAATAAATTATATTTATTATGCTACGCTTGGTATTTTTAAACTAAATAGCTATATAAGTTAAATTAAAAAAATATAATAATATTAGTTAAGCTGGATAATATTTTATTATTTAATCTTTGCTTATTAATAGTTAATATTTAAACGCTTTAAATTTACTTTTTTTTTTTAACGTTTTTGTAAATATTTGTTAAGATTTACCTGCTTAATATTTTGCAACAAATATATCGGCTAATATTTAACTTTAATATATTTTATTATAATATTTTAAATTGTAACGTTATAAATATTTTTAATAAAGCTAGAATTTTTGCATGCTATATAATATGTTAGCGTTAGCTACTGCTTTTGCGAGGTGTTAAATATACTAATAACAATAGTTTTGCTTAAAAAAATAAACTTTAAATATATTTTTTAAGCAAAATCCTTTTAGTAGAATTTAAAACCTAGACCTAGGTAAAAATAATACTAATATTTATTAGGCTTAAAAAGTAGCCCGCGTCTTTTAAGAAAAAAATAAATATATTAAATGTATAAAAGTTTTTAAAATTAATTAGTTAAAAAATAAATAAAAAGAAATAAACTTATATTATAAAGGTTGAGCTTTTAAAAAGAGCGCAATTTATCGCGTAGCTATTTTTATTAAAAATTATCCTTAAGTACTTAAAATAAATCTATTTTTTTAGTTTTGTTTAAATATAAAAGTTTACTTAATAAGTTCTCCTTTAATATTTCTTTATTATAAAATCTTCTTTTTATTAAATATAATGCGTGTAAAAATATATTAGCAATATCTTAACCTTTTTTTATTAAAATAATATTCTTATATTTATAAAGCTATAAGTTTTTTTTATATAGCTTATCTAGCAATATTTTTTAAAAAATATTATTTATTTTTGCTAAAATAAATATTAATTTATATCGAAAAAAAAAAGAATATAAAATTAATAAAATAGCTAAAACCTAGTTTATTAATAATATTTTACCATATTATATTCATTAAATGCCTTTTAACTTTAAGGCAAAAAAAGGTAATAAAAAAATATAAATAAAAATAACAGCTAAAATATACTTTTATTGGCCGGCAAAAATAAACCAATATATAAATTATCTGTTTATCTACTTAAATATCTACGACTATGGTGTTATAATATAAAGCTTAGGATAATTAAAAGGCAGTAGTAATAGCCTAGACGCTAGCAGCTATAAAAGCAAGTACTTGTAAAAATAAATTGTTTAAAAGCAAAGCGTGCTATATAAAAGCTCTTAAAATTACTATAAATAAAAATATATAGCTTTTTATAAATACTTTATAATTTAGTTTTTTAATAAACTAAAAAAATAATGTTATAATATTAATAAAAGCAAAAGAAATTTTATTAAAGTTAGCTTTAGCTTATAATTTAAAAATAAAACTTATAAAATATTTTAAAAATAAAATAGCATTTTTAAAGATGCTTTATATATTAAAAAATAGCCTTAAATAAATAAATGCTTTTATAGCAGCAACTTTTTTAAACTAATAATAAGCAAAATAATACTTTAATATAAAAATATTAATAAAGCTAATAAAAAGGTTTATTTTTCTTTTTAAAAATAAAAAAAACATGTTTAATAATGCTATTTGCGCAGCTTTTTATAATATAGCTTTTAAATTATAAGAGCTTTAGCCTAAGATTATATTATTTGCTTTTAAAAATATAAAAAAAAATAATATATTAAAATATATAGTACTATTAATATAATGTTTCCAAGTAAAAACTAATAAGTAAAATATATATCTTTTAAAATAAGCTTAAAATCTTTTTGCAATAACTATTATAATATATTAATAAATAACTGCTGTTATAATTATAGCAAAAACTGCTTTATAAAAAAGTATAATATTTATAATAATTATAATATCTTAGCTAATAATATAATAACCTTAAGCGTAAAGATTATATTTAATATAAAGTTAGCTGTTTTTATATATATTTACTTAAAAGCTGTTTTTTATATTAAAGATTTTAAAGTTTTAATTTTAAGTAGTTTTTTATTATTAGTAGTAGTTAAAAGCAGACTAAATAGCGCTTAATTAAAGCTTTTTAGGTGCAAGCAGCAAATTTTAATTAAGTATAATTAATATAGTAGTTAATAAAAGACCTACTGTAGAGCTATATTATAAAAGCGCTAAATTAAGATATTTAAAGTATATATAAGCGCTAGATTAGCCGGTTTAATAAATTAAAGCTAGCTAGCTTATAAAAACTATAATAAACTATAAACTTTATTATAACACGCAAAAGAGATTTAAAAAACTAACAATATATTTTAGCTAAAAAAGCTTATTAATATAGTTAAAAGTTCTTTATAAATACCGCTATTATAGTTTAAAATAATAAATAGTTTTATTTATATACTTTTTTTCTTTATTTTTTACTTAAGCTAGTTAAAACCTTAAATATACTTAATAAAAATATTTTTAATTTTAATAGTTTTAATATTATATAAAACTTAAAAACCTAAAAAACCAAGAGCTTTTTTTTTGTTTTATTACTAAGTTTTTTATTTTTTCTCTTTTTTTATAATATTTTTATAAGCTAGCAATATTTAAATACTTTAACTTTTTTTTTTTTTACTAGCTTATTTTATATTATGCTAGCAAAGCAATAAAATTTAAGTTCTTTATTATCACTTTTTTTTATACCTTTTAGTAAATATTTATTTTAAACGCTATTTTAAAGTTATACTAGTATTTATAGCGATAAGCTATTATATGCTAATATTACTTTATTGCTTTTAAATCATGGGTTTCTTTTAAAAATAATAAACGTAAACAATTTAAATTCTGCTTATTACTTAATATTCTTAAAACGTCTTATAAAATCTTGCTTACTATATTAACTTTTAAAGTTAAAAGGCGACAAGCCCTTAGCTTATTTAAAAAATAATAATAATAATATAATCTAAAAGCTTATAAAAATTATAAAAGCTAAAAAAAAATAGTTATAATTTATGCAATAAAATTAAAATTTATTTTTTAATATAGCCGACCGTTTACTTAGTTTAGTATATTTTTAAGTATTAGTTTAGTTTAATCGTTTTAATAGCTAGAAAATTAATTTATAAATATATTTATTAAAAATTTATATTTTTATTTAAGCTTTACAATTATATTATAATAAAAAAATATTTTAAACCTTTGCTTTAGCTATTTATGTCTGCTTAAATAAAAAAACCTTTAGCATATATTTAATAATAAAAGTAACCTATAAAGCAATATTAAAAACTTATATTATAAAGGTATATATATATTTATATTAATATATAAAGTTTTTAAACCTTTAATATTATAACCGATATTTATTTATATAAGCAAATCTTTTATTTTTATAAATTATAACAAATAGTTTATAACGTTAATAAAAACTTGCTTTTAAAATATAATTTTTAATAAGGTATTTATATTATATACTATATAATATAATATATCGATCCTTATGTTTATACTTATAAATAGCTATAAAGAAATAAAAGCGCAAATATTTTAAAATGTTATACTAGCTATAAAAATTAAATAATATAGTTATATTATTATTTTTATATAATATAAAAAGACTTTTAATCTTTAATAATATAATTTAATTAAAACAGCAATAAAATAATAATAAAAAAAATTAATAAAGCCTATAAACTTTACAAAAAGTAGTTATTTAAAATTAATTGTTTTTATATATATTAATAATATGTTAATAATAATTTATAGCATTATAATAATAATAATAATTAAGTTTAATATTAAAGAAATTAAAAAAGTAACTAGTCCTAAGCTTAATAAAGTAAATATTTTAAAGCTTAGCAAAATAATTAATCTAAAGCTTTAAGAGCTTATAATTTTTATGCTAAAGTCGAGAAGGCTTTAACTTTAGCGGGCTTGTTAGCTTAACCCTGGTTTTTTATTAAAATCACCAATATTAAAACTTGTTTTTAAAAATAAAATGGTTATATTTCTTGTCGGCACTAGTATTAGTAATAAGTTCTAAGGTATTATTTAATTAAATATAAACCTAGTTAATAATATAAGCTTTTATATAATAAATATTATAAGCGTTATTAAAATAAACAATATTACTTTAATAAAAATTATAAAGGAAAATATAATAGTAGCTAAATTTGTTTATATTTAAATTATATTTAAAATATATTCTATTATTTTATTATTATTTCTTTAAATAGTATTATTTGGCGATTTTTTAATAATAATAACATTATTATAAATAACTAAATTAAAACTAATATATTGCTTATAATAAATGGTATTAAAATTATGTAATTATATATATATATATATATTACTTACTATATAATATAGCTAATATTATTTAATACTTTAGTAGGGACTATAAAACTAGTTACTGCAAGATTATTATATAAGATATTATCGAAGTAATAAATAATAAGTAAAAACTAAAGGTTAAAAAAATAAATAATCGCTTAATACTACTTTTTAAAAATAATATTAACGCTATTATTTATTAGCTAATCGTAAGCAAAATATAACTATTATTAATAATTATATATATAATAAATATATTATTAACGCTTGCGTTAAATTAAATCGGTAGGTTTAATATATAAATAGCTAGGCAGTTTTACGCTTAAATAAAAATAACTAGCAGTAAAACAAAAAAAATAAAATTAAACATAATAAAAAAACTAATTATTATTAATGTTTTATAAATATTAAGCCTTGTTATAAAGACTTTAAAAGAAGGGAAAGTAGGGGAATAGCTAAAGGTTTATATTCTTGTTTTAAAAATTAAAAGCTAAGTATAAAAAACTAAAAACAAAAAACAAAAAATAAAAAACTAAAATAAAGCTAAACTTAAAAAAGAGTTTTTTGCCTTTAGGTTATTATTTGCTATATTATTATAAATTTTTTAATTTTTCTTGTAATTTTCTTTATTTATTAATTTATAGCCTTTATTTATTAATTATTCTTAAATAAATTTTTTGCTTTAAAAGATTATATTATTATAATATTTTATTTTAAACTAAATATAGCCAAAGTTATAAAAGCTAAAAAAGCCACTAATAGCTCTTATATTAATAAACTTAATAATTAGCTAGCTAATTTTAATTAATCTACTTATAATGCTAATAATAAGTACTAGCTTAGTAATTAAAGTATTATAAATTTATTCCGGCATTTTAAAAAAGCTAGGCGACTAAGCTTTAAGCTTTTTTTAAAAAATATAATAAAAGATTGTCCTTAGGCTTTTTAAAAAAGTAGTATAAATGCTTAAAATTAAAAACTTAGCATATAAAAATATATTAAACCTGGCTATAAAGCTATAGCTAATAATAATTAGCTAATATAAAATATTATATATAAAAAAGGCTTAATAAAATAAAGCATGTAATTTTAAAAATTAATGCTGCTATAACTTAAGTTAAAGCTCTTGTTTTATTAATATATAAAGCAATAAAAAATATTAAAACTAAACTATAAAAGTTTTTTAATAATATAATTAAACTTTTAAAATTAAGTAAGCTTTTATCTTAAAACTAAAATTAATAATATAATAAAAAGATCGGTATAAAAGGTTAAGGTTAATAATATTTGCAAAAATTATAAATTTATTTATAAAAGCTATATATTATTTTATGTTTAATATATATTAAAAGTTTACCTAGATATAGTTTTTAGTTTTTAGCTTTTAATTTTTAGTTATAGTTTTTTTATTTTAAAAATTAAATATATAAAGATAAACAAGGTTTAAATTAAAGCAAAATATGCTTATTATATATTAACTTAACTTATAATGCTTTAAAATAAGCCTTTGCTTTTACTACTATATTATAGTGCAAAAGTTTTTATTAAAATATATTTTAATACCAAGTTTACTTTTTTTTTGCCAAAGCTTAGTCCTATAAGCTTAAAATATAGCTCTTTTAATAGCTTAACCTTTTTAAGTAAATTTTACTATAAAGCGTTATAAATAAAGTACTACCTACTTAAGAAAAATAAATTTAAAAAAAACGCAAGAAATAATAACAAGCTAGCAAAAATAGCCTTAAAAAGTTTATAGCCCTTGCTTAAAGGTCTTACGTTATAAAAGTTGCCTTAAAAGATATTGTTAAAGTAAAAACTTGTAAGCCTTGATTAAAAAAATATAAAACTATAATAAAATCTAAAGCTTAGTTAAATAAGCAAAAACAAAAAAAAAAATAAGCTAATTGCTTTACTTTAAAACTAAAATAAGCAATATAAAGCTTAAATTTAATAGTAAAGCAATCTTGTTATATAAGTTGCTAATAAAATAAGCACTGCTTTTTAAAAATATTAAAAGGTAATATAAAATATAAACCTAGCTAAGTTATAAAACTTTAAATTAAAAACTTTAAAATTTAATTTTATTAAGTTTAATAGTGCTAAATTAAATTATTGCAAAAATATTTTTATTAAATTAAGCAGCAAAATTTCTAGCTACCTTTATTATAATATAAATTTTAATTAATAATAAAAAAAGTTTATTTTTGCTTATTATTAATATATGTTAAAGCGCTTTTTTTTTTACTTATATAAGCTCTTTGTTTTTGCATTAAGCTTTATACTAGATTTAAAAACGCTTATATAAGCATAAATAAGCAAGAGTGGTTTATAAAGGTATATTATTAAACATAAAACAAATATATTAAATAAGTTTTAGCTTTTTATATTATATATTTTAATTATTAGTTTATATATATATAATATAAGTCATTGTACTTTTTATTAAAATAATATATATATTTTACTTTAATTATTATATTTAGCTTATATTTTTTACTTAAGAGTAGATTAATACTATTTATATTTTAGTTTTTTATAGCACTTAAGACTTTTTAAGTGTAAAAGTAATGCTATAGTTAGCTAAGGTGCTATAATAAGTTAAGTTTAATTTCTTTACGCTATACTTGGTATACGTATATATTAGGCTAACGTATAAAAGGCTAAGCTTATATATAATAAACTAGGTATAGCTTAAAAACGCCTTGTATATTAGCTAGGATTAGCCTAAAGGTAAATTAATAAAAATATATAAATTAATAAAATAACGCAATATTTATAATATAGTGAAATAAAAGATAAGCAGGTAAAATATGCAAATATATATAATATAAGCCGTAGACTTAGCTTGTCATTAGTTTATATAAATATATTACTTTTTATATATTAGCTTACCTGCTAAAACACTAATAACTTAATAGTTTAGTACACCTAAAACGCACCGCTTTAAATATTAAAATCGGCGTAATAGCTTATATATATTTATTTAATATTATTACTGCTAAAAATAATAGCATTAAAGTAGGCGCAAAATAATAAGTGGTATTTAAGTAGGCCTTTAGCCCCTTTACTTTTAAGTATGCTTAACTAATATATTTTAAAGCGCTAAAGTTTTTAAATTAATTAAATAACAAACTAATATATTAGTAATATATTAAACCGTAAAGTATTTTTAATTAGCTATAATATAAATATATAAAATAATAATAAAAGCAAGATAATAATAAATAATTTCTTTTGTTTAAATATATTTAAAGCGTAATAATTTACTAAACTAATAATTTTAAAACTAAGAAGCTATAAATAAAACTAACCTTAATATTATTTTATAAAGGTTACCTTTTAATTTATTTAATAATATTACTTTTTAATATATTAAAATTTAAGTTATTTAGCTATCTTTTATTAATAGCTTTTTAAAAATAAAAAGTGCTACTTATAACTTATAGTTTTATAAGTATTTCCTTTACCTTTTTAACGCTAAAAATATAAGTAAGACTTAATTTAATAAAGATAAAATAGTTTTTTTCTTGCGTAAACTTTCCGATTATTTTAGTTTTTAAGTATTTAGCTAGATTTATATTTAAAACATTGCCAACTAATAAAGGGCGGAAATCTTTTAGCAAGAAATTTTTAAAACTAGCAATATTATAAAAAATACCGCTTTTTTTACCGCTAGCTAAGAAATTTTTTTTAGCAAGTCTAGCCTTGCTTGCAGAAATAATATAAATAGCTTTAACATTTAAATACTATTTATTTTTAAATAAAATACTAATATAAAGCCCTTTATAAGGAGTTATATAATAAATAATTGCTTTAATAACTTTTTTAAAAACTAGGTCTTTAAAATAAAATTTTTTAAGCGTTTAAATAATAACCTTATGTTTTTTAATCTTAAAAGAATACTTTTTTAGCATCTCTTTAATATTTAATTGCTAGTTATTTTTGCTTGCTTTTTTTTTCTCTAGCTTATTGCTTATATTTTATGTTTTTTTAAAAGGCTTATTACTTATGTTTTATATTTTTCTAAAAAACTTGTTGCTTATGTTTTATGTTTTTTTAAAAGGCTTATTACTTATGTTTTATATTTTTTTAAAAGACTTATTGCTTATATTTTATGTTTTTTTAAAAGGCTTGTTATTTATGTTTTATATTTTTTTAAAAGGCTTGTTGCTTATGTTTTATATTTTTTTAAAAGGCTTATTACTTGTTTATATCTTTTTAGTCTTATTACTTGTTAACCGTTTTATTTTAACAAACGTTGCTGCTATTTTTTATATTATCTTTTGCTTTTAAAGTTACTTTTGCTTGTTTAATATATAATAAGCCTATTTTTTAATTAATATAAGATTTCCTTTACTTTTTAATACTTTTATATATTTTGCTGCTTGTTTATAATAATATATAAAATCTTTAAATTTTTTACTTTTAGTTTGCTTTAGTTTAGCCGTATAATATTATATTTTAAAAAATAGCTGCTTAAAGCGCTTTTTTAAGCACGGCAGTAGTGGCATAAGCAAATTTACTTCCTTTAATAAATTATAATTATTATTAAATTGCTTAAAAAGCTTGTTTAATCTTTTTATTTTTTTAACCGCAGCTAAATTTATAAAATCTTTAACTTAATTAAACCTTTTATTATTATTTAAACCTAAGAGTAATTTAATTTCTTTTTTTTTTAGTTTTTTAGACTTTTTATTATTGTTAAACTTTTTAAATAAACTTATAAAAATAATATTATCTTTAAAATATCTCTTTTCTAACCTATTAAACCTTTAAAATAAACTTGTAAAAGCAGTATTATTTTTAAAATATCTTTTATTTTTAGCTTACGTTAAAATATTAAATAATACTTGCTAAAAAAATCTAGCACCTTAAATGCTTTTTTAATTAAAAAATATAAAAGATTATAATAGTTATATAAAAGATTATTTATATAAAAATCTACTTAAAGGACTTTTTAAAATGTTTGCTTTAGTAGTTTTTAAAAAAATTTAATTAAAACTATTGTTTTTACTTTTATTAATACTGCTTAAAATATATAAGCTTATATTTTTATTAAAATATAAAAAAATCAATTTATTATCACCGCTTAATATACCACTTTTACTACTTTTACCCACTAGCCTATTAATAAAAATAATAAAATTTAAATTAAAGCTTTTGCTGCCCAGTAAGCTCTTTTTACTACCCTTGACAAATTTTATCTCTAATAAAATATCTTGTAAATTTTATAGCATACTGCTAGTTCTACGCAGCGTTTATAATAGCAATTATATGCTAAACTAGCTAAATTTCTCTCCTTGTAAAAGCGCTATAACTTCCAAGGCTTTCTTTTTGTTTAATTTTTTTAGCTAACATAAGATTTAATATTTTATTTTTATTTTAACCTCTTTATTAATAATGCTATTATGCTTTTTTATAAGCTCGCTAAAAATATTATTTTAATTATAGTTAAAAATATTGCAGCAGTTAACTTTTTTATAAATTTATTTAGTAAATTCTTAAATTTAACGGTTTAATAAAATTATGCCGCCGGCTTGTCTAGCCCGCGCATATATTAATCTAGGTATATTAAAATATTAAATATTAACTA
This sequence comes from Xylaria sp. FL1042, assembly GCA_022495085.1. NCBI lineage: Eukaryota > Fungi > Ascomycota > Sordariomycetes > Xylariales > Xylariaceae > Xylaria > Xylaria sp. FL1042. Next base: position 412,778 of record MU380134.1, read on the forward strand.
AAGCAGTGCAGTAATATTTATGCACTAAATAAGCCTTATATATAATATAATAAGTTTAATAAAAAACTAAAAAAGATTAATAATTAAAAAAAGTTTTAAGTTAAAGCTAGTTTTAATTTTTAATATAAGTATTTATTTATTTTAAAAACATATAATATTATATATTAAATTAATTTATTTTAAAAACCAATTTTTATATAGCAATATATAAAAAATATAAATTAGTTTATATTATAGTTTTTACACGTATTAAAGACTTTATATATTATTTTATATTATACGCATAAATATTTATATAATATAATATTTATTTTCTTTAGGCTATATATATAGTATAAGCCTTATATAAGACTTTTTAAAAAAAAAGTTATTTAGTTTTTGCTTAGTTAAGACATTATAATATGTTTTAAAAAGTAAAAACCTTTAATACCTTATATAACTTATAGTTAGTCACTTTATAAAACTAAATAAAATCTAATTAAATTATATAAATATTTAACAACTATTATAAATTATTATTATTTTAAGCTAATAATACTTTATTGCTATAAAAAACTATTATAATAAAGTTATTTCTTTTTTAATCTAAGCTATTATTATATATAGGCCTTTAAATTATTTGTCTTTTTTATATTTCTCTTTATAAAAGTTGGTTTAAGTTTAATAAGCAAGAGGTAGTGTTGCGCCTAGTTTTAAATAAATATTATATTAAAATTAAATAAGTAAAAAAACAAGCTTATAATTTAATCTTTAAAAAAAAGCTACAAAAAAATACAAGTGCTAAAATATTTATAAAAGCGCTTATTTATATAAAAAAGCGTGTAAACTTTAGCTTTTAAAAGCTAATAGTATTTATTAAGCTTTTTAAATAAAATAAGCCGCTGTTAGCAAAATATCTTTAGCTAAATCTTGCAAGCTTTTAATTATAAGATAGTTTTTATATTAGGCTGCAAAAATAACAATGATTTTTAAGCAAAAAACAATATAAAAGAATATTAAATAATAATAAAATTAAAAACTAATAGCTAAGATTTTAATAGTTGCGTGTTTTATACTTATATTTATTACCTTTAGTTAATTTAACTCTTAAATAAAAATTTATTTCTTAAAACAAGTTTTAATAAATTATAAATTATTAACTATAAATTATTATAAAGCATAAATAATTTTAATATATTTAAAAAAACTGCTAAATTATATTAAATTAATTAGTAAATATTATTATTATCTATAATATTTAATAGTTATTGCTAATATAAATATTATACCTATAAAATTAAATATTGCTATAGCAGCTAAACTTAAGTTATTTATTAATATTGGCTTTTTTTAGCTAACTTGTAAATTGTTTTTTATTATTGGTCTTTTAATATAATTATAGCATATTATAGTTTTTAATTTATTTAAATCTCTTTTTTAGCTTAAATTTTTTTTAAAAAATAATAGTTATTTTGCTTTAAATATAATTTAACTTATAATATATTATATAGCTTAGCAAAATAGTTTCTAAGGCATTAAGGAGACAAATAAAAAAAGCAATGCGGAAAAATTTTATTTTTTAAATAAATATCGGAAATTTATTAAGACTAAAGCTTAGCGCGACTTATATTTAAATATAACTTTAATAGCCTGCCTGCTTTTTATATTGCCTAATTTAATAATAATCTTAGTAATGCTAATTTAGCTATAAAAGTTATGCTAATATAAACAACTAAGCATTTATTTTTTTAACCGCGATTTTATAAGCATAATATATAGCTATATTTTTTTTATTTTATAATTGTTTTCTTTTATTTAAAAGTTTAAGATTAGCGGTCTAGTTAATCTATATAAGTTATATTAAAATACGCTTAAATATATATAAAAATTAACTATTTATTTCTTGATTTTTTTTTTGGCTATTTATAATTTAATAGCGAGTTTTTTATAACGCTTTTTAAAATTATAAAAGCTTTACTTAAATGCTGCAGAAAAAATGCATAAAACTATATTATTTAACGGTTTTTTTTTGCTAAACCTTTAGCATATTAAGCTTAAAAATATTTAAGTTATTATAAAAAAGCTTAAAGTTTTCTTTAAAAAATATTATTTACTATATATTATTGTTATAATAAATATAACTTTATTAATAAGCACTTAAAACAAGCTGCTTTATATTATAAGCAAGTATTATTTATATATTAATATTTTTTTATAAAACTATTGTTTAAATCTTTACCGATATTAAATTTTATAATTTTATTTAATATTTTAATATATTTAGTTAAAGTTAATAGTTACTTAAGCTTTAATATTATAATATTAGCAAATATACTTATTTTAAGTACTTAAAAGTTTATTTTAGGTTAAGTTAATACTTATTATATTTATACTTATAACTATTTATTTAATAATTATAGCTTGCTGTAATAATATATACCTTGTTAATTTTATTTAATAAATACTTACTTATAAATATTTATATAGTATAATATATAAATGCTATTTATATGCATATATATATACCTTAATAAATACTTATAAAAGTTATTTTAGGCTAAGCCTTAAATTAATTAAATAGGTTAAGTATTTACTTATTAAAATAAAAATAAATTAGCATATTTTAGTAAATAAAAAACAATTTTATATATTAAATAACAAGATTATAATAATTAAAAAACAGTTATTAGTAATAATAAAATTCTTTTAACTATATAATATATTTTATATACTTAAATTCCTAGGTATATAAAAAAAGAAGTCCTTTTACGCTTGTTAAAAATAAGCTTTATAAAACAATAAAAACAATGCTGCTAAAAGTAATTATAAGTATACTAGCGCAACTATTACAATTAACTACTTTAAATAAAATATAGTTTATTTTAAGTAAGCTTATAATTTAAGATTTTTTAAAAAGCCTTTTTTAATATTATAACAAGGTTTTTACAAACTAAATTAAATTAATTAAAGTTATAACGTTGCCTATAAATATTAATAGCTTTAATAATTTTATTAAAAACATATTTAATATTATAAAAAAAGCTATAGCTAGCTTAAAGTTATTTATAAGACTAGCATATATTTAACTTTTAAAGCTTTTTAACTTATTAAAGGTATTAATCTAGTTAAAGCATAAATAAAGCCTGCGTAGCCAACATAAAAATTTTATAATTGCGATTACAAGATTAATTAAGTTTAAAGAAATAAAAACGCTTTTAAAAATCTAGATTAAAAAGCTTAAATAATAAATTAAACGCTAGAAATATTTAGCTGGCTTTTTAATATTTTTACTATTAATTTATTTAAAAGCTGCAAAAGCTATTATATATATATTCCTTATATTTATTTATATTTCTTTCTTTAAGCTTATTTAAAAATTAATATAAATAGTAAAAACTACTTAAAAACTAGCGATTTTACTTTAAAAACTATTGCCTAGCAAGTTATTAATAATATTAACCTAAAGGTTTTATAAATATACTATATATTTAAAGTTATAACTAAAAGGGTTATAACACTTAATATGCTTTATAATGCTATTATACTAGCTAGGCATATTTAAGCTATAATTTAAGATATGCTTTTAAGGCCTATAGTATATACTTAACCATATTATTATATATATATATATACTTTATATATATATTTATTTATATACCTAAATAAGTACCACGTTTTAATTATTTTACTTGCTATCGCACCTTATTATATTGCCTAACTATATTATAACCTTATTATATTATTATTATTTAAATTATATATAACTATTATAAGGCAGTTATAAACCTTTATAATGTTATATATTTACTAAATTATATAATTATTATATATAGCTTGTTATTATTATTATATAGTTTTTTATATAATAAGTACTAGTATATATATATTTAAATATAAATATATTTTAATTAGTTAAATAAAATAAATTAAATATATAATATATAAGTTATATATTTACTACTTTTTTAAGCTATTTATATATATATAATTTAAATGCTATTTTAATCTTTAATATTTATATATAGTGCGCTTATATAATTTAGCTTATATGCTAATTTTCCTTGTTTATAACGCTAACTTTGCTATTTTCTCATAGCTAACCTTAAAACGCAAGTGCTTTAAAGCTTAAACTATAATATTATTAACTTAGCTTAATAATATATAATTTTAAAAACTAAAGCAATAACTTGTATAATATAGCCGACTAAAGCAAATATACCTTAAACACAAGGTATTACTTTTAGCAGTTATTATTAATTATACTTCTTTTTTATATAAACTTATAATATAAAAAATATTAGGTAAAAATAAAAAAAAAAAACCTATAACTTATTTAAGCTGCGCAAAAAGCTATAAAAAACAAATATTAAATAAATAATAAACTTAAGTAAGTTTATTTATAAGCTAGCAAGTGTTTTTTTTTATAGCTATTTAAATTTTATTTGTTTATTATATTAAAATTGGTAATAAAAATATTTATAAAAAAAAATAAGCAGGTTAATAAAAGTATATACTTAATATATATATAATAATAACAGCTTTAGCTTATATATAAGTAAATTATAGCTTATATAATAAAATAAATTAAATTTACTTAATTTATTTCTTAAAGTGTAGTATATATATACCTATTATAAATATAACGTTAAAACTTAAAAGTACTTAAATAGCCTTTTATAGCTATAGCAAAAAATAATAGCTAAAAAATAATAGCTTTACTACTTAACTAGGTATAAACCTTATATACTTAAATAAGCGCAACCTAAATATTTAGCTAATTTAAAGTTGTTTTTAATTTTAATATATTTATTAACTTTTAAAACTTGTTTTATACTATATTAAAACTTTTAACCTTTAATATTATATTAAAAAGCTATTATAAGAATATATTAAAAAGATATAATAAAAGCAAATATATTATTAAATGTTTTTTATATGTTCTTTATAAAGCCTTTCGATTAAAATAGCATATAAAAGTTATATTTTAAAGCAGGCTTTAATTATTTAACTTTTAATTTATTTAGCTATAACATAAAAAAGATTTTGCCTAGTTTTATTATATGCTTAAGCTTAGTTTTCTATTATTATTAAATAATATAATTATTAAAGTTATATTATTAAATATACTTTTTAATTTATATAATATATTTACTTACTTAATTAATATTATATACTTTAAACCTTATAATATATACGCTTGTATTGCCTGCAAATTATTTATAATTTTATAAGAGAATCCCGCTTAAGTTTAATTTTTACTTTATAAAAACGATTATAAAATATTTATAAAAAACCTAGCCGTAGTAAAAAAAAAGCAAAAACTAAGCGCTAATGTTTTTTTAGTTTATATTAATAAAAATATTTAACCTTATATTTATAAAAAAATAAATAAAATCTATTATATACTAGGCAATATTAAAGTTTTAATTTAAAAGTTTTAAAATTTAAAAGCTTTATATAATATTTAAAGCATTATATAGCTAGTAGCTATTATAACCTTTACTAACTTATACTAAACTTTAAAAACAAGCTAAAGCAATAATATAATAACATAAAGCATACTTTTTAACTATTACTTAAATAGCATACTATAAAACGCTTTTATAATATTATTAAAAACTCTTTACTTATAAAAATAATAAGCACTATAAATTACGTTAAATATTTATTAAATATATTAATATAAGTTAATATATATAAATATTAAGCATTTAAATATTATTATTAATATAAACTAAAAAGTAATTTTAATTAATATTAGCAGGCAAGCTTTTAGTTATAAATAGCTGTTACTTAAAATACGCTGCCTTTATAATCTTTTTATATAAGCTTTGCCTTTTTAAATATTAAATAATATATAAGCGTTTAAAAACCTTGCTTTATAAATAGCTAGCGCTTTATTTAATAGCTTAAAAAAAAACATTTTTATAAGCTTTAGTTTAAGTTATACCGCCTTGCTTTTTATATATTTTTTTTTCTGCCGAGTTATCGCTATATTAAAAAATAATATTTATAAAATAAAGTTGCTTTAGTTAATTTAGCTCAGGTTAAAGCTATTATCGGTATAATTTTTTAAGGCTGTTTAATTATATAAATTATTAAATTAAACAATTTAATAATATACCTAGGCCTTTATAGCGCATATAAAATTCTTTGTTATATTTTTTTAAATTGCACTAAGTTTTAGTAATGCTAAAGGTTTTAGCACTTTTTTTATAATATAATATTTTTTGTTTTTTTACGTTGTCGCAAAAGTTAGTAAGGCTTTTTTTATAATATTTACAGGAAAATATTTTAGTTATATAAATATATATTATAATAATAATAAAATATAGTTAATAAATTTAAAATAAATTATTAAATGTTTTATAAAAAGTTTAATTATTTTATAATGCTTTAAATTTTTTTTTAACTTATTTATACACTTATTAAGCTTAGGTATTTCTTTTATAACACGATTTATAAATAAATATTTTTTTATTTAAACAATAAATATTAAGCTTTTAGGCTAAATATTATAGGTTAAGCATACGCGCGCTTATATAAATAAAAATTAATTATTTTTCTACTTACCTGCTTTTTAGCATAGCAGATATATTAAATAAATAAATGCTAATTAATATAAATTATCTTGTAAAAATTATAGCATATAATATTATACTATAGCACTGCCATTTATTTAAATATTAGTTTACATAGCCTTAAAAATACCTATTTCTTAAATAGCTATATTTAATCGGCTATATATTAAAACAAGAAGTAAATTTACTTATATATAGTTTATTATTATATAATAAATAAACTATAAGGTTTTAAATTTATTTAATTAATATATTAGCAAACTTGCTTAAAAATAAAAGCAAATATAAGTTATTTTATTTATATATATTTATTTTATTTTTTAATTATATTTTTAATACTTAATTTATTTTATATATTAAGCAGTTTTATAAAAGTATAACCTTTTATATTAAGCAGTTTTATTAATAATATACTTTTTTTATATTAAGTACTAGTATGCCTGTTTACTTTAGTTTTTTAGCAAAGTAAGCAGTAAGTATTAACTTTACACCTTATATTTTATATAATATATATTTATATAATAAAATTAAGTATACCAAAAAAAGCACACAATGCTGTATTAAAAAATAGTTTCTTTTTTGCTTAAGATTTATTAATAGGTTAAAATATTAAACAAATAAACAATAATGCCACCCTTTTTACATTTAATAATAGTTTATAGTTTTATAAAACTAATATTTTTAAACACTAAGTAAGCTAAGCAGCTTATTTTAATGCTAAGTTTTAACATTTATAATAAACTATTTAAAAAACTTTAAAGTTGTTTTTTAAGTCTTATAATCTTAGTCTTTATAAGTCGATTAGCTTTAAACCACTTAAAGTATATACTTTTAAATCTAATTTAACTTTCTTAATAAATATTTTTATTATATAACTATAAAATGTTAGGTTTAAAATAATATATTAAAAAGGTTTATAAAAACACTAATTAAAACTTATTTAAGCAGATAATTTTTTTTTATAAGTTTTTTTTGCTTATTTTTGCTAACTTTCCCTTTTGCTTATTATTATTAACTTTAAATAAAGCAGCTAGTAAATATTGCCCCCTTTTAAAATAATATCTTTTAACTTTTAATAATATTATATTAAATGCTCGAATAGCCTTTTAAGTTATAAAAGATAAAGCAACTATGTTTACATTTAAAAAAACAAACGTAGCCAAGTTATAAAGTTTAATAAAACTATTAAAATCACTTAAAATAGTAGTAGCAAAAATAAAAAGCATAAGCTTAAAAATAAATGCTATTTTTAAAGATTTATAATTATATTACTTTTTATATAAATTACCACTTTACTTAATTTTTATGTTTTATATACTAAAAGCTAAACCTTTATATACTATTTATATATAATATTTTTAAAAGCTTTTAATAAAAACTATAAACACTAAACCTTATACATTAAAATATTAATAATTAAGTAATATAATATAAATATTATAAAATATATATACTTTTATATTATTATTTAAATATAATAGTACTTTTACTAACTTAAAAAGGTTGCTTAATAGTATTATAAATTTATTTAAATAATTTAAAAGTGCTAATCTCGGTATAATAAAAACTAGTAAAACGTTTAAAAATAAAACTATATAAATATTAAAATTTAAGTCTTTAAAATAAATAAATAATAATTACTTAATTGTCCTTAAAAATAATATATTAAATTTGCACTTATATTTTTTTTAAGTTTTTAATTTATAACTAAGTTATTTTTTATACAAGGCTGTTTTTTTATACGCTTATTTATTATGCTTTTCTTTTGCTGTTTAAGTATATTCTTAAGCTTTTTATTAACATATAACTATAACTAGTTATACCGCATTTTTTTATATCGGTTATAAAACTTTTTAGTCGACTAGTTATAATAGCACTAATGCTTTAAATATATTAATACTTAGGTTATAAAAGTGCGATATAACACATATATTTTAAAATATAAGATATTTATATACTATATTAGTTTTAAAACCATTTAAAAAGAAAATAAATTATATCTTTAAAAATGCTATAATAAGTCCTTATAATTATTAAACAATTTATTTTTATTACATTTACAATAAAAATATTAATAACCGGTTTAATTTATAAAATTCCTTTTATTATAAATATTATAAAGCTTATTATTATAGTTTTTATCACTATTATAAAAGCTATTATTACTATTAAGGTTATTATAGTTATTATTATTGTTATAATAGTCGCGATTATTGCTATTACTATTATTGCTATTGCTATTACTATTTTTAATATTCTTGTTTACTTTAAAATCGGTACTATTACAAGGCAAATATAATTAAACTTTTAACAACCTTTTTAATAGTTGTTATATTTTAAGCTAAGATTATATTAAATTAAAAAAAATATACTAATTAAAATATATAAACTAACTTTAAAAAAATTAACATGCGCGCGCAAAGCTATATTTATATTAAACTATTTAAAGCATGTTTAACATTTATACTGCTTAATTATTTTCTTTAAGTTAATTTTGCTTATATTATATAATATATTATTAAAGGGGCGCTATAACTAATAACCTGCTATAATAAGATATAAAAAGCCTTAAAATAAAAAATAATAAAAAGAATATGCTAAGGTAAATAAGTAAGTAAATAAGTAGATAAATAAATAAGTAAGTAAGTAGGTAAGTAGGTAAATACTTTATAAACAACTAAAAAGTCGACTTATAAAAATACCCGTGAAGGCTTTACTTTTACTATTTATTAAAGCAGTAAAAGTTTTAACCCTTTAATAAAGGTTATTAAATTATAAATAACTAGTTAATTTATAAAAAAATCTATATACCTTAAAATAAGTAAAATTACCACTAAAATAAAAGTATTTCTTTTAATTATATAAGCTAGTTAATATAATATATTATTAACTTAGCTTATATAATATTTAATTTACCTACCTTACCACCTGCTACGCCTGCTACGCCTGCTAGCTATATAAACTAGTTATATAAACTAGCTATATACTTAAGTAAACTAGCCTACTAATAAGTAACTAGGTTAAAATAGTAATAAATAAGCTAGGTAATATTAAAGCTATAATTAAAAGTTTAAATATTAGCTATAATTACACTAAGAAAAGGCCTTGGCATTACTTTTTTAAGTATAATATATTAAAAGCAAATATACCTTTATTTTAATATAGTTTATATAAAGCAATATATATTAAAATTTTTATAAATTAACTAGTTATTTATAATTTAATAACCTTTACTAAAGGGTTAAAACTTTTACTACTTTAATAAATAGCGAAAATAAAGCTTTTATAAGTATAAAAAAATCTAAGTTTTAAATACGATTAGCTAATTATACGCTAGAAGTTATAGCGCAAGCATTAAGAAAATAATCGCTAATTAAGATATTAAAAATCCTAAAAGCATAATTAGCTTAAACAAACTTATTAAGCTTTTAAATAAAGTTTTAAACCTTTTTATAATATTTATTTAAAAAAAAGTTGTTTTTATTTAAATAAACCTTTTATTAATTTATTAAACTAAAGCTGCTTAAAATAAAATGCCTAAGTATTAAAAATATAGTAAAACTAGCAAATTAAAATAATATGTTTATATTAAATATAAAAGCAATAAAAAAAAATGCTTAAATTTTATATATTATAGTCTACTTTTTAAAAAAAAAAAATTAATTAAATATTTAAACGTAGTATTATTATTTTTTTATACCTTATATTAATTAAAACTAATAATTATATAAAGCATTAAATATTAAAACATATTAGCAATTTTTTTAAATTTAGTTTTAACTTTAATATTTTAAAGCTGTTTTGTTTTAAAAGCTAGCTAAAAATAAAAAACCTTTAAAATATTATAATTTAAATAAGCAACTTAGCAAGCTTTTAATATATTATTTATAATTATAATAAAATAATATAAACAAGGCATTTATAGCTAAATATTAAATGCAAGGGATTATATATTATTATTTTTAGTATATAATATAATATTAGTGTAATATAGTACTAGTATAATATAATAATAATATAGTGCTGTACTAGTATAGTGCTATACTAGTGTGGTACTATATTAGTGTGGTGCTATACTAGTATAGTGCTATGCTAGTATAGTGCTATGCTAGTATAGTGCTGTGCTAATATAGTGCTATGCTAGTATAATGCTGTTTTAATATAGTGCTGTGCTAATATAGTGCTATGCTAATATAGTACTATTTTAGTGTAGTGCTATGCTAGTGTGGTGCTATGCTAATATAGTGCTGTTTTAATATAGTGCTATATTAGTATAGTGCTGTTTTAATATAGTGCTGTTAACGCAAGTGCGTATTAATATAAAAAATAATAATATACATGCTATATAATCTATTAACTGTTTTTATAGCTAGCACTACTTAATATATTACTACTTTAGCTAATTTGCTAATATAGATTTTTTTTTTTAAGCTTAAATATTAATATAACTTTAGCTTTTTAAATAAAGCCTTGCTTTCTATTATTATAAGCTTAAAAAAATAGCTTAACGCTTTTAATTTTAAAATATATATTAAAAAATTAATTTTAACTAATAATTCTTTTATTAAAAAGCTTATTAAACAGCTTTTTTATATATATAAGCAGTATAAATAAATTAATATTTAAGCAAGCTGCTAGCTATATAAATACTTGTTTTAATTAATATATTAAGCTATTTTATTTTAAATAAGAATTTATAATTATTAATACTTTTAATATTAAATATAAAATTATTTTTTATTATATAAACTATTTTAATATTATAAGTTATACTATTTTTATTATTTTATTATTAGCAGTAATTTTAAAGCGTTTTTTTTTTATATATAAAAGTTGCTTAAGTTAGTTTATTAAATATTATATATTTTAGTTTTAATTTACTTTTTAAAAAAATTGCCTAAATTTTCTTAAAAGCTAAAACAAAAGTACCTTAAGCTATACGTAAATCTTAATGCTTAATTAGCTACTTAAAATTAAAATTATAAACTAAAAATGCAGACAAATTATTTATATTTAAATAATCGAGAATAATTTATAAGTTTAAGTACTAGTCTTATAAACTAAAAAATATTAAAATCGCAGCTATTTTTACCTTTTTTTTTAAAAAAGCTACTTATAATTTTTTAATAATTTTTTAATAACTATAATAAATAAACTTTAAAAAAAAATATATAATTAAGCACGCTATAAACAAATTTAAAAAAATAAATATATTTTAAAACTTATAATATTTAGCAATATTTTTTATATTATTATTAAAGCTTTTAAATATAATAATATTTTTATTTTTATATTAAAAAATAAGATTAAGAAATAAAATATAGCTTTATACTAGCTATTATTTAAAAAGCGTTATATTTAAGCGGTAGAAAATATTTTTAATATATTCCTTTTTTATTTTTTTACTTTTATTAGTTAAAAAAATAAAAAATATTTTTTTATTTTAAAGCATTTTAATTATTTTTTAAGCTTTCTTAATAGCGCTGCTACTTTTAATTAAAACGCTGTTAATATTAAAAACAAAAGCAAACAAGTTATTTTTTAAGTTTTTACTAGACTATTTTATATTTAAAAACATAAAAATAATATATAGTTTAATAAATAAATAAAACTAAACAAAAATATAATAAGCTAAAAAACAATAAAAAATAAAATTTATTAAATAGTAGTAATAATATTTTACCGACTTTAATATTTTAGCAAACTAGATTTATAAATATAAAAACTAATATAATATTTTTTTATATTTAAAATTTATATATAAATTAAATTATATAAAAATCTAAGGCATTATAATATTCGGCATAATTATTAAGTTAAAAGCTTTATATATATATTTTAAAAATAATATAAAAAAATAACCTTTTTTTTATGTTGCCTTAATAAAAAAAATAAAAAACCTAACTATTATTTATAACCACTGCGTACATTATATAATATATTTTCCTGGTCGGCTAATTATTGTTTTAATTATAATACCTTCGGTAAGCTATATCTTAATATCTTAGTACTTTTTTATAATATAAAAAATTAAAAAGTTATTATTATTAAGCGCTAGTAGTTTGCGCTGCTAACAGTATTAGTTTAAATAATAATTAATAAATTTTTTATCCTTAATAATCTTTATTTATATAAATAATACTTGCGCAAATATAATAAAAACTTTACTATTAGCAGTGTTTATTACCTTTGCTTTAATATTTTATTAAGAAAAATAATTAAAGCCTAATAAGCGAAAAAATATTTATACTAGCTTACTTAACAAGCCATTTATTATAAAAGGTTTACGCGATATAATCTTTTTTAAGCCACACAAGCCTATCTTAAAATTTTTAAAAACCTAGGCTGTTTTAATAAAGCATTGCTTTAAAAAAAAGATATAATTATTAAAAAATATTACCAAGCAAGTTTTTATATAGCATACTTTAATAATTTATTGTTAATATTTATTAAATCTATTAATAATTTAATAAACTTTAACTTTAATATTAATAGTAAAGCACTTATATTTTTTTAAACTTTTTAATTTATTAAAAGTTTAAAATTTTATATTTTAAATATAGTTAATAGTAGACTTTTTATTAGTAATAATAATAATTTTAATAAAAAAGCTTAATAAATATAATTTAATATATTTACTTAAATTTAATTTATAAGTTTATTTATTATAAACTATAAAAATAATAATTATAATATTTTTAGGAAATAATATTAGCATTTTAAAAAACTTAGCTAGCTAATATTGCAAAATAAAAAACAAGCTAAAAAAAAGTTAATAATAATAGCAAATAATTATACTAATATATATAATTAAATAATTATCTTTATTAGCATAAGCAAGTCTTGCTTATAAAAATAATAGTAAAAAAATAATTAAATAAACTAATAACATTTTTAAAATATTTAATAAGCTAAACTTATGCCTTTTTATATTAAAAGACATTTTAAAAGTATAGTAATAAAAACAAAGCTTTAATATTTATATATAACCTATATAAGTTATTAAGTTTTATAAGTTGTTATATTAATAACTTAAGCGTGTATTATTATATTTTTATTTAAGATTTTATTATAGTTAAATATATATAATCTGCAGCTAAAGCTAATCTTAAATAATATAATTTTATTATCGGTTAATTTAAATATAGCTAAAAAAGCCTTAAATATATATTTTTTATAGCTAGCTATAGTTATAAAAATAAAAGGTTATTAAAATAACACTAATATATATATAAATTATATTTTATAAAAGCTTTATAGCAGCAGCAAAACTTAGCTTAATATATTAAACTAGTCGCAATATATAAGCTGCATATATTAATATAATAAAATTAGCACCACTTAACTATAACTTACCGCTTTATAAAAAGATTTTTTAAACCCTTGATTTAATTAACTAATATATAAATTCTAGGCTTACTTAAATATGCCACAAGTATGCAGCGCTAAGACTAGGTAAATAGTTCCTTTTATATTATAAAGCGGTATACTTTTTTTCTACCAAGGTTTATTATAAAGTAGATTTCTTTTTCTCCTAGCTAGGTATATTACATTTTCTTCCTTTTTCTTTATAATAGGTTAAATAAAAGTAAGTATATATAAATATGCTTGTTTTATTTTAGCTTAAACTTTAATAGTAATAAAAATTCTCTTAAATAACTTATGCTTGCTTAAGTAATAAATTTATTAAATATCTACTTATTAAAGCATGCGCTATTTATATATATTTATTTATAAAATATATTCTAGTAGTAGTAAGTACTTTAATATATTTAAAATAAATATATAGCTATATGCTTAATAATAAGCTAGTTTTTAAGCCTTATTAAACCTTGGTTGCTATTTTTTTAAGTTTTTATATTTATTTAGCTTAAATATTACCGAGAGAAATAACTTAACAAATGCTTAATGCTTATTAAAAACACGCTTATTTTTTTAACTAGAAATATATTTGTTTTAATTAAACAACTTTTGGAATTTTTTTATTTTATAAAAAAAAAGTTATAATCTTAACTACTTTATTTAAATAATATATACTTTTATTTATGCTATATAATAATGTTTATTGCTTAATGCATTTATAGTTCTTTAATTAAGAAAATCTTATTAAACTTAATAAATTTTTTAAAAGCGCATTTATAAATGCTGCAATTATTAAGTTAAAGCAAATAATATACTAAAAATAATATATAATTAAAATATTTAAATCTAAAAATAAAAAGATTTCTATTAAAAAAATTAAGAAATATAATAGCTAAGCATTTATAAAGAAAAAGACTAGTTTAATATTTAAAAAAAATAAAGTAAAAAAAAAGTAAAAAGTTATTATTTTAATATTAATGCCTTTTATTAGCTAATTAATAAATGTATTATAACGCCTTTACTTTTTTAATTTAAAACTATTATTAAAACATAGTTTATATATAAGCATATTTTTTTTTTATTACGCATATATAAAGCAGACCTTTTAATATTTTAATAAATAGCAGAACTAAATATTTTTAGGATTTTATTTTATTAAAATTAGGTTAGTTTTATTATTAGGTCCGGTTTTAACCTAGTAAATATATTAAAATAAAAAAAATAATTCATTTTATTTTTAAAATTTATTTATATGTTAAATAATACCTTAATATAAAAGGGTATTTTATTTATGGCAATTTTTAAATTTAACTAAAACCTAAATTAATTTTGTAATTTCTTAAAGGAGAAATGCAATAATATATTTACAACTAAAAAGTATAATAAGTAATTAGTCTTTTTTTATTAAATTAAGGCTATAAGCTTTTTAAAAAACTATAAGGTTAATGCCTGCAAAAATATATTAAAATATATTAAATTTTAAAAAGGATTATTAAAAAAATAAATATTTAAAAAAGACTAACTACTAAGTTTTAAAGCAGTAAAATATTTTAAATTAAGTTAACTTAAAGCTTATATAATTATTAAATTTAGTTTTATTAATAAAAGGGATAACTTAAGGTATACACTGCTTTAATAAATTAGATTAGTTTAATTTAAAGCTTGTATAATTGCTAAACTAGGTTTTATTAATTAAAGGGATAGCTTAAGGTATATATTGTTTTAATAAGTTAAATTAATTTAATTTAAAGCTTATATAATTATTAAACCAAGTTTTACTAATTAAAAAGATAGCTTAAAATATATACTGTTTTAATAAGTTAAATTAGTTTAATTTAAAGCTTATATAATTATTAAACTAGGTTTTATTAATTAAAGGGATTAGTTAAAGAGCATACTGTTTTAATAAACCGCATTGCTTGCTGCTTATATTAAATTATTATAACTTAAGAAAATAAAAGTTAAAGTTAAGCTTATACTAAAATTAAATGTAGTAATTATTAACTTAAAAAGGTATGCATATATATGCTATCGCTTAAAACCTTTTTTAATATTAGCAATATTTTTTATTAATATTACTTTTAATACAAGCTTTATTATAAAATTATTTTATTAAGCAGGCTAGCTTTTAAATATTTTAAGTATTATATTTAATTTTTTTTTGTTAATAAAATGCTAAAAAGTTTTTACTATTTGCTTATTTGTAGCATAAAAAATTTGCTAAGCAGACTTGTTTTAAAGCAGTATAGTCTTTTTTAACAAGTTAGCGTTAATAGCTTATAACCTTTACAGCGTTTTTATCGCTTTATAAACACTACGACAAATAAAATAATAATTAGCTAGCAATTCGATTAAATTATTATTAAAATAATCTAGGTCTACTATTTAAAAGGATAAAAAATATTTTAAAATAGAGAAGCACTTTAAAATAAAAAGGCACTTTAGGATTAAAGGCATTTTAAAATCGAAGGTATTTTAAAATCGAGAACATTTTAAAATTAAGAGCACTTAAGTTAAAATCGAGAGCATTTTAAAATTAAAGGCACTTTAAAATTAAAGGCATTTTAAAATCGAAAGCACTTTAGTTAAAATTAAGGGCACTTTGGTTAAAATTAAAAAACTTTAAAATTAAAGGCACTTTAGTTAAAATCAAGGGACTTTAAGGTTTAATTATAAAGCCTGCAATAGCTAATTAAGCTAATTATTTGCTTTTGCTTATATATATTATTTTATTAAAGTCTTAACGCGTACTGCATAAGTATAAACTATTATATATAATATTATATTATATATTAATTAATATATATTAATATAAAAGGCTAAAAAGGTTTACAATAAGGATATATTAGCGTATATATTAACTAGATTAAACTACTTTAAGATTTAGCCTTATTAAGTACTTAAGTAAATATATATATAAACAAGAAATTAAGGGGAATATATAAGTATTAAGTAAATACTTTATAAAAGGTAGCTATAAATATATGATTTTTTTAAGTTGTTTTTACTGCGCCTTAAATCACTTTTTCTTATATTTATTTAAGGCCTTTATTATTAAGCTTAAAATAAAAACTATAAAAAAACCACGACATGTTATTAGCATGTTTTAGCTATTATAAAACTATATAAATATAGTAAATAATAAAATATTTACAGCTAAATAAAACTATAAGATGTTTTAAAGATTTAATACTGCGCTTAAATAAAATCTTAAAGCTAATCTTTTAATTTTTCAGCTATTATTATATTTAAATAAACTATAAATATATAAAAGTAAAAATAAAATCTAGTTCTTTTAATATATTTTAAATTAAAAGACTTTATTTTTTATAATTTTATCGCTTAACGTATTAATTTTATATATTTACATAAAATAATTATAAAAGTCTAGTAGTAGTTTTATGCTTAAATAATTCTTTTTAATATAAATAATTAATATAAAATATTTAAAATATTATAGTATATCTAGCTATTGCTATATTAATATTACCTAGTTTAAAATAAGCTGCTAATAAAAACATAATATAATAAAGACATTTTGCTTAATTTATCCTAGGGCAATAAATATAGTGCACCTAGCTAATATAATATAAATTAATATAAACGTTAGCAATACCTTTTATTAAAAAAAACCAGAGTTTACTCTTAACTTATTGTTGCTATCTATAGATAAAAACATTTTAAGCAGTCGCTAATATTATATATATTATTAAAGACCGCAGATAAAGGTATAATGTATTATTTATTAATAAGTAAAAAAACTTACTACTTAATATAATTTATTATATATGGTTTATTTTAATATATAGCTTAGTATTTAAAAGATTTTTAACTAGTTTAAATATATATTATAATATAGTTTAAGCATATATATAAAAGCGGTATAAATAAAAAAAAACATAGCGATTTATATTTAATATAAAAAAAAAAAAAAAAAAAACAGCTTATAAGTTTATATAAATATATTATACTAGCGGTTAATTTTAATTTTTAAATATAATATATTAAAACTTTTTACTAATAACCTTAGTTAATACTTATTATAAACCCGGCAATTTATTATAATAAATAAACCTTATACCCTTTTAAGCCTAAAGCAATAAAAAGCAGCAGCCTTATAAAAATTAAATAAAACAATTTAAAAAGAACTTTTAAAGTCTGCTAAATATAAACATATAATTTTAAATATACTATTAATTATATAGCTTATAAAATAAGTTAAAAATCCTGGGCAATTAATCTTGTTTTAAATTAAACTAGCTTTAAAAATAAGTTAATAAACTTTAATATATGCTTAATAATATTTAATAAAAGCTTAACCAAATTATATTATAGCTAAGTAAATATAAGTTTACACTTTTTTTTCACTTGGCGCTTATTTTAGCCCACATTATAAATAGTATTTATTAGGTTATAAAGTTATTTATATTATTAGCTAAATAATATATATATTATAATTAAAAGCTAATTTATTTTTAAGCGTATACTTTTATTTGTTAATATAAATATAGTTTAATATAACCTAGTTGTTTTTTAATTTTCTACTTATTTTTATAATTGCTATATATTAATATATTTTATAAAACCATGCAAGTATTTATTAATAATTTAAAACCTCTTATTTTAAAGTTGCTATTTATATTAAATATTTTTTATTTTTGCAATTAAAATATTTATATTTTTTACTACTTAATCTTTAATTACCTTAATATTAAAGTAATAGCATTTTTTTTTTATAGTTTAAAACTAATATTATTATATTTATACCTAGTTGTTTATAAAAAAAGTTTAGCTTATTATAAATTTAAGTTTAAAATAACTTTTTTAATAATATCTTTATAAAAGCACTATAAATATTCCCGCTAAAGGGACAACAACTTTAATTATAGTTTAAAGAACCTCTCTTGGTAATAATAAATTATAAATAAAAGCAATAAATAAATAAGGCATGTTTAAGCTGTTTTATATTATATTTAAAATATAATAATAATAAACTATGCTTTATATACAAGAATTTTATTTAATATAATAATAAAAAAAGAATTTAAAAAAATAGGTAAAATATTTATCTACTATTAATTAAGTTATATTATATAAAAAAAGCGAAGTATAAAGTATATATAGCATAATTATTGGTTTTTATTATGTAATAATTTTAATAAATGATTAAAAAAGGCTATAAAGGCGTTTAAATTATTAAAATAACTATAAAGAGCTATATAAATATAATACCTAGCTTAGATTATTAATAATTATTAATTATATAATAATACCACCTAGTTATATAAATAAAGGAGTCTTGTTTTATAGTAAACAGGTATAAACTGTTTATTTTTAAACAATTTTATATAGTCGCTTTTTTAGGCAATATAGTCCGGTGGTCTTTTTGCAGCAATAATTTTTAAAAGGGCATAACAAAATAAATTTAAAATATTATAGTAGCTATATTTAAATAATAAGCTTTTATATTTTATAAAATTATATATAAAAATAATCTTATAGCTGCATTAATAATATATTAAATATTTAATAAAAGACTGCTTAAATATATTTAGCTGCTATATTTACTGCTAATATTTTAGTAAATATATAGCTAAAATATCTTGCAAGCTGCTTTTTTTTTTAAAAAAATATAGCTTTGTTGCTCTTTTTGTTGCGCTTATTTTTTACGATTATAATAAAAAGCTTTTTTAAAGTGTTTAGACCTGTTATTTTTACGGCCTGTTAAAATATATAGTTAATTTTATTAAAAGATTTCTGTAATATAATATTATATACTAAAACTATACTTTAGCTTTTTTAAATTTTGCTATTTTTTTAACTATTATTTAGGTTAAGAATTTTAAGCTAATATAATAAATTAATAAAAATAGGTATTTAAGTTAATAATATTTTAATAAAAGAGTTATATTATTATTTATTATAAAGGTAATTATTAGATAATTTTAATAAATATATATATAAGAAAACGCATTTATTAGTTATATAGTTAATTAATAAGCGTTGTTTTTTTAACATTTTTATTTTTAAGTATTAATATTTAGCAAATAAGCGGCCAATTATATATAATAACTATAGCAAAGGCTAAAGCTTATAAGATAATTATTTAAATTATATTATAAAGTATATTAATAATAAGGTTTAAAGTTATATTTTAAGTGAATTAATAGCATATATTTTATAATTTATAACTAATTATAACTTAATTTAAACTTTTGCTAGCAGTAATAATATAAATAAGTAAAAGGGGATTATTTAGTATTATATTTTATATTATTAACTATTATATATATTATTACTACTTTTTAATAGTCGACTTATTGCTTTACGCTAAAGATTATATCTCTTTTAATTTTTAAAGCAGATAATTTAAAAAGATAACTTTATAAATATTTGTTTACGTTAAGTTATATTAGTATAGTCTACGCTTTTAGCTAATAGCAAAAAAAAAACAAGAATTAAATATAAAAAAATTACGCATATATAAAACTATTTAATATAAAAAGATTATATATATATAAAACTATTAAATATAAAAGGATTTTATATATATAAAACTGCTTAATTTAGTTATATAGTTTTTTTTTTTCTTTATATTTTAATAATTTTACTTATAGCTATAAGAATAAATATTAAAAAGTTTATGCTTAATATATTATTTTTATAACTTATTATAGTAATTTTATTATAAGCACTATAGTTTATTATATAGTAAATGCTAAATAAATTTCTACTTTTATAAAAATGCTAATAAAATAGTTTATTAAAATCTTAGCAAATTAAAAAATAAAAAAGTCTTTTTTATTAATATAAATAGCGTTATCTTGTTTAATTATTTATTAAAATTAGTATTAAGCTTTTATAGTTTTAAAAAAAGTATATTAAATTATACTTGAGCTAAATTTTTTAATAATTTATAATAGCTTAAAAAATAATAAAAATACTGTATAACTTTACCTTATAATATTAGTATTAATATATTATAATAACTTAAAAAGCTATAATAAAAAAGCTAACAACTTAAATAGCAAATATAAGTTGCGTAAAAATTAATATATTTAATAATATTGCTATTATTATAAATATTATTAAAAAGTAAAAAACTTTTATATTAATATATATATAGTGGTCTTAAGTAGCTTATAAGCAGTGTGCTACGTTTGCTTTTTAAATTCACTTTTTAAGTATTATAGTAAAAGATTATAGCTATACCTTTAAGATAATATAATTATAAAAACTACTGCAAAAATTTTATAATATTAATTTTAAGCGCTATATAAAAAAAAAAATAATATAAAAAGCTAGTCTTATATATAATAATATATTATAATAATTTATTATAAAAAAGTAATATTTATAAAATCTCTTTATATTAAAAGTTCTGCTAGCTTTTTTTTAGTAGATTTATTTTAGTAGTTATTATAAGTTTTAAAATATATTATAAAACAAATAGTTTTATTATTATTATAAGAATATATTTTAGCTATTATATTTATAAAGCATTATTAAAAGTGCTAATAATAATTATAAGCAAATAAAAAAAGCTTTTATATATATTATATAATAGTTTAAAAAAGCAAATTTTATATTTAACGCTATATTTATAAAAGATTATAGCTATATAATAAAAAGAGTATAGTTTTTTTAATATATTTTTATTTAATTATTTTATAAAATATATAATATAAAAAAGGCTTTATAATTTTATATATTTTTAGCAATATAAATAAAGTAAATATAAACGCTTAAAGGGCTTAAAAAGTATATAAAGCGTAACTAGTAAATTAGCTAGGTTTATATTATTTAATATAAAATATAAAATCGCATATTTAAATAAAAAGTAATCGATTTTATAGCTATTAGGTATAATAAAATTAAAGTATAACCTTAACCTTGCTAAAAAGTAGGCATTAAAACGCTGGCTATTTATATTAGTATGTTATTTAATAACCTAGGCATTTATATTAATACTGCCGCCTTTTAGTTATTAATATTGCAATTTATTAGGTATTATAACCTAGCTTATTAAAAATTATAAATATATAATATTAAAAAAATAAATATAACTAAATAATTATAATAAATATATAGCAAATAAAAAAAATAAATTTAAATAGCTTTTATATATATATATTTTGCTTATATAAAAATATAATTTTAATAGCTTATATAAAGCTTAAAGACTTTATAAAAATTTAAATTTTATTTAATTTGCTTAAAAATATATTAATATTATTTTTAATATAAATTAAGCATAATAAGGGGTTTATTTTTAACGCTTTTTTTTAATACTAATATATTAGCATTATATATTTTAGGTAGGCTAAAATATTATATTACCTGTAAAGTTTATAACTTTAAGTGACTTAATTATTAAAGCAATATTTAAGAAATATATAATCTTATAAAAACTTATAAAAAGCTGGTTTTATTTTTTTATTACTACTGTTAAATATTTTAGCAAGTTAAAATTAATTATTATTATTTTTTAGTATAAGCTTTTTTTTTTAAATATTATTTATATAATTAAAATATAATAAAATAAAAATTAAAAATATATTATTAGCTATAAAAAATCTAGGCGTATAAGTGTTATATAATTATTAATATAAAAAAGTATAATAAATATTTTAAAATATGCTTTAGTTTAAGGCTAAAAAGGTAATGCATAAATAAATAGCTTAATAAATGCAAGAACTATATTAATAAATAGCAATTAAAAAATAATAAAAAAATAAATTATATAAACAAGTAAAACCGATTAAAATATAAACAAACAAAAAAACTTTAAAAAAGGAATAAACTATTAAATTATTATATAGCTTTTAATATTTTTTTAATGTTTTAATTTTATTATTTTTTAATAAAAAATTTTATTTATTATTCTTTTAATTATATGTTTATTTTTTGCTACTAAGCGTTACGCTAGCTAGTCTTTAAAATATAATTTTTAAGCGCTGGTTTAGCTAGTATATATGTAATAACAAGCTTTAGCGTTGCTTAAAAATAGTTAAATTAATTATTATTGCTAAAAAAGCTGTTTTTTATAGCTAATAATAATATTTAGCTGTTATTTAAACGCGCTGGTTTTATATAGCTTAAACAAGTTAGCAATAATATATATATAAAAATTTTATTTTTAAAGACTTATAAGCAACGCGTTTTATACCGCTTTTAAAAATTATAAATTAAAGCTGTTTATAAAATAAAATTATAGGTTGCTTAAACTTATAGTTTATGCTAGCTATTATAAATAGTAAAAATAGCCGAAAATTATATGCGGCCGACTATTTATATATAAGCTGCTTTAAAAGCTTAAATTGCATTTTTTGCAATAATATAAAAAACTTATTTTTATTAAGCAAAAAAATAAAATATTAGCGTTAGTTAATAAGCAAGCTTTTATTTTTATAGCTGTTTTGCTATTTTATAATTTAGCCGCTTTTATACCGGTAGTATAATAAGCTAAAAATATATTAAAGCAAAATAATAAAGCTACCGTATATTTTTATTTTTTTAAGATCGATAAACAAAAGTAAAATGTTAAAATAAAAATTTTTATTTTTTTGTTAAATTTTATATATTTTATTAGGTTAAAAATTGCAAAAAGCTTTTAGTTTGCTAATATTAAGTTGCTTTTATTTTATGCTTAAACTATAAATTTTATATATTATAGCAATTAATTTTTTTTGCTATAGCAAGCATATTAATATTAGCTAAAAAAAGTTTAAATAATATATACTTTAGTTAAAGTTAATTAATAGCAGTTTATATTATATACTTAAAGTGCTTGTTAGCTACTATTAAGCCTTAAATAATTTATTTATTTTTTATAGTTATAATTAGCTTTAACTATTTAAAACGTATGCTAGTTTTAAGTATATTAAATTTTATTTATTATTTTTTGTTTTTAAGTTTTTAAATTTTAGATTTTATTATTTAATTAAGTTTTTTATAATAAAAAGTCATTTATTTTTTATTTTTACTATAATGTTTTAAGTTTTTAAAAATAGCTTTTATATTTAATATAAATAGCTTTTTATAGTTTATAGTTTTTATTAACCTATTAGCGTTAAGCTTTTAAAATAGCTTTATACTTGTTTATAAAGTTATTTATATATTAATTAAAAATTATTTATAAGTTTTAAACCTTAAAGTTATATAATTAAAGCAATAAATATATTTTATAATTAATTTACTGCTTTATTTTTAAAGAATTTATATTAAATAAATTAAAATAAATAAAAGAGTTTTAAAAATAATAAGTATAAGTAAAAACAAAAATAAAGCATAGTATATCGCTAACTTTTTATATTAAAATTATATTAGGTCTTACGCTTGTAAGCGTTATAGTTTTAAAAAGTATATATAGCTTAAAAAAAACTTATATTTATAAGTTATATTAGTTTTAATAAAAAACTAAAATATATTTTTATTATTAATTTATACTATTTAAATATTATTTTATTTATATGCAAAGTTTATGCTTTAATATATTTTAAATAAAAATAAATATAATAGATTATTTTTTTTATTTTTATTATTTTTATTTTTTATTGTTAATAATAATTGCTTTTAGGTCGCAGTAAACTTAAGCTAATAATAGCAGGCATTTAAATAAACTTTTTATATAAAACTTAGCGCGTAGCTAGTAACTTTATTAATAAATAAATATATATTAATAATTAGTTTTTGTTTTTTATTTTTTGTTTTTTATTTTTTATTTTTTATTTTATTTTTTTTAAAAAATATATAAGCAAAAAAATAAGCTAAATCTTTTATTTATATAACCTACTTATTAACTAATTAAAAACCTGTTTACTACTTAGCTTAACTTTTATATATAATATTTATTTATATATTAAGGTTAATTTTATTAAAAAATAAATTAATACTTAAAAAAATAGCTACTAAAATATTATAAATAAAATTAAAAGCTAGAAATATTATGCCTGCAAAAAAAAAATTAAAATATTACTATAATATTTTAAAGATAAAATATTAACTGCTTTAGCAGCACGCTTTTTTATACCTGTATATTTAATTATTTTTATGGTTACTGCTTAAATAATTTTTATTAGTCTTTTAGTAGGTGCAAAAATATATTGTTTACTTTATTAAAAACATTAGCTATAGCTATTTTTTTTTTAACTGCTTAAGCAACTAATATAGCAAGCATATTATTTCTTGCTTTTTTTATAATAATAAAATAATTAATAATAATAATATCTTTTGTTTTTATTAATATAGCTGCTTTATTAATATTATTTTTTATAGTAATATTATTATTAAAATTATTAAAAAAACTATTAGTTAATTTAATAGCTAAGCTAACTATTAAAGTAATAATTATTGTTATAGCGTTAATAAGTATTAATATTTAAATATGCAGCTAAATAAAGCGCCGTATAGTATTATTTTATATATTTTATACGCTGCTATTAAAAAAGCAAGTTTTTTATTTGTTGCTACTTATATATATATTTAAACTAAAAAATAATAATATATTTATAGCAAGCATAAAAAAATAAAAGGCCTGCTTAAATAAATTAAAATATAAAATAATAAAATAAATAAAATAGCTTATTTATTAATAGTATAGTTTATATAAATAATATAAAAAACTAGCATATAAAAGATTTATATTATATTTTAAGCTATTTATAATTGCTAAGCGATTTATTTTTAAATAATATATTTTAATAGCTAAGGGTTTATAAAGCTTAACTTAAATTTTACTATAATATATTAACTATTATCTTTATTTTTTTTTTTTTTTTTTGCAGGCCTAGCTTTTTTAGCGCAAGGCTTAATTATAATTAAACTGCCCTAGCTTTTAGCGCTAAATGCTTTAACAAAAAAACATTTTTTTTTATAAGAAAATAAAATAATATAAAATTTGCTGTAAGTACTGCCGCCTTAATAAAAATTTAGTAAATAATTTTATTAATTAGCTGCGTTGTTAAAATAACAAGGTATTATTTCTTGCTTAACATATTTAAAGCAGTTAAAAAAAAACTTAAAAAACTTTTATTTTTTTATATATAAAACTTAAAAATAATATATAAACGTATTAGCGTTTTTAAATATATTATTATATATAAAGTAATATTTTTTTTAGTTAATTTTAAGCTAGTTTTTTATTTATAAAGCGTTAAGCTATAAATAAAAGCTATTAAATAAGTTTAGCGCATGCTTGCGACTATAATAAATTTTAATATAATTGCTTTATTATATCGGCTTATTAATAAAATATTTTTTGTACTTAAGTTGATAATATTTAAAGCATAAAAAAAGCTAGTTAAAATTATTATAGTTAAAATAAGTTTTAATATTATATTTAATAAAATTACCGCGCTTTATAAACAAGTTATATTTAAAAAGGTATTAATATAAATTTTTTTGCTTAATAATAAGTTTAGCTTTATTTTTATTAAATAAAATAGCAACCTTAGTAAAATAATGCTAAAAAAAAGCAATATAAAAACTAAAAAAATTAAAAGTATTGCTAATATTATTATATTTTTTAAGCTGTATAAACTTGTTAACTAATATAGCAGCAGCAATATTTTTTAAGTCGAAAATTTTACTAAAGTTAATAATATTATAAGCGGCTTAAAAAAGCAGCGCTTTATTTATTGCTTAAAGCTTATTAACTTTTTTAAAATATATTTGCTTTAGCTTTAAAAAATATATGTTAAAAAATATATGTTTTATATAAAATATTTTTACAGTAATTTATATAGCAGCTAGGCTATTTAAGAAAAAAAATTTAATAGTTTTATAATAAGCGTAGTAAAAGCTGCGCAAATTTTTCTAGTTTTTAAATGTTTATATGTTTTACTTGCTAATATAAATAAAAGCGCTAAAGTCATGCTAAAAAAACAAGTGCTAAAAGCTTTAATAAAAATCTGCGTTGTTTACTTTTGTTTATTTGCTAAAAACTACTTTTATTAAGTTATAAAAAACCTAATATAATTAATAATTTTTTAAAAACATTTTTTTTATATTTTTAAGAATATAATTTTATATAAACTTTATAATATTATTTATATAGTTTTATTAGCAGCAAATAAATAAAGTAAGTAATAAAATGCCTGCTAAAAAAATAAAAGACTTTATTAAATAAATATTTTTTAACGCTAACGCGCAATAAATATAAGCGTTAACTTTTATTTTATAAGCTTGCTATAATAAAAATACGCGCTTATATATTTAAATAGCTAGTATAATTAAAAAATATAATAAGCTTATTTTTTATTTTTTTTGTTTAATATAAAAACAAAAACTTAATTATATTATTAAAATATAATCGATTTATTAAATTATTAAAAAATTAAAAATTTGTTTTAAAAGTCTAGTTAGCTAATATATATTTTATTAGCAGGCTAATAAAATAAAATAGCTTATAAAAAATTATAATAATATAAAATAAAAGCTTAAATAATTATTAAATATATTAAAATATAAAAGTTAAGCGTATATATATATATTTTATATTAGTTATGCTTAATTATTTTTATTTTTTGCTTATTATAATATATTTAAATTAAAGCTACTAGCTTTTTTTTAATAAAATTTTTAAAGTTTTATAAAAGCATAAGCTAAACTTATTTATATTTAAATAATATAATAATTTTAAAATAAAACCTTTTAATAGCAGCAATTAAAATAATAATATAAAAAGCGATTTAAACTTAAAAAATATAAATAATATAAAAAGCTTATATTTATAACGTTTTAAAAAAGATTATAATATTGCTAGATATTATTTTTTTTTTTTTAAAATATTTGCTTGCGATTAAATTTAAAAAAATTAAAAAATTTTTTTATAATTTATTATTTTAAGTTAGCCGCAAAATTAATATAAAATAGCAAAAAAAAAAGCTATTAACTATATTAATTTTAATAATAATGCTGCAATATTTGCTTTTTTTATTAAATAATTATTTAAGCTTATTATTTAAATCTACTGTTTTTATTTGCTAAAAAATATTATAATTAGCTGTGTTAACTAGTATATTTTATATATTATTAATTAAAGCAACTAATTTAATATTTTATATAATAATATATTTATTAAGCTTAAAGTATAGTTGCTTATAATTAAAGTTTTTTATATAAATAATAAAAAAGTTATATATAAGCTAAAAAAAATCTTTATTTTTGCAAATATTTATTTAAATATTATTTAGGTCGATCTTATAGATTTAAATAAAATATTTAAAAAAGCAATATATATTAGTAAAGCAAGCTTAGGCCGACTATATTACTTAAAAAAAAAAAAAAAAAAAGTATATTTATTTTAATTTTTTATTAATTAGTTACGCTTTTACTACGTTTTTAATATAATAAAACGCTTGTTTTTTAGTTTTTAAAACTAAAAAGTTTTTATATTTAATAAGCTTTTTTATTTTTATGCTTTAAGGTTTTTTATAAGCAAAGTTATAAAATATAATTTTTTTACTTTGCTTTATATTAAAAAAAGCTTAGGCGTTAATATAGCTCTAGCTTTTAATTTTATTTTAATATAAATTATAAAATCTAAAAAAGCAAAAAAGCAGCAGAAAAAATGCGTTAAAAAAAGCTGTTTTTTTAAACAAAAAAAAAAAAAGCATAAATAATATATATAATAACTGCTAGGCGCTGCCTTTTTTTGCTTTTTTTGCGCTTGCGCTGCTAAGCTATTATTTTGCAGCTAATAAG
The DNA here is from genome assembly GCA_022495085.1 of Xylaria sp. FL1042. Taxonomy (NCBI): domain Eukaryota; kingdom Fungi; phylum Ascomycota; class Sordariomycetes; order Xylariales; family Xylariaceae; genus Xylaria; species Xylaria sp. FL1042. Next base: position 441,406 of record MU380134.1, read on the forward strand.
TGGTTATCGCTGTATAAAAATAAAATATATACAACAGGTCTAAAATAAAAAGCTGCGCGATAATAATAATAAAACAGCATATAAAGCATAACAAGCAAAACCAAAAGTAGTTTTTAAAATTTAATTAGCCTTTAGCACGCTGCACCGCTTTTAGTTTTTAAGTCGGGCAGTTATATAAAAAACTGCTCTTTAGCCGGCCTAACTATTAATATTTGCTCTTACCGACTTATCTATAAAAAAGCGGACAAAATCCCAAGTTTTCCAACAAGTATAGTTATATATGATCGTTCATGGTATTAGATTTGGATATATACGGAGAACTCATTCGATACTAATCTCTTACCTACCTGTCTATCTGTTTGTCTATCTGTCTGTCTGCCTTTTTTGTTCCCCACAGCAATGGCAATGAATTGTAACATTAGACAACGGTGTATAAGATGCAGATAATATAAATAATATAATAATCCTGTAACCTTTGGGAATGTAGAGTTAGTTAATATGTTAGCCTTGGTAAGTAGTTAGTGGTTTCTACTACACATGTAGTAGTTTGTTAAGAGCAAGATATTTAAATGGCATAGAGTATTATAAGGAGGAAAGAATATAAGTAGGGAAGTCTAGTTAGTAGAATTTATTTAAAATTTAAAGTATTTCTTTTATTGCTAAATAGGTAGTTGGTAATTATATACTGTAAATAATACACCTAGATAAATGTAGTGTGTATTGTTGAAGCCCTACATAGTAAGCATATTGATAGACAATTGATTCCTAGGTAGATGGATGTATGTATGGGATGCGATGTGATGTGATGCATATGTACACTTTAGGCAACACATATCATGTACAACATACACTTCCTTACACACATGCATGGACACATACGAAAAAACTCCCACAATGTGCTACGTACGCACACATACATACTCATGTATACCTACTTTATATTAAACTCTCTCTTGTTGCATACATCCCTACGCTACATACACGTGCAACAAGATCCCAACCTGCTTAACCTTACCTCGTGCCTATGTATATATAAACACATATACGCATGTAGATACATGAATACTATATATACACCTCAGTAAGGTATTCAAAAAAGGTTATGCCATTTCCCACAACCAAATTCAACTCTCGTAACTTATACAGACAGACCATCCACACCCAACCCTGTAACAGCCCCAAGCGTTCGGTATGGGGAGGTGGAGACAACACCCATCTGTCCGTTATTCCACTTTATCTGACCTCATACATGCATGCATGCATACATATGTATACATACAATACAGTAAGAGCTACAGTACTACATACTAAGTAGAAAACAAAAAGACATCCCCTCCAAGACTAATAAAAATCGTAATATTTTTTTTTTCCACTTGAATTAATCAATCACATAACAGCCCACATACCGCATGCACGCACTGGTGACATTTCGGCCAATGGTAGACTGGATAGGTTCCCAAGTAGGTAGGTAAGGGGGCTATGCTAGCGAGGCGCAGCACCGGAGAACTTCCCTCGTGCCCATAGTCATCGGGCAGAAACGATTTCTCGTTTGTTCTTCGCGGCAGATAGTTGTGAGGGAGCTCTTGGGGTTTGGAGTGGGCGAGCGAGTCGGAAAAAGAGCTGTGACACACTTGTTCTTTGGCTAGGTTACGTTGTATTTCACTTCTTGCCATGATGAGTACGAGACAGAGTGCAACTAGTGGTGAGAAGAGCCAGTACAAAATCAAGGCTTTGACATTCCCTCACGACATACAAGACAAGAGAGAGATAGAGAAAGAGGAAATCAAGGAAAAGGGATCAGGGTTTTCTGTCACCGGCCCTCGCGGGAGCAAAACCCCGTTTCCATCTACAGATCATCGGTAGTCCCTTCCCACCCTACCAGACTATCCTTAGCCTTCCTCAAACACGTGCTCATGGCATGTGTCTCTTGCCCAGATTTTTTGTACCCCGACTAAGCTAGTCGCGGATTACACTAGGCCATCATATAGCGATAGGGCTGACACGATCGTCTCATCACGCTTGCTTCCCTCCTTGAATTCATCCATGTCCAAACTTCCGTTCTCATCTTTGTCCATCATGTTGAAAATCTTTCTGACACGCTTCTCTGGGGTATCTTCGTCTTCTGGTAACTTCACCATGGAACCGACCTGTATAACATAGATGATGTATTAGCATGAGTTGAATAGATGTCTATCCTCCCTGTGACTAAAACGTACCATTTTATATATTGCCTCCACAATCTTGAGCATCTCGTCGTAGCTGATCTTACCGTCCCCATCAATGTCGTATAATTGGAAGGCCCAATCGAGTTTATCCTCCATCCTGCCACGGCTAGTAACGCTTAGCGCACAGATGAACTCCTTGAAATCGATGGATCCGGATTTGTCGGAGTCGAATACGTTGAATACATAATCGGCGAAAGACGATGGGTCTCCGAAGGGGAAGAATTGGCGGTAGATCTTTTGAAATTCCTCTTTCGTGAGCATGCCCGAGGGACAGTCCTTTAGGAAACCTAGCAACAAGAGTGAGCGCCATCGCACAGAAGGGACGGATGGCAGGTTTTCAGCTTTCGGTATTACTTACCCTTATACCATTGTTGTAGTTCCTTCTTGTCAAAGTGAGTGGACTTCTGGAGTTCAGCAAGCTGCTCCTGGGAGAGCTTGGATTGACTAGAAAGAGAAATATGAGCCTGGAACTTCGCATTGCCAAATTAAGTGAATAATTGACTTGATTTGGGTTCCGTCTTGGGCTTCGGTACAGAGAGGGGCAGGAAGGGAGAGAAGCTTTGGTGTGTTGACGTTTGACGGAATGGATTGTCGCAAAGTTCGGTTGGCGTAGACGACAAGGATGTTCGGGATAGCCTAGTTGCTGCGGGGGAAAGAGCGACAAGACAGAGAGTTAGACTTACGATTTGCCCATGTTCTATTTCAGGGTATCGGACTAAAGAAAAGGAGGACGCTTAAGAGGCGCTAGGAGGATATACGTGGGAGGTGTTCAAGGTTCAGGTGATTTGCAGATGTATGGATGGATGTACAGGTGAGGTGAGAATGTCGTAGGTGGTCGGTAATAGGGTATGGATGCCAGTGCTAGAACTGCTAGTGATGCGGCGCGCGGCAAGAGTAGGCGACAGAATAGGTAGGTAGAGGAGGTACGTAAGTGAGTAAGTTCAATGTTGAGACACAGGTACCGCAAGGTGTGTAGGTATAGGTGATGTAGTAGGTAGCAGGCAATGGGTAGTAGAGATAGGTACTTGTAGGTAAGACCGCAGGCGCCGCTACGTAAGTGAGTGAGTAGGTAGTGAGCAGTAGGCAGTAGGCAGGTAATTACAAGGTGGGGTTGTCGCAACAATCGCCGTAACAGATTTATGGGTAGTCTAGGCTGCTTGCGATTCTCGCAGTAAAGAACAGAGCCGCATGAGTCGGAGACGGGTGTCGGGTGTCGGGGGACCGATGGCTTAAATAAATAAACTCAATAATAAGCAAACCAAAAAGGAGCTATTGTCTTGTCGCATCGAAGCACAGAACAGAAAAATCGTAAGGCCAGAAATCTAAGTACTAGGTAGATAACTCGATCATGTGGTTGTTCGCCCCGTATGAAGTATGAAAGGGAAGAGGGATGGATTGATTTAGCGGCAAGAAACAATTATGTTCTCTGCCCCTTCTGGTAACTACTGGTAATGGTGGGCTGATTGAATGTTGGGTTAGCGATGGCTCCCTTACGTAGTAGAGAGAACGAGAACGAGCGTAGCAAATGGCAGCTGTAGACGCTGACTGACTGACGCAGACAGGGCTTTTTCCAGGTTGTGGCTAGCTAGCTTGTAGATTAATCCCGACCAAAGGGCCGAGAATGGACGAGTTACAAGTAAGATTGATTGACAGACAACGATTGAGCCTTTGTTGATGTTGATGCATGGATGGTCGAGTTCGTATACTAGGTAGCCTTAACCGGGCGTTGTACTACCACCTTGCTCGGATTTATCGTCATATCGATACAATAAACGAAGGGCAAGACGAGACAAGAGATCGATCTGCCATCCACTTGGTTATGGAGACCGTTCTGGGCGCTGATGAGCGAGACCGAGAGCCTGGGTACTGCCCTGGCGCTAGATACTCTAGCACTCACTCACTGCAACGGGTACGGAGACGTAGGTAATAAGTGGGTCGCCCATGCGTAGACACGTCCGCCAGACCTGCTGATTGTCCAAGTTCCCGCGCCCGTTGTATTTGTCCTCGAGTGGCCCTGAAGGATTGGCCGATTACAGGGGGTGAGGCGGATAGGGAGGGGTAGAGAGAGGCTACTGGGCTGGTTGGATTGGAACTCTCCTCAACTAGCGGGATGTAGTGAATGATGCATGCAAGCGAGATAGATGTAATTGCTCACATTAGGTATAGCCTGCAAAGGTCGATGGTTTATGGTCTACGGTATGTATGCGTAGTATATGTTCGTATATTTGTATGTTCGTATTCTTTGGTGCACTTCAATGAATGCTGGTGGTGATTGAGGCCAGCTTGTAGTTCCCTCATCGAGGTGCCGAGGTTGTTAAAAAGGAAGATACTGATATGTTCTAGAGTATGTCCATACTATTACTATAGGGTTTATAGAAAAAGATATCGTTGAGCTAAACATGAGGACAAAGAAAGGGAGACAGGGCGGTGAGAGAGTGGGAAAGGCAACAAAAGGAAACTACTGGCAGATGGTGTAAACTGCCTATTTCAATGAGGCGTCAGTTGAACGCGATGTCCTCGAGCTCAGCTGCACATACGAAACCGAGGGGGAGGCGGGGCGCTGCTTCTTCTTGTGGGAAGTTGGAATCTTTGTAATGGCGGGGTATGCTAGGACGAAACAAGCAGCTGCTGGCAGCTGATGCGCTTCACTCATCAAAGCCATCAAGTGCAACTTGCAGACCCCCGCCCCCACCTCGATACTTAAGTAGGTACAGTAAGGTACCATGTAGTAAGGCGGTACGCAGCTCCTAAGTACATAGGTTGTACGACTTGCGCCTAAGCAAGGGCAAATTAGCGTAGGAGTATTTCCTATTGCCAACCTATGAAGCTCACAAGATAGGGATACCTACTTAGTAGGCAGGTAGGTATCCATGTCGTCGTCATGTATAATGGGGTATCATGTACAGTAACGCAGCCGAAGTGTAGGTAGTAGGTAATCATCTGTAAGCATGCCTACCTACCAGGCTGAATACCTGAGGTTAGTTAGTTTCCTGCCTACCCCAACGTTGCATCCTTTCTTCTATCCTAGAAAGAGTGTAGAAACGTAGGGAAAGTACCTAGATAGCTGACGTAAACCCCCAACTGAACCATGACCTTGTGTAACCATCCTTCGATAGGCAATACGCAGTATTGCAATACTGGTATCTCATTGGTGGATAGAGAAGTCCTTGGTGTTACCAAGCTGCACGGACTATTGCCTGAGGCTGGGATGCCAGAGAAATTGCTTCATCCCCTAAATGATACAACACATCTCCATGAAGAATGAAGCATGCACATATATTCTCGCAAATAATATCTGACATCGAATGGATCTTATCTGGATCCAGCTCGACCAACTGTCTAGCTACAAAGTGTGGCCCACTTCCCGATGCCGTCTTCTAAACTATTCGAATCGTCAACCATTATCGTCGTTCCAGTTTCCGCTATGTGGATTATGATATGACAACCACCCCCCAAGCAACTCCCAAGCAAAGGTGGATTTTGCACCAGTGGTGCAAAAAATGCAATGCAGTTCGCCATAAACACCAAACATCGCTCAACGCCTGACAGTAAAATGAATGCCGCCAACCACCTGATCGTCGTCCCCTAAGCCAAGTTCCTTGTCTATCCAACCACAGCTTTCATGCTGAGGCTCTCTAGGAACCCAGTAAGGTCCTCTTTTCGTACTTCCACCACACAGTGTTCGAAGCTGTCGATCCGCACGCGAGCATTTGTTTCGCTAACTACGTCTTGGAAGGCGCTTCCGAATTTGTTCAGGCCGTAGCCGCGGTCTTGACGTTGTTCTTGTTCGTCCTCCGCATCCGAGTCCGAGTCTGAATCCGATTCGCTAGCTTCCGACTCCGTGTCATCTTCCTCGTATTCCTCGTCGCCTGCAGCAGCTCGAGCGGCGCGCTTTTCTTCTTTTATTTTTTCCTTGTTGCGGCGCCTGAGCTCTCGTTCCTGAGCCTTGGTTGCTTTGGCTGCCTGCTTTTCCTTTGCGGTCTCACCGTCTAGAAATGTAAGGTCTGGGCCACCACCACCTCCTGTACCCACTACGAGATAGACACCGCGCTTCTCGTTCAAGCTGGCTACTACAAGTGGTGTGCCTCGTCCGCCGTGGGCGAGTTTGCCGTTCGCATCCTTTTCTTGCTCTGCAAGAGCCTCGCCGATCCATAGTGCTAGCTTTGTTAAGGCAGCTGGGTGAGTGAAGAGAGGAACATCTGGTCCATCCTTGATAACACACATCCGGAAAGCGTGCAAATGTTTGATCTGTCGCTTGCCAATGAGTGATGTACCTGTGCGAAATATAGCGCGATGGAGATATTGTGCGATGGGGAGGCCGGCTTTGAGAGCATCGATGCTGGGTTAAAAAATTAGCTTCGTGGCTAACGCGGAAAATAAGATGACTTACTTCTCAAGAGCATCGTAGGCCTCCCAAAACCGACTGACCCATTCCTGTGCTTCGGCAGCGCCCCCATCATCATCATAATCCTGAGCTTGGCTTGCGCGTATGCGACCGTCTACGTCTGTGATAGTGCTGTGTCTACTAACTTCAAGTAAGGCACCAATCACGACCCCGACGTCCTGTGCACTAAGCGTCGCTCGCCAGCCCCAGCTGCGAACGAAGCTCCAGCCATCCTTAGCCCCTGCCCTATCCCTGCCATCCGTCTCTGCAGCAGGTACCATGTCGTCTAAATTATATAGCGAAGCGTACTTTAAAAGTTTTGTGCGTAGTTCCTTCTTAACCTTCATATCCATATGAGTGTAGCTCTGCTTGCATTGGACAAGGCTCACCCCCATTTTTGCTAACAGCTTGTGTAATCGCTTTAGGCCACTTTCGCTCCATATACGTAGTCGTGAGAAAAGATAAGGGGAATGGAGCATGCTGTCATACAAGCTCCAGTGTCTTATAAGCAAGAATTTGGGTTCAGGTGAAAGCCGTATACTGGTATCTTCCGGGCTACGGGCTGTTGTTGGAATGACCCCCGCGCTTTCCGCAGCCATTACTCTGGCGTCTTTGGACCCAAGCTCTGGTGGGTTGAGACGTCGTACCTCATCTCTTAAAAGCTGCCGTATCCGTGCTCCTCGAATTCCCATCCAGCCATTAGTTGGTCGCGAGTCAGAACTGCGGACTGTAACAGCAAGTCCCGCAGATGAACGGCCATACAGCTCCATAGAAGTCACACCAACAATAGTCAGCCACAGAAGATCATTGTCCTCCCTGCCTAGCTCTGATGCTAGGGAGTAGATCATGGCGGATATCGGCTCAGAATAAGAAGCTCCCATTCGATAGTATTTTCGAAGCACATCTTCGTTTTCGCGTCTCATTCTCAGAAGCCGCCTTCTCAACGTACGAGCTGATGGGGCTTTGAGAGGTTGTGCGGCGGATGGTGGGTCTTCCGCATCATCAGAAAAGATCGCAGGATTCTGCATTGACACTAACCCTCGCTGTGCTGGTCGGCGTGGGGAATCGGGAATAGGGGTTGACTACGTTATTCGTCAACACTAATGATGAGGAGTAGAGATCGGGTAACCTTACCGAATTACTTCGCCTCTTTTGTCGTGGCCGATCGTCGTCCTCGTCACTGCTCTCATCGCGATCTGACCAGGATTTTCGCTTCTGCCCAGGTCGTGCTGCTGCCTCTTCCTCTGGCTCTTGTTCGCTCTCCGAAGCACCATCATCGTATCCTTCACTGTCATCCTCAACGTCTGGCATATCTACTAGGCTTAGGTAGGCGTCTCGTTCGGCATCCAAGCCTTCCTCGATATCACCGTCGTCGAAGACCACAATACCACCTTTTCCGGGCTTATATGAGCGTTCTATACGGCCTGAGGTGACACCTCCAGGGGCGCGTGATTGGTAACTCGCAGCAGTATCCGAGACTGGGTCTAGAGGAAATCCTCCAAAGACATTGCCTAAATTCCACGGCCTATGCGAGTCAATTACCCATACTTCAACACCGTTGAAGCTTGACTGTTCGCCTTCAACCTCGAGACCTAATATCGCGCCCATATCCACCATTCCACCTACGCCGAGACAGATGACGACACCTCCACTCCCACCACATGTCTCCATCATGGGAGCGACAAGCTCCTGGCCGGCACGCTCGAGATCGCCATAGCCTGCCACTGGGTGTATCTTATGCGGTATGTAATCATGTTTTAGAAGCCGGGTGAGGATCCGGCATGCGCAAAGAGCATCGGGTTCGAGGGCGACGAGGATCAGAACCGGTGGTGACAGCGGGTGTCGAGTGCTTTGAAGGTGGGCGTAGAGTTTGGAAATGATATCGCGAGGTAGATACATTATTGGGAAAGTATCTATACTCGCATTCGATATTCTACGGAGGATTCATGAGGTCAATCCGTTGGAAGGTACTCGAAGTTTAGACCCAGCAATACAGCGTTCACAGCGAGTCGACCAACACGCCGAACGAGCAAGACGACGGCGGGGTCAAGCAGGCTGCTATGATTACTAGGAGGTATAGAGGCCAATTGGAAAAAAGAATTGAACTATGAATGTTCTCAAGTTAGAATTCAGGTAAACAATGTAGTCAGTAATAGACTTTTATTTCGGTGAGTTGGGAATTGTAGGTAGTAGTTTGGTGTGACACAGGAGAGCGTGGTGGGAAGTAGGTACTTTAGTGGTTTTCTCGTGTAAGTGTTGATTGAGCGAGACGCGGTTAGAGCTGCAGACGCGACGTGCCCGTGGTATTTTGTGGAAAAAAGGTACCTACCGGGACTGCCCGCTGCTAGCTCTGACCCACTGTAACATGGGTCATAAGAGCTTTACTTTTAGTTGCATAAACTTCGAGTACTTGTAAGCCGTGTAAGCTCAGCATCTTGTAATGATGAAGAGAACATCCAAGAGCCCATCACCTGTTAACTATAACAGTGATACGTTAATATCATGAAACATGAAGGGAGACAATGTGAATATAATTTATTTCTTGCTACCTCACGTTGAGAACACAACATCTAGCTTAGCTCGGGTAGTGATGATGGGTTGAGTTTTGGGCTAATAAGTAGAATTATGCAAGTATCTAATACAAGATCACCCGATAGATCCATAACCATCATCAATAAGCTACGACTCTCAACATAATTCTCGACAATTGTAGATCAGCCACGCGAGTGATAGATATTTCGATGACAACGTCAGCACAGAAAAGCAAGCTTCTAAACCATTGCATAGAGGCTACGTCATCGATTCATGATGAGTGTACCGAAATACTCTCTGCCAAGGACCACCATGATCATGTTACCACCACGAGAACATCTCTGGCCGGTTGTGGCCCGGCCCTCGTTGCCTTGCTATCACGTCAAGCGAACATAGTGTATAGTCTATATCTAGACAATTCCATTATTACCGTTGGTGCCTCTATCACAAGCGAGCAAAAGTCAAGCTCTTTACAGAAATATGAGCTTGCTCTCAAGAGATTAGAGGACATCGCATCCATCGCTTACTCGAAGTTCTACGCCTACCTCTTCAAAGACCTCCCCGTATGTTGGAGACAGTTGTATACCGATGCGCGAATATTGAAGTTCTGCCTCCTATTTCTGAAATCCCCGTATGCTGCCCTAGATGAGCCTCGTAGGGGTTCTTCTAACGATCCTCGCGGCTGCTTAGACGAGCTTGTCAAAACGCTAGATCTCGCCCTGATCCTAGCAGGGGCAGCAGGAGAGCAGAGAGGAAGGGGATGGATTGATAAGGCTTTGGAACTTCTCCATCTGATATGGCTAGTAGAATTCAAAGATGGGGACATTGATGATGACTCTGCAGCTAGCCATGATCGACCGGTAAAGCGGGCAAAGCTCAACGGGACGTCAGACATGAATAGGGGTGACATTGCAAGGGCTATTTTCTCAACACATGAGCCCTTCACACCACCCATAACTCACCCCGTTAGAAAAATGGAGGCTCTATCTATTGAAGAGTTTCAAACATACATAGACCGGCCTTGTGATCTCAATCTGGGACCCGAACCTCTCATCCTCCGCAATACGCTTAGAGAATGGCCCGCTCTGAGCACGCGCCCATGGAACCAGCCCTCTTACCTTCTATCACAGACTTTCGACGGTCGACGTCTAGTACCTGTGGAAATAGGCCGAAGCTACGTCGACGAAGGCTGGGGGCAAAAGCTCATCACATTCGGAGAGTTCCTACACGAGTACATCGATCCAACATCACACCCCAGCACAAATAATCACCAAACCACAGACACCGACGATAACGGCAAAACCAGCCAAAACATCCCACCCGCTAAACCAACAGCCTACCTAGCCCAACACCAACTCTTCACCCAACTCCCCAGCCTCCGCAGCGACATCCTAATCCCAGACTACTGCTACACCACCCCTCCCCCACACCCAACCGACGCACGCATCAACCAGCCGGAGCTCGACGAGCCCCTTCTAAACGCATGGTTCGGGCCTCCGGGGACCATCTCGCCGCTCCACAACGACCCGTACCACAACGTTCTCGCGCAGGTCGTCGGCCGCAAGTACGTGCGTCTGTACTCGCCTCTCGAGACGGCGCGGCTAGCCGCGCGGGGGAAGGAGAACGGCGTCGAGATGGGCAACACGAGCATGCTCGACGTCGGGGTTTTGGAGGGTTGGGACGAGGCTCCTGCTCCGGGAGACGGTGAGGATGCAGCTGCTGATGATGATGATGTGAAGGGCGTTCCTAACGAGAAGCTAGATGACGACGACGAGAACAATTCAAATGCAGTACTGAGTAAGGTGGACATAGACATAGACGCATTCAAGGCCATCCCTTTCGTCGACTGTATCCTAGAACCGGGGGATGCGCTGTACATACCCATCGGCTGGTGGCATTACGTCAGGGGTCTAAGCGTGAGCTTCAGTGTCAGTTTCTGGTGGAATTAAGGAAGGGATAAGTTCATTTTGTGAATCTATGTCTTGATATCCCCTTTAGAGAAAGGATGTTTTGGTATACGAGGTATCTACATGGCATGCCTTAAAACTTTAATTATAAGGTGTAACGCCTGATCGTAGTACTAGGTAGGGTATGTGTACTAGGGAGATATAGATTCGAATCCTACCACGATGGTTTATATCATATGGCCTTTTATTTATTTATTTTTCTTCTCCTGTTTCTTATATTTGCAACACGAGACTCAATTCTAGTATGATAATAACCTAGTCACCCAGCAACGTAACAAACACTACGCCGCGCCAGCATACAGCATATCGATGAAAGAAGTCGATGAAGGACTCAAGTGGTAACCAAAGCCGGACAGATCATTTTCGAATTACTCGACAGGAAGCACCATACGCACTATCCTAGTCGATACCTATACATTGCCAGCGCCTTAATAGGCAGTGATTCTCGTATACTATGCCAAAAGTGCGCTCGTGGAGTTTTAACCCCAAGTTCCTCCACCACCGCCGCCTCTTCCACCTCTCCTCTGGGCACTAAGTCTCCAGTCATCTTCGGTGGCGTATTTATTATACAAAGGCTGAATTCTTTCTGCCTTCTTGCGTTTACTAAGCTTATCCGTCGGCGCAACCTTGAAGAAGGTCGGGGCGGCCTCGACGAGCCATTTTGGCTCTATGCTCGTGGTGAAGTGCATATACTCTTTCACGGTAAGCACGAGGGTAGAATAAATCACCCACTCGGCTTGTTTTCCAAAGAGGGCAGAGCTCGGATGTAAGTAAACAGGTGTCCCCTCAACTAGAGTCTTGTAGCCTTCTTGTGGGTCCTTCCTAGCCGCGTTGCGGAAGAACCCTGAGCATAATGCTCGACGCACTTTCTGTGTGTCGCGGCCACACGATACAACAGGATGGCGATATCTCTGCATGATCTTCAATAGTTGATCCCTGACGTCCTTGGCCCGCTTCATCGAGCGAAACTGGATGAAGTTCTCGAAGCACCACGGTGATGAATATCCGTTCTGCTTCCAGCCGTTATAAACGTTGAGGAAAGTGAGATGATCGCCGTGGGGATCGTGGAACTTGGCCTTTTTCTGATCTGCTTGTGTTTGCTTCTCTTTCGGCCGATAGAATATGGTAGGCATATTCACCATGGCAACGATAGTCATGATTTCCTCGGAACAGCCCATATCCACAGAGGCAATAAGGACCTTGGATAAGGCAGGATCCATTGGGAAATCAGCCATTTTACGACCAAGTCTTGTAAGTAGTCCTTCGTCGTCCAGCGCAGACAAAGCATAAAGGGTTTCTAAGGCTTCAAGCATAGTATTTGTTGGCGGCGGATCCATGAAGTCGAAATGAAGAAGATCATTGATACCCATTGCTTTCAACATGAGAATAACGTGAGCTAAATTCTGGCGCTGAATTTCTGGCGGTGTGGTCGGAAGGAGCTCTGAGTTATATGCCGCTTCGGTATAGAGTCGGAAACACTTTCCAGGTCCAGTACGACCAGCACGACCCGCACGCTGATTTGCCTGAGCTTGGGATATCGGGACTACTATCAAGGAGTCCATTCCTAGTTTGGGGTCGTAACTGTTTTGCTTGACGAATCCTGGGTCGACGACGTAGTAAATACCATCAATTGTGATAGATGTTTCAGCAATATTTGTGGCAATAACAACTTTCCTTGCACCAGGGGGAGCAGGCTCAAAGACTCGAGATTGTACTTCGGTCGGGAGACTGAGATAGGGTTAGTAAGAGCGAAGTCAATGTGAAGAACTGGCACCTAGCTTACCTGCTATAGATAGGACAAATAATCAGTTCAGGGACATTGGGTCCCAGAGCTTTCATACGCTCGAAAAGAATTTCACAACTTGTATCAATCTCTTCTTGCCCGGTGAGAAACAGAAGTATGTCACCACTCGGTTCTGTGAGATGAATTTGCATGATTGTAACAAGTGCGGCACTATGAGATGTTAGCAATGGCGCTTCTAGAACTTGAAGGGCGGTCCAGCCAAACGAGATAGGGTAGGATCTACAAGTGACTTACTCTAGGTAATCTGACTCTGGCTCGCGGGAATAGAGGATTTCGACAGGGTAAGTACGACCAGGAATAGTAAAGATAGGGCATTGGTTGAAATATTCAGAGAACTTAGCAGCGTCAAGGGTGGCTGAGGTGACGATGATTTTGAGGTCTGGTCGACGTTTCACCGTCTTTTTCAGTAAAGCGAATAGAACGTCTAATTAGGAGGTTAGCGTCGTCATTCCTGGGGATGGTCATGAAAGAGTGTTATGGCATACCTGTTGATATGGTGCGTTCGTGCGCCTCATCCAACATGATGACTGAATACCTTCTTATATCCGGATCTATAAGAATTTCACGTTCCAACATACCATCCGTCATATACTTGATTCGTGTCGATGGACTTGTCTTATCTTCGAACCGAATTGTGTAGCCGACTTCTTGACCAAGTTCACATCCCACTTCTTCAGCAACGCGCTTAGCAACAGACATGGCTGCAACTCGACGTGGCTGTGTGCACCCAATCATTCCATCGTTGGAGAAGCCAGCTTCATCCAGATATTGTGTTAGCTGAGTCGTTTTACCGGAACCGGTCTCTCCGACGACAATCAAAATCTGATTTTCTCTGACGGCCTTGATGAGCTGGTCTCTGAAAGCGAAGACTGGAAGACTTTCTCTCTGCTCCTTCATTGACATGTTCGTACGCTTGCCGAAAGATTGATCTTTAGGTACAATAGCGCGTCTCCATTCGGGAACACCCTCCGGTTTTCCGGCATTGGCCTTTGAGTTACGCAAATCGCTAGCAAACTGTCTGGAATCTGGAGTCGCCATTGGATCATGCCATTGCGATGCAAGATCGACTTTGGATTCCTGCTCAGCTGCTTCAGCCTCCTGTTGTCGTAACTCTTTTCTTTCCCTAGCTAGTGTAGCGCCCGACATAGCCGCTCGGTTGAGTGAGCCATCTGGAGCTTTCACCACTCTGATAGGCGATAGTTCCAAGGACTGTTTTGTCTGGCCCGCTAAGAACGGGGGCTCTTCCTCTCGAATCTCAATGTCTACATCTTCCTCAAGCTCCATCCCGCCATCGCCGTTAAGCGTCGCATTGTAGTCCTCCTCAAGATCAGGGTAATCCGAGGCTTTGGCAACACCCGAAGCAATCAGTTGACGTATCTCCCACCGTTCAGGTGAAGTCATCCGTTTCTTATGCTTTCCTCTCGATCCTGCGTATTCCGAGAGGGCGGCAGTGTTATCAGCTGGCAGAGGGGCGACTCCGTTTCGAGTACCGAGACTCTCCATATTGGCGCCCGACTGAATCCGTGCTGCAGGTGCAAGATCCATGCCAGTCTCCTGGTCAGCATCCTTCATGGAGAGCCCTATACGGTTACCCTCAATTTTGATGACCTTAACTTTAATATTTTGCCCTCTCGCGAGAAGGTCTGAGGGGTGATTTACCCTTTGACCGTGCACAAGATTTGATATATGAACCATGCCATCAACTTTGCCTCTTACGCCATGTAAATTCACGAATGCGCCGAAATCCTTGATGCCGGTCACATGGCCATCGTAAACCTTATACAGCACAGGCGAGTCGTCAAGCTCTGGCTCGGGCGGGCGCCGTAGCACGTCGTCTTCCTCATCGTCATCATCATCGTATTTTCGATCCCGTCGACTCCTCTCATCTCTTCGGCCGCGGCGATAGTCGTCGTACTCATTATCGTAGTCTTCATTCCTATTTCTGCGATCCCGCGACCGTCGCCTCTCTTTCCTTCGATTTCGCCCATCCTCGTCGTGAGGACTCCTAGAACGTTTTCTCGACGGCGCATCGCGAGCTGGTTTAGGTGCTAAGCCTTCCAGAAGTGCCAGGGTATCGTCGATTTCATCCGCGTCATCGGCCGCTTGGACCTCCTTATCCGGTATGCTCAAGCCCTTGAATAAGTTCTCCTTCTCCTGTAACGACCGTATCGGCTTGTCGTGGTCTTCGTGGATGTCGGCGGTGCCGTTGGTTTTCTTGAATTTGGGGTGCATGGTCAAAACCAGGCGATCTATACTGTCGAATAAACTGTCTGGCCAGCTTGCGCCGCCCATGCCGGCCAGCTTCTCTCGGAATTCTGAAAGTTTGGTGCATTTTAATCTCTGTGCGATGATGAACTCGGCAAGTGTCTTTTCGTTTATACCCAAATGGTTCTGTAATTCGGAGGTGACCTTCGAAACAAGCGATAACAGCTCGAGCTCTTCGAGGTCGTCCATGGTTGTTTAAAGAGCAGCCACCCTTGGCGTGGCCTATTTATGAAGCGTACGGCCAATATTAACCCGATATATCCTCCCGCGCGCAACGATGTGACGGCTCGCTTTTAATAAGGTGAAGGTAGAAGTGTAGATACTACCTCTTGTAGGCGGAATTCAAGCTTCGCGGTTGTTACCTTCTCGAAATCGCAATCGATAAGAAGAGACAAATGTCCATACTTTATGTATCTAAGTGTAAATCCACCTATCGGGGCTTTTTTCTTACATAACTATTTCCCAATAAGGATAGGTCGGCCAAGTGTGTACCCATACTTGCCCATTATGGTTAAGCACCTGCAGGCGTTACACATTTTCGCGCTAGTACTGCGCCGCATCTAGTGTAGATTAAACGCCTGCCTAAAGTTGACCCAGCACTTTGCCTCCCATAAGTAGTAGTGGCGTGATCCACACCTCCGTCATTGCGACCACTCAATCAATCAGCTTAAGTGCCTACTCCAAAGCATGAGCGGACGACAACTCATTCAATCTGCTACACAAGTCTGTTTTTGAAGCTCTCCATACAACTAGAAACACCTCCAGCGATAGGCGACACAAGGTCAAAAATCATCCGAGATGTGCGGCCCCGATCTGTTTCTCGGCGTGATAGCCATCTTATTCCCACCTCTAGCCGGTACGTCATCATACTTCCCCTCCAATTGCGCTTAAAGAGGAGCGCATATCAACGAATGCATCTCTGGCGAGTACGATGATGGGTGATGAAACCTAGAATGGTTTACATTGTCAATATGAATTCGTAATACGCAACATATCATAGAATCCTAAAGCGCAAAAGCTAACAATTCTATCTCTCTCTCTCCAGTCTGGGTGAAATGCGGTCTCTGCTCCGCCGACAGTATCATCAACCTTCTCCTCTGCTGCTTAGGCTACGTAAGTAAAACAATCCCATCCTATCCCATTTCACCACCTACCTAACCGCATCACATCCCCTTCGCAAGAACCCTCCCTCATGCATAGCTCCCATACTACACCATCTCCACTAGTCAGTCAGTCAACTTACACCCCCTCAGATCCCTGGCCTCCTCCACGCCTGGTACATAATCGCCAAATTCCCAGACACAGATGAATACGAGCGAGTACCACAAGACTACGAGCACGGCTACCACACCAACAGCGGCGGCGAGCGCGTAACATACGTCATCGTGCCCACGCCCCAACCCCATCCCGACTACAACGCCGCCCAGTCGCAACAACAGGCGAAACACAGCCAACCACCCGTGAACTACGGCACGGCTGCCGCCGCTTCTTCCACCTCACACCCTTCCCACCAGAACGAGGCCGGCGGTAGCAGCAGCAATGGAGGCGGCAACCATGATCGCGCCCCGCCCACCTACGCCGAGGCCGTGGAGGGTGATAACAAGATCCAGTCGGATGAGTAAATAGATGATAGATCCAATCCAGACGACACAAGATACCCTACAGACATCTATCTATCTTTGATGATGTGCGATTCAGTGCAGTAGCGTTAGTTCGTCAGCCAGGATTAATATCGACATCCACGATGGAAAGAAAGGGGGGAAACCGAGTATATGTGTGCCTGTGGACTTCAGGGGTTCTAGTATAAGAGACATTGTATGAGTATAAACCATAGCTTTAATCGCGAAGCCCTTCGCCCAACGAGGCAGGCCAAGCAGCGTCATGATGACATTTGTTACGAATATCCACGTTTTTCTCCATGTGTATGTACTATACTGTAGGTGAATGTCCAACAGGAAGATATCATTGTGGCACACACCAGCGCAACCTACCACTTACAAGCATATCTCACCTTAATCTCTTCTTCGTATGCGTTTCCATCCAATAGCATTACCAGTTGTTCTATACCCGGCGAACCAGAGTAACACTAAAGCCTGGCTAATTTGATCCTCATCATTCTACCCCTCACCATTTAATGTAGGTACGTAGACAAAGACACCTAACCTATCACCCATCATATACTCCCTTACTTCCACACATCACTCCCATCTGCACAATCCTCATCATACACTTCCAGCTCTCCATTACCCCCCTCGTCGTCATCTTCATCCTCACCTCTCCCTCCTCCTCCTTCTTCTCCTCTCCCACGCCTACCCCCCGGCGACTCCCCACCAGACAAAGTCCGGACCTGCCTCTTCGCGCGTCCATGGTAGACGCAGACGCCCGTGCCGCCAGACTTATGCCGCTTGTTGGTGGGACACATGGGGCTCGAGGGAAGGTGTTCGGGCATGTCGAACTTGAAAGGAGTGCGCTGGTCGATGGCCGCGTACGACGTCGGCACGGAAACCTCCCACCACTCCTTACAGGCGTGGCGCTCCTTCCTCGCCCGTCTAGACGAGTCCGGTGTCCGTACGACGTTACTACTATTTTCTACTCTAGGTGTCCGCGGTTGTTTACTACTGCTATCCCTAATCACGCTGCCAGTGTCGCTGTCGTGATGTAGGCGCGGCGTAGACGAGGTGCTGTAGTCGCTAGGCGTGAAGGACGTTGAGAGGTTCGTCTTCTTGAGGTTCACTTGGCCCTCTTGGCGGGAGTGGGGCCGGCGAGGCGTTGATGAGGGTGATAGGTCCTGGAAGAAGGAGCGTGGAAATTGCTCCGTGCGTGGTGTCTGGACTCGTATGGCTTCCTAGGAGACGTTTAGTAGGAACCCAGGCCGTGGTTATATGTAAGTGTCCGGTAGCGCGGGTGAGTGAGAAACGACTTACACCACCGGGATACTCCGAAGCCCAAGCATTCGCCGTCACTATGGTCGTGTCAACACGAGAATTTTCAATCTACTAAACTTATGGTTTGCTTGGCCGAATGTCTATCTGATCCCGACATCTCGGATGAAATAGCGAAGGGCGGGTTACGTACCAATAGGGTCTCCCTTTTCGGAGCCTGGAGGTGTCGGGGAATGGCTGTGAACAGAAGCTGGAAGAGAGCTCGATGTACTCGCAGCAGAAGAATTCGAAATTCTTCGAGGCCAACGAGCTTTCCTCAATAGTTTCGTGGGGAAGCCCTTGAACGACTTCCGGCTCTTGTCGCTTATGTTCGAGGCCTTTCTTAATGGGCTTGCCGTTGCGCCCTGAGGTCGTAGTGATTGTACCTGGGTGACATCTCCCCCGGTATTTTCGTCACTCGAAGCTTGAGATCTTCTCAGTCTCTGTTATTCTTATATCAGCACCCAATTTAACGAATTTCTAAACAGCATTTCTTTATATTTATGGCAGAAGATGTAATCCACATACCTGTCGTTGTTCAGAGAGCATGCGCCACTTGATGAACGACTTTTCGGGTTTCGGTCCTCGGCCACCAGCAGTAGTAGCAGCACTTGGAGTCAGAAGTTCCGTATTGATCGTATCTGATGAGGGAAAGGTGCCCGGTTGCGCTCTGACAGTTGACGGGGAAATTCTGTCTTGTTCCAGTTCGTCTTCGGCTTGTGAGAAGTGCAAGGGAGAAGGGGCAAGGCCGACCCGAGACCTGAACATTGAACTCTCACTCGTGCTGCTCCTCCTCGCGGCAGCATCTATCGATGGCCATTGGAGTGACTGCACATGTGCCTCCTCTGTCAGGTACGGGCTGGGAAGAGGAGCATCCGGCATGCGGTTCAAAGGAAAGAAAGATCCGCCGCTCTCGCTACTTGTAGTTGTGCGAGTTAAGACTCGCCCACCGGCAGAATGCTCTAACGAAGCTTCCATCTTCTCGGCGAGGGGGGTCTGAGGTGAGTGCTTAAAGGATCCCGAGCTGGATTTTGTGGAACGCTTGCGCCATCCGAACGCTTTGGTAGAGTCTTTGGGGGGCGTCTCGACAATCTCGCGCTCTGCCCAGTAACCCCCCGGAAACCACACCCATTCGTAGCCCTCCTTCGCTGGCCGCGGCGGGTCTATGCTGGTAGCGGGAACGGAGTTCACACTAGAGAAGAGCTCCTTGAGACTCTGGCGAGGCACTGAGGAGAGTGACGCCCCCCGGTCAGGGTTGGTGGTAGAAGAAATGGACGTCGAAGGAAACCTGCTGCTGGGGCCGTCCATGGCAGAGATGCTGCGAGGCCGCTATCGACCGCTGGCTCTCTGCTTGAGAGGCCTGTCGCTGCTCGATAGGCTAAGCTCCTCGCCACTTTGATCGTCCATGGTGAGCGCTAAAGGATCAGAGAAGCGGATGGTGGAGTGTCGTCGTCTCTCTGGTAAGCCCATCGACCTGCGTCTAGTTTGTAAGACCGCATCAATGGAAGGGAAAGAAAGACTCGTTGTATAAAGTAGGAAGCTCATTAGCAATCAATAGGCAAGTAATAAATGCATCTCTTAGGTAGAATCGGGTTGTCTTTCAGTCAAAACCCTTTTGTCATGAGGCCATTTCTAACATTGCTTTGAATCATGATAAAGGCGAGGTAGGAACAAGCTAAGCACATAGAGTCAGCAAGAACCCACTCATGTCTACCTAAGAAGGCACTACCAAGCCTGTAGTATAAGGCTTACATTAGAAAAGCACAAGTTGAAGGCCCCATTACTACTAGGTATTAGGTACCTAAGTAGGTATGAGGTAGATATTGAGTTACGCATGTCGATATAAAATGTTTATTCGTGACGTGAGAGGTACCTAATGTACAATATTGTAGTAGCAGTATTCACAGAATATCTACAGAATATGATAACATACCACACCATATAGGCTGATTGATCTGGCCTACTCTTCATGAACCAGTTATAACCCTAACGCCACCCATGCTAAAACTTGATTTGATACAATGTAGATGCCAAGAACATACGAACTCAGCGTTCTGCCTAACTGCCAGACTTCTTTACGTGCCGCGTAATGTTCTCAAGCTGGGACGGATCCTCATACAACGGCTCTTCGTGTCCTTCCTCGTTCCACTCCCCAACGCCTTCACGTCTGGGACGCTCCCGTAGAGCAGTCCCACCCAACAGCTGCTCCTCCCTGAGTTGTTGAGCACGAGCCGCTTTGCGCATAACCTCATGTCTCCTCTTCCTCCTCTCATCTGACACGGTGACTCTGGAGAGGTACTCGTTGATTTTGACTTCAACCAGTTCCTTGACGTGGAAAGCTAGGTGCTGGCTTTTAAAGACACCGGAGAATCGATAGGATAGCCAAAGATACAAGGTAATAGATTTATGTAGCCCCTCCAATCTGCGCAGGAATTCTGCTGGTGGATTTGGCCATTCTTCTAATGTCATATCAATCAATTCTAGCTGAATCTCAGGCAAGTCAACGAGATTGCCGCCTTCCATTCTTGAAACACATTTCGCATAAGCCTGAAGGACCGCAGGGCCGTTCAGTTCCCGCAATGCGACAGGTGCATTTAGGAATACACAACGATCGTAGATCGACATGGGAAATGGCTGTAGCAGGTCCGCGACCTCTAGCATTTCTTTGAGACCGCAGAGATGATACATCGGAGACAGTTTGGCAAGATCGCGTAGTTGTAAGAGGATAAAGCTGAGCGGTGTATTCGGAGGGAAATATGTCGACATGCGCTCAATTGCAGATATCGGTACTTGAATACCCGCGGTTTTCATACTTTGTGCCTCTGTTTTGAAAGCTTGGATAACAACCGCGAGATCTTCATCCTCAAGTGCCGTGACTAGACCCGGACCTCTAGGTTCGGGTCCGGGAGGTTGACCATCCGACGTACCAGCTCGGATGGCGTGGTTGGCTGTTCTGTAGCGCCCTGCTCGGCCGCCGATTTGTTTCAACTCGGAAACGGACATTTGCTGGTAACCCTCGGCACTCCGCTTGTACGTGGCTTCAAAAACAACGCGCCTAATCTCGAGGTTCAGGCCCATGCCGATTGCATCGCTAGCAACGAGGTAATCATAGTCATTATCGGGGTCGTTGAACAAAATGGCCTGCTGTGCACGTGTTTCCGGGGGTAAAGACCCGTAAATAATGGCACATCGTCTGCCCGTCACCTCCTCAATCCGCCTCTTCAGAGAATGAATTTGGATGCGGCTGAAGGCGATGACGGCATCACCCTTCTCAAGATTCTGGAGGCCACCATGCAAGCTTTCATCCATCGTTTCGAGCCCGCTGAGGCGCTGATAACGATGGACTATGCACTTGTCACCGAGCGTGGCGCACAGAGATTGGATCAGCTCAACAGCACGTTCCTCTCCACAGAGATGCACCTCTTTTGCTTGGACACCAAGGAAAGCCTGTGTCCAAGCCCAGCCTCTGTCAAAATCACCTATCATCTGAATCTCGTCAATGACAGCGACATCCACAGGATAGTTCAGAGGCGTCATCTCGACAGTACAGCTTATAAAGTACGTATCGGCGTCTGTGGGTACCCGCTGCTCCTCCCCCGTCACCAAAGCACAGCTCTTGTCCTTGGCAATAAAGCGGGAGTAGACCTCGTGCGCCAGCAAGCGTAGAGGCCCCGCGTAGATGCCCGACTTAGCGTTCTCAAGCGATTTCAGAGCATTGTAGGTCTTGCCGGAGTTGGTCGGGCCGACGTGGAGGTGGATAGTACGTTGGAGAGCTCGAGTGGCGGGAAACCACTCGTAGGGGAAGCGCAGATCGGCAATCTTCTGGTGCGTTGCGAGGATGCCGTTGGGGAATCTAGAGCGCATCAGAAAGTTTTGAAAAGCGAACTTGATCTCGGTGGCCAGGCCTTGGACGTCGCTGGTGACGAAGGCATTGCGCAAGGACCAGAAGAGAGGATTGGCCTTCCGCCCGGCGTCCTCGTTGGCGAAGTCGCAAGCCTTGACGATCGAGTTTCTAAACAGCACGACTTCGCGATTGTAGTCCAGCTGCGAGGTGAGACCGAAAGCTGTGTACTCGCTCTGCTTCTTAGACCAGTCGTTCTCCTTGACGAAGGCGTCAAAGTGCAAGAGCACAAGCTTTCGGAAGATTCCATAAGCCTCTTTTGTCTGGCGACTCTCGGCTTTCGATGGCCGCGGGGACGACGCTAGCTTGCTGACATTCTGCAATCTTGCCGCGGCAGACACTGACAGCCGCCCCAGCGAGTTCTGCGAGCGTGAACGCGTATGTGAACGCCCACCCACACGGTTATCGCGGGCCGTGGTGCTGAAGAAGGCATATTGCGAGAATGATGGAGATAGGCGGCTCGTCCTAGCCAAGCGACTGCTGTTGTTGAAGAGAAAGCGCATGACAGGAAAGCCACGAAGATGCCGACACCATATTACTACGAGACTTAAATTCTTATTTTGAACGGCGCCCGGCACTCTCAAGAACTGGCGTTTCCCATTGGGATGATGCTATAGGTTCAGTTAAGAAATCATAATTATTTTGCCCCCAAAGTTACATCCCAGGTAGCCTTATCTCTTATCTTTTTCAGTACATTACCTACCTAGGTACGTGCATAACCGCGCTAAATCGGGTGTGCTCAGACCCACCCGTGGCATAATGTTACCCGGTAACACAACCTACTAGGTAACGTACTTAAGTACTAAGGTACCTTGCTTTTACGTAGTTACTATATATTAGGTATATAAAGTATTCAAATTATAATCGCTTAGTTACAATGATATAATGTTTCACAAATTCCTTCCTATCTTTCCTCTTTCTCTCAGGCAGAGAATATGCGGCTTCTGGTGTGCGAAATGCCTTCATAAACCTAGGTTGTAATATGCTAACCCCAGTCTTGATATAATAGAACTCGTAACAGACTCGACTCAATTAGTCATTTCTGCTACTCTTTGCCATCATCCGATCTTGGTCGTGCCCTTCGAGCGAATACACGAATACTTACATAACTTTTATCCTCGATCAAGTGACACTGCGCAGAATCCGGTTCCACGATATGGGTTTACAGTAGATTGTGTGCTACGTGACACGAGATGGATTGATATGTTCAATAAACACACTCTACTCTGAGATATATGTTTCTCTTTCAGCTTTACTGTTCGGGTTTAATGTCTTGCACTCTAAGTCATATGGATAGATAGTCTCCTGGTATCTCGTTTAGTCGAGACATATCCTGAAACCGCGTTTCTTATTTAATAGTGACTTTGGTGTTAATGTTAGCCTAATCTTTTTAGAATATAAGAGAGAAAAATGTATTAGGTCGTGTTAGGTACCTTACATCCCAACTGTTACTCATTGTCGTAATTGTGTTCGATGTCTGTATCACTGAGCTTGCGTGTGTCGGGAATGGCATGATGAGGTAGGTCTCGATAGATGCCTTCACAAGGATTAATACTATCGAACATGTACCTCAGCATTGATGAAATAGAAAACTATCAGGGACAGACACCGCTCGGATCTTACGTCTAAATTACGAGTTCTTTGTTCCTCGCGAAACATAAAATAGCATAGAACGGGGCCGTGGACAACTCGAGCAGTAGGTAACAGTGGATAAAAAGAGTCAGTAAGGTGAATGAAGGAAACATATGTTTCTCCCTAAAGTGTTCCAATCGGCAAGGGATGAAGGCGAACAAGACATTCGGCCCTGCATAAGAGTTATTTATACAGCTTCTGCAAAGGAATCATCATTAAATGGTGTCGCCACACGCATACCAGTAGGACATAGAGTAGTAGTACAAATGCCCGTGGCGTTTATGCATGCACTCAATTAGAGATCTAGATGGGTAAGAGAAAGAACTAGACTAGTATTGTATAGCGAGGGAGCTATAAAAAGAAAATTCCATCATCCCACACGTTAAATAGTATGCATATGTTTTGAGACATGTGTCGTAGTCCTGTAGCTATTCCTCTAATTCTTTCTTCTTGCGTAAACATCGAGGGATACCAACTTGTCATAGTCCAGGAAGAGAAACATCTCACAAGTCGCAAGTCGGAGCGTAGAAGCAACATTCAGTTGTACTCGTGTAAAGCCCAGAAAAGTATATATATAGGCCTTTAGCACGCCGGAACTTGGAATTATCGTTACTTCTAATCTCGACCAGCTTCGTCTCATAGGAATACACTCGTGCTACCCGTCTACGTAGCCTCTCTTAACACAACAGATACCGCCACGATGTCTATCTTCCAACTCATGCTAGCAGGCTATGTGCTAGGCCTCATCAGGTTCGTTCACAGCCCACCCAATTCCATATCTCACGAGAAATACACGAAAGAATTCCCAAGAAAAGATAGCGAGATAAACAGACATATATAAAAACGAACAATACTATTTCTCTCTCTATCTATATTTCTGTATCACCATGTCTATAACTACCCCCAACCATTTTATCACAAAAGCCTTCAATCTAACGCACCTCAGCACCACGGCAGCAACAGGGACACAACCTAGCAGCACGTTCAACTACGCCGTCACGCCGGCGCCGACGACCTCCTCCTCCTCCTACCCCTCCTCTCGCTACCCATCGCACACACTTCCAGGCTCATGCTACACGACGGTCGACGATATGCGCCACCTTCGGACGACCGTCCTGACACACAAGTGCTACACGCATACGAATAAAGTCCCAGCAGGTGAGAGGAGCCCCTTTCTACTCTACACCCTACATCCAGTTGCTGACACCAAACGTCCACGTATTATAAAAAACTTCATTACTCCCGAGAAAACTAACAACCATCAGCACCCTGTCCGACGCTCTCTTGTCCACCAATCCCTTCAGACCAAATCTGCCCCTTCTACATCAGCGTGTCAAGCACGACGGTTCCATGCGCAACAGATGTAAGTAATCATTTAATCACTTTACTTTTGCTTTTCTTTTCCTATCCTTTTATCCCCCGGGGGTGGTGGGGGGGGAATGCAGGTAAAACAAGAAGAGAAAAAAAGGGGAAAATCCACAAGATAGACATCAACATTCCAAAAACAGAACCAGAAGAAAAAAAAAAAAAAGAAAAAGGCAGCAAAGGGAGAAATTGTTTTATCAATTTAAGGGGTAACTATTGTTATTAATCATTCAAAACCACAACAGTGCTGCCCAACAACAAGCACCGTCTACAAGCCGGATCCCTCGGCGCCGTGCCCGACGTGCGACCCGTGCCGCATCCCCACCGAGTGGATCACGTACACGACGGGCTGCCCGGGCACGCCCACCATCACCGAGATCAACTACATCACGCCCACGTATTCGCCGACGGAGCCGTCGACGGAGCCGCCGGCGTACCCAGTGAAGTACCCAGTGGCGTACCCTGTCAGAGAAAGAATAGAGTAGACAAATTTGGTGGGGGGAATATACTGGTGGAGTAGTGGAAAAGGAAGGGGGACCAGTTCGAAAAGGGTGATGCGTAATCGGTCGGTTGTTAGTAGCACATTGGAAGGCAAAGAATGGGAAATGGCAACGGGACAAATGATCAGAGAGACAAATGTATACAGCTCTATTCAGTTCTAGTATACGCTTAATTGCTCGCATGTGCGGTCTCTTCTATCTTTACAATATTTTGTTTTGTTTTTTTTATCGCACAGTTGCTCCCTTGAGGGTCTTGACAGTACATGTTCCGCCATTGGCAGTAGTCAATTTGCCAATCTCGGTCTTCCCTGCAGCCTCGACCGCGCTTCCGTCGAAGGCGACCTCGAGGTTATCTGTCGTCGTGAAACCCGGCTGGAAAGTCTCCCAGACCTTCTTCTTGGGGTTTAGGATGCCCTCGGGTTCACCCCGCCAGCCGTCAAAGCATACGCGGTCGCCGGCCTTCGAGTCAGCGGGCGGCGTGACGAGCTCGACGGGTCCCTTGTGATCATCCACCTCGCCCTCCTTCAGTCGTGGCGATGCAGCTAGAACCATGGCGCACGACTTGATACCGCGCATCTTGACAGGCTTCAGGTTCGCGACAACAACGACCTTGCGTCCCTGCATCTCCTCCAGAGGCACCAGGCCGTTGAGACCGGAGCACACCGTTCGGCAAACCTGTCCCTCGTACTCCTCCGTGTCCTCCGTGCCGGGCTTATCACCCATGGCGATGGTGGAAACGTACAAGCTGTCAGCTTCAGGGTGCTTGATGGCTTTAAGGATGTGTCCGACTCGGAGATCGATCAGATGAGGTGCCGGGGGCGTGGCGGCAGCAGGTGCCTTCTGGGGTTTCGGCGCCTTTTCCTTCTTCTCCTTCTTGGGCTTGGCTTCGCCAACTCCGGCGGCCGCAGCTACAGCATCCTTAGCCTCGACAGCTTTCTCCACTACAGCCTGGGCGGCGGCTTTCGTGCGGTCGACTAGCGTAGTCTCACCACCAGCGGCGCCGGCAGCAGCAGCCTTCTCCTTCTTCAGGCGCTCCTTCTCGGCCTTGGCATCCGTCGGCGGCTTGACGTAGAGGATCTGCTCGGGATCGACCTTGATCTTATCCTCGTCGCTGACTTTGAGGTCGAAGATGCCCGAGTTCTGCACGAAGTCGAGGTGTCGGACGATGTGCGGGTGACCTTGCTGGCCGGTGCGCTGCTCGGGGGACCACGACTTGACAGCGGGAGCCAGGGATTGGTAGATGGCGATGTCAGCCTTGGAGGGCTTGGTGCCCAGGAGTGTCGTGCGGGAGGTCAGGTGGGTGTTGAGCTTTTCGAGGATCGAGGTGTCGGCAGGAGAGTTCTTGAGGCGCTCAGACGTTGTGATCCATTGCTGCACCTCGGTCTCCTCGTTGGGAGACAGCTTCTGGGCTTCGAGAGCGGCCATGGTCAGATTTCTGATATTTGCAACACCTCTTGCAAGAGGGCGAATGGTGCGGTAGAGAGACAGTTTGGCGGCTGGAGTTTTAGATGGTATATTAAATTGGGGGAACGGGAAACACTTGCGACGTGAAGGAGGGGTCCAATTGAATTTTTGAAGTAGTAAAATGCCCCTCCATTAGACTGAGTCACTAGGGGCATCTGCCGGGTAGTATCTCCCAAAATTTCGACCCACGTACCTGGGTAGCACAAACGCACTGCCACATATTGACTTAGCCACTTCCGTGTGGATGTGGCTGGACGCCGTCTCCTAGACCCTGCAATCCGAACCTCCGTGTCGAGAGCTTGCTCAATGAAGCTTCCCAGAAAAGCGCAGCCTAATAATAACCCACGATATCGAACGCCCCCGACGGAGCTCGCATCGAGCCGACTTGACGTGCACACCCCGCTACCCTTTGCTTCCATTGCCGTCTCGACACGCGAATAGACTATCAAAATGGGTGGTTATGGCTATAACTCGTATGGCGTGGGAGGTCTCACGTCCTTCCTGACGGTGGTCGGATTATGTATGTGCATCGTCGTTATAGCGACTATCGCGACGGCAGATGACGACCAAGGACCCATTTGCTAACCATGCATCTTCTAGATATGTTATTTACCGGCAGCGGTGAATCCTTTAATGTGCGCAACCAGACCACCTCCAGCAACTCTTTCAATGCATCGTCGTCCTGACAGCTATACACACATAGGTCGGGGCTTTCCTCGAATCAGTATCGCCATACGCGTGGGCCAGTACAGGAATCGCCCTGTGTATAGGTCTATCCGTTGTTGGTGCAGCATGGTACGGCTCTCAGTTTACTTATACACCCCTAACCCCTTCACCATCGACGTCATATACTCAGTCTAACCGCGTTGCCATCTCAGGGGTATCTTCATCACGGGTTCATCGATCCTCGGCGCCGGCGTCAAAGCTCCTCGAATCCGAACGAAGAACTTGATCTCCATCATCTTCTGTGAGGTTGTCGCCATCTATGGTGTCATCATGGCCATCGTTTTCTCTTCCAAGGTCGGCTACACGACTGGCGATAACCTCTACGACGGGAATAGCTACTACACCGGCTTTGCCCTCTTCTGGGCCGGTTTGACTGTCGGAGGCTGCAACCTCGTCTGTGGTGTTGCTGTGGGTATCAATGGTAGTGGCGCCGCTCTCGCTGATGCTGCAGACGCTTCCCTGTATGTCCTTATAACGCCTTTATATCAATTACTCCCGTCACATAGCTAACCCTTCTATTCAGTTTCGTAAAGATCCTCGTCATCGAAATCTTCAGCTCGGTTCTGGGTCTTTTCGGTCTCATCATCGGCCTATTAGTCCAAGGAAAGGCCCTGGAATTCGGAACCGTACAATAGAAAACACATTTGGTGATGCTTAGCTCTCGACAGTCTCGACCTAGTCTGGTCTGGTCTTGTCTTTGTAAGAAAGATATCACGCTATTCGAATTATTAGGGAAGAGGGGAGTAATGCATTCACAATCCCGCTTAATATTGCTCGGGGTTGGATCGGCGTTTGGAAGAATGGGCTTTCATATTCACCACGTCATTGGAAGGCCCGAAGTGCATGATGCGTCCAAATTTATGCAACTATATAGTGTATTATACGACAATGGGTTCAGCTTCAGGGAAAGCTATTCCGCGCAGTTTGGTCTTTCGAAATAAATTAAAGAACGGATCACACCGACTGAGATGATGTGCCAGCGATGATGGTCACTCTTCCTACGACGGGATATCCGCAGTATATCTATCTACCTATTTAGCTATCAGTATATGAACAGGAGAAGCTTAGATAAACAAAGCCGCAGGCCTTATTACCATACAAAAAACAAAACATATCACCAGAGCAGAATATCAAATACCTACCTAGATACCTCCCGACTCATGATATTATAGTGCATGACTGTCTAGATAGTCCAAGCCATAAGCTTAGGCACACCACAGCAACGCGCAGCTCGGCATGCACGTTCTCTCGTAAGATGATAGAGTAGGATCGATATATCTGATTCTACGACTATACACTGAAGTAGCTATGCGGGAAAGCACCCGATAGACTCCCGTCCTAGGAAATAAGCCTAGATCCCTTGGGAAGGTTGTACACGCATGACACGCGTGAAAGATATGACGTCGACCTTGCACCGTATGCTAAAAACCAGATCAGCTCGACTCACGAACGGAGAATGTTGGGAGGCTATCACACAGCCTCCACCGTACGCTTGAACGAGCGACAAAATTCGCGAGGCTAGGAAGAGACCGCCCTCCTCGACAAGCGATGGTGAGTATTGCTTTTGTTCCGTACAGCAACGGGACCTTTTAGCTACGGGCGTGCCCGATCGCGTACCACCACCAGATTTCACTTCTTCAATATGCTGACAGCCCTCGTAAGGGGCTCATCTAATAAACGCACGACTCAGAGCACGAGCTTAGAGGGCGAAGCCCACGATGACTGCTTAGCTTCTATGTCCCTTAAGGTCCGATTAGGGAGATATCGGGAAAATGTAAACTGTATAAGATACACGAGGTTTCCTCCCACGCCGCATGACTCTAGGGATGCCTGTAGTAATCGAGCGTTAGAAGGCTTATTCCTCCCCTGGCGTTAAATACACCATCCCATTCATCCATCCTAGGAGATAAGCCAAACTTATGCTTCCTAGAGCCGCTGGACAGTTTATTGGGAAGTTTCGCCAAAATATATATATATATATATAGCAATTCTGTTCCGTCTGTGGTTCTGCATCCTTGGAGCCCATGTTGTTATTTCTCATGCGGATCTACCGGAGTACTCAGCCTCACTGATACTACCCACCCTTTACACCTGTGCGCGGATTTAAGAAAGAAATGTCCAATCGAAAAGCATGCACACATTTTTTTCTTTGGCGAATATTACTCTACCCTCGTCGAAAAGCTTAATGGCCTACGTTCTACAAAGTGGTTTTCAACGCCACATTTGATACTGAGGAAGACGGAGCAAAGCTTGTAGATAGAATTGCGGAAACACAATGGATTCCTGCGAGGGAATAAATAATTCATCCCCTACGGTTCCTAGTAATAACTAGGAAGTACTTAGCGGTTACTCAAACTATCTACTATTTTTTGTTTTCTATTTGGGAGAAGTAAATAAACGAGCTCAGCTTCATGTTCTATATTTTAAAGTCATCCTTTAGTCCTGCATGGCTTGATAGCATGCATAAGGTGCTTTTTAAATTATCAGGTAGTCATTTTAGATTATTTATAATCTGTTTAGGTGAGAATATATTTTCCAGTTCCAGTAGTGTTTAAGACGAACTCCCACGATTGAATTTAACTCTAGCTAGTTCTAATAGCCGTTTCCCTAACTAAATCTTGATACCTACCACCCACTTGTGATTGGCATTTCTAGTACGATTCCTAATGTTACTTATTCATTTACAATGATTTTTCTTTCTAGAGTGATGGTGCCATGCTCGCTTTTATATCTTCATGGATTTAGCTGTGTAATTTAATCAGGTGAGCGGCACGGTTGTATATACAGTGTACATAGTATATATCATACCTAAGTTCCTAGGTGTATAGATGTTTATAGAATAGCCACTTACCTATTTTAGCCATCTATTCAACAGTTTATTATTCACTGACTCTCGTTGTACTAGTATATACAAAGCATTATGCCCCATAGCAGATGAACTCTCCTTATCCTAGAATCGGTGACAAAAACCTCTCAATACCTAACCACCCATACGGGGATACATCAATCCCTCCATCCACATCCATGTCCACGCCACTATTCTGAATAGGGGCAGTAAGATGAGACAAAATCCTGTTTTCCTTACATTCTACTCTCTACCTGCTTGGACATGACCCATACGGATAAAATCCCGAAGAGAGATTTTAGCACACGGCGGAATACAACATCCGGGCACATTGACCTTGGAGGTATTTCCAGCTCGAACCGCCACATAGTTCTGAAAACACGTGTATAGCAGGGGATGGAAGAGGTGGAGAGGGGAAATATAGCAAGGCGAGTAGATGAGATAGGAGGGAGTAAGCGTAGGCAGGTCGGCGTGACGTGTCGATGGGGAGGGACGCAGGGACGCAAGGAGGAGAGAGAGAGATCGCGTTACTGAAAGCCAAACTGGAGAGATAGAGCGTGCTGCTGTATAGACCGCTTCTTCTTGTTCTCCGTTCTGCCTACCTACCTGCCTGCCTGCGTACTATTTTCTTCTACCGGCTTTAGAACAATTACCCTCCTTAGTTAGTTAGAGGAAAGGGTGAGAGAAGGATGGCGAGGGGGAGCAGGGAGCGGAATGGAGGACACGAATTTGCTCAATTAATCTTCTGCATATCTACCTCGGTCACACAACATCCAGCACGTATCCGGTTCTTCTCCACAGACACGGGAATTATTCCTAGTTCTTAGAGCCCGCCAACTTTTTTGTCGGCCTGACTCTTCCGCATGTTCTCCATGTTGCTCCTATCTTCTAGATGCCCCTGAGTAACGTAACATTAGGGGAAGTCCCCGTGATTATTTCCACTCGGCTGCCCCTAGGACTCTGCTTACTCTGGTGGCAAAGATAAGTATCATGCGTCATGGGGAAAGTCTCACGCACAGATGATATTCCCGCAGGTAGGATGTGAAAGCAGTAGAACCCTTGTTGCAGCTTAACTCCGCGTTAGGCTTCGACTCAGGGGATAACACGTTTGTGAATCGAGGAGGTCTCTACACCGCTTCCTTGCTATCATGAGAGTCCTCTGCATAGTTGATGATCCTGGCGGCTGCTCTGGGCCAATGCTGCGATCTTGAGACCTGGGGTTTGAGGGTCGAATCATTAAGACTTACCTCTTCCGCGAGTGAACCTAGCGAATGAGATAGAGCCAAACAATATCTCGTGGTGGCGAGCCCCTCATCAACTAGGATACCATCATGATCCAAATGGGATATGTCTCCGGTATCAACCTTAGTCACCCATCCATCCAGGGGGTTAAACGGGCTTATCATTCCCCAGTGTACGCTATGATGGATCGTTCTCACGTCTGGTAGCGAATAGCGTGAGCCACAGGTACATGAAATTGAGAATCCTGTAGCAATTGCATTAGCCCTACTCTAAGAGGACCATTAAGGGGGTCAATGGAAGGACTCATAAATTAAATTGACCGTCTGTCGGTCTACTAGGGATGAGCAGGCCATGCTGGATATCATTGGCAGGCGGATGGCCCGCCTCATTAACAGTGACGAAGAGACGACCATATTAGACCGTTAGATGGGTATAGTATAGGCATAGGTGCTCGTTGCCTGGTGTGGCGATATTGACTTGTCCATGTCATCGAGCGTTGTACAAACTCAAATCGGATCGCTGGGGAGCTTGAGTATGTCTGTTACCTGTCCTTGTGTAATGCTCCGGCCTTAATCTGCTTCCGGTACGGAAGTTGATGACATAGGTAAGACTGCGCGGTCCTTATCTCCATCTAATTCTGGATATATTGACCCATGATATTACGGGAGTCGTGGAAGACCTGCGCCTCGAATCGCCACCATAATGAACTGTATGTTACGCTTAGCCAAGGTGCTGATGCTAAAGCCATAAGTGGTTAAAGGGGACTTCGCGATCGTGAGTGAGTGAGGTTGCATGCGTCTACACTGCCTGCGTTGAGTCTTGCATCGTGTACCCTATATTAGCACTTCAATTACTTCGCAGCATATATCTCAGAGGCGAATATGTCATCCGCATATCCGAAAACAGCTGATAGATGTTCTTCCAAAGCTCCGCTCTCAATTTTGAAACCTCGGTTGGCCCCATAGATCGACTATTGAGACTTTACCCAAAGCTCTAAGGAACTTGACGAGGTCATGTTGTAGCGTACTTATTTTCCATGCCTCATGCATGTTCCACAACGAACTACTAGCTGAAGGAACCCTTCTGCGATCTGCTATTGGCCCATGTCATGCTGTCAGCATCTCCTTCGCAATTAATAGAACAATCGTGCCTTAGGCTTACCGCATTCTGTTTGGTTATTATCCACGAGAACCTATATCTCTTCCGCCGAAGCCGGTAAGATAGAGAGTATGGGAGATACGAAAGTGGTATATGCGAATGCGATTAGAAATCCGAAACATATACGGGCGGCACACCAACCCACACAGGTACCCTGACTGTTCGCCGAGCCCAAGGAAAAGGGGCGCAAGATATAGATAAATTTATCATAGAGCCCGGAGTGATTGATGTAATAGCTGTGAGAAAAAGTTGTCTACTGAGTAGTTTTGGCGTGTCCCCGGCAGATACTTGGCCCATCGCCTACTCCGACCGGTGCTGCATGAGCCGAATGCGATTGAATGCGACTGAATGCGACCTCGAGCATAGCACGGTTGCCAAGAATTCCAAATGTAAACTGTATGTAGCCTACTTCTACTCAGGGAGTAATTTCCTCCGTAAACAACTCGACCGAGTTTCAATGTGCTGTCGGCCTTTGATCTCGGCATCAGATAAAGAAACCCGCGATATCGCGATTCGGCTGACAATCGACCAGCGAGCGCCATGAACCCCAGGGCCGCGCCCGGGGCTTCTAGAAGGGTATAACGGTGCATCGAACATTATCAAAGTGGTGTCATGTTGTATCTTAATGGGGCCTGGGGAAAGAGCGCACCAATGAATTTCGAAGTCAGTATGCATGCGACAGTGCAAGCAAATGCAGAAGCAAAATGGATCCCAATGCCGTGGTATTCTTAGTCGCCGTAGTGCCCTACCTACTCTTCATCCCTGCTCACCGACTAAAGTGAATGTTACTTACCAATGCCGTGTCCTACGTAATGCGTGTAGCTGAACGCATGGGTCTTTAGGGCTTGATGCAACCGCTTGCTCAGCTCATATCATGACGTTGTCTTTCTTGGATATCGCATCAACTTGATACGTTGGTGAAGAGAATTCCGGGATAAATTCATATTGACTTTCGTTTTCTGATTCTCTCCCTCTCTTTCTTTATTTTTTCTAATTTTTTTCTCTTTTGCAACTTTTCTTCCCTTAGACCGGTGCGCATGTCCAGCATGCTTCTTATTAGGTCTCAGTTGGTGTACAAAATACCTGATTTCGAACTTTGGCTCTTCAAGCCCTATCCGAGAACATTAAATTTTCTATGATTCTGACTTCGGCATCGAAGCTTGAGTTCTCAACTGCCCATTGGCGTAGCCTATCTAAGACGACGTTCTGGATTGGTCGCATTGCTGGTACGAGATGGCTCAAGCGTGCTGAATTCTCCGCCAACGAGAGAATTACAAGGGTAGCCATGCAGTTCTGTGAGAATATCCACAAATATGGTGACCTCTTGTCAATCATCTCCACTGCATTTTGAAGGTATTTGACGCACGAATCAATACAGGTCTCGCACCTTTCCATGGCAACGGGTACTGGCAAATTGAAGGGATCCGACTCTGGCATGGGAGAGAGCGGCGATGATCGACCTTCCTGTTGCCTTGCGACGGTTTGTAACAGAAATGGGCGGTAGATTAAGTGTCTTGCCATGTAGTATCGTATTCGTAGTACACGTGACCGGTCATTTGGGAGAGGATCGGTACCTTTTGGGAACCTAAGGTACTCCGGAATCGAGCGATACCATTGCTCTAGCTGCCGATTCAGTTCGGCACTAAGTGACAACAACTTCGGAAGCCCTAACCTCTGCCAAATACCAACTGGGTCTGGCGGGAGAGTCGAGTATCGATGAGTGCTGTCGGGGTTATAGAGAGCACTTAAGATGCGATTGAGAAGCCGCCTAATTGCGTGCTCGGCGATGGAATAAATATGATTCCTGTCGTCAGACGACTCTAGACTTTGAGGTAAAGGCATTGTATCTCCTAATGGCTCAATCCCGCTACGGGATGCATCTATTTCGGCAACACCGTCACTTGAGAAGAAGTCGTCAGTCTCTCGTCCAAGTATCCCATGAGAGAACGGGAGTAATATACCATTCAACCATAAAGCATTGCCAGTATACTCGCACTCCTTCATCATCACACTCCGCATGTGTGAGATTGTTTTGTCGGCTGTTTCTTGTGTCAGCTCCGTCCTCTTAGGATGCATAAGAACCAGTCAGCCATACCTCTCTAAGATGTTGAGAAATATCCGTGACGCAAAATGGCCCATTCTCAAACTATGGACTTGAGTTATAAATAGTCAGTAAGTAGTTTACATCAGAGTAAATACGGTGTCCAAGTCCCTACTCTTAGGAGTGTCGCAGTTGGAGAGAAAGTGGGTTTGGAAATGACTTACGCGGTCGCCCCAAGTGAGCAAAGTACGAGGATGCTAGCAATAACGCCTGACACATTGACATGCTAGGGCGAAATTCCCAGAGTACATCGTGAACTATCATTTTAAGAGCTGGTTGGAAGTATTCGAGTCCAAGCGTCTCAGGAGCTTTCTGATGGCTGCTCTGAGACGAGCACAATGCTCCTAGAGCATAGACACATAGACATATGGAGGTCGTAGTATCATCAAGATCTTGATCTAACAATCTTGTCTGCCATGACCTAAAGGTCCGTGGGGTGAAAAGTGGCTGATGTGGATGAACAAGTTGAAAATAGCTTGCAGCAAGAATGTCCACTAAAGAGTAGGTATTAGTTTAGTAATTTCCCCTTTGGGTAGTGCATGCAAGGATGTTGGCAGGAAATGCGGAGTACTTAAAACAAGAGTCTAGCCAGAACGGGAGACTGCTCCTTGCATTTGTCCTATAGTTGATAGATGTGATTACTCACTTGTTGCAGCATCAAGCAACGGCCATGTTAAAGGCCCGTCATGGATCCGGTCAAGCGCATCCGGCAACGGCAATTGTTCTTCAACTTGGAAGAAATAGTCTCGTGGATATTCCCCGACGACATCACGGACTGGTGGGCAGGCTAGGAGCGTTGTTGCTATAGCTGCATGATTTTTTGGTATAAGAAAGGGTGACGTCTCTAGCGATGTATCCAAGTCAGGAGGTAGTCGCATGAAAAAATCTGTCTGCCTCTCTGATTGATGGTCTGATTGGCTTGGAGGATACGGGCTCTGGCTTGGCCGTCCATTAAGTTGGTGTATCTGTTGACTCTGCTGCTCTAGAAGCGCTTCAATTCTACTGAGTCGGTCTATGACAGCAGCTGGGCCGCTCTCTTCAATTCTATAAGACAGAACCTAGCAGTTAGTGACGAACTATTTTGTCAACGTAGACACAGTAAGAGATTAGCATACCTGTCAGAGGGGAGCTCTTGATAGACACAATCAGCGTTGGAGTCTTTACATGTGAAACAGGGTTTCTTTCCATCACATTTCCGTTTACGGTGCCTCCAATATGTCAGCGATGTTAGCAAGTTCTCGTTTATTTCATGTGTTAAAGAGGAGGTATAGACGTTATGACTCACCGGCAAAAGTCGCAAGCAAGAAGAGCACCTGATGACAACTATCAGTAAATGCTGACAGCCATAATAAGCAGTGCAGAAACCATACGCTTCCTTGTATAATTCATGTTAAACAATCCCAATCTATACGAACAGTAGAAGAGGAAAATGACTGAAGGGGTATCGCTCGCCTCCTAGGTAACGCCAGAAAATGCAGAACTCGACAAGGTGGTAGTTGGTCTATATCTTATACAAATTGCTAACCGATCTACAACGCTCTTTGAGGTAGTCCAGCAACAGTACGGTTTTTCGAACCTCTTCGTCTGGGACCTAGGTACCTTATACAAAACTGTCACTGTGGGTCGCATCTTGCTTAGGAGCGGTCGTCGAATGAGATCGACGATGCAGCATTGGATCAACTCGGGGGTGGTCGAGATGTGGGCGTGCTCGAACGGGTCCTACCGAGGCGTCGCTGAATGTTGACTTCCCACACCCCCTGCAAGTTCTCTCGTACCAGTTATGGAGGGGATACGCTTCCTCTTTTTTCTTTTTTTTTCTTTCTCTCACCATTTGTGTTTTTGTATAGCCGCAGACAGGCGTTTAGCATGACCAAGCCCGAGGTGAAGAAACAAGTCTCTAAGTCTTCGACGGATTTCTCAATGTTACTAACTCTGCCAAGTGACTCTTACACTGACGTAGATGTGCGTGCGCACTGAGCGCCTCGGCATAGATGGTAAAGCGTCTACATAGGGCTGAAGTAGCTGGCGGCGATGACATAGGAGCCGGAATCGCGTGTTTTTTTCGGTATGGCGGGATTGTCTAATAGGCGATGCGGGTATTTTATGCTAGGGCCGTCTCTGGAGCTCGCCCAGAGCTAAAAAAGTCCCCAGTCTCAGTCATGCTCTCTAAGCGCCCGTCATCCCTTCTACACAGGTCTAGTGTGCTTACCTACGCAGACATTTTACCCTTGGGACGGTTAATTATGGGCTTTTTCTCGGTAGCGTAGTCCACGTGTATAGGACGCACTTACCCCTTCTGTCAGACAGTTTGTTCAAGTATCTGCAGGCACCTGCCTGTAGGTAGTATACATACTTATGTAGGTAGGCACATATATTCAGGTATGTACCACTTACCCAAACTCTGGGAGATATTCTAGATAGAATTCGCAATTCGCCATGTCCTGGCTTAAAGAGCCTCGGTCCGTTCGTATGGCTACAGAACATTCATGCCCGCTATGCCAAAAGTTCTGCCTAGAGGACACAGAACTTAGTTGAACTAAGTACAAAATAGTACTCGGTTTACACCTAGGTAAATAAGTTGATAAGTTGTGGGCTGCTAGCGGGCCGAGAACCACTAGCTTCTTTGAGTAGTAGTGCACAAGCCCCTATCTAGTATACGCTACTATCTAATCTAAGTACCTATGATCGGCTAATACGCCGCCGGGAAACGTCGACCGCGGTTTCGGCATCGCCTTTAAAATGGGGCTGTACAATCACCACAGTTACTACATCTTGTAATCATAGTATAGCTTCACTTGTTCTCCAGCCCTTTCCCATTGCAACATCAACTTGGAATCATTGCTGATCGGCGTTAGCAAACTGGCAAATGCCGCACTCCTAGACTAAGCTAGGTACATGTACAGTACTGGTAGGTTACATCGTGGCGGTAAGCAGTTCCCAGCTTCCCGACGTCTGCTGCCAGTAAATGGGAAAGGTATGCACACAACTTTATAACCGTTGGTGTGTGGACAGCTGCTAGCTGCTCACTGGCAGTTTTGCCACAAATACGGACGCAGCTTACGGAGTGATTTCTCACCAACGGGCGGGACTCTGTATACGTGTCAACCTCTCCGGCCGACTTATGCTGGGGTTATCTAGGGATCGCCGAAACCGAGGCACGATGCGTTCTCCGGACGATCGATCCCGTTCATTCTATCGTCAAGCCAAGAACTCTCTTTGTCAAGCCTGGGTCTCCCGGAGCTATAGATTTGCCATGCTGGCTGC
This sequence comes from Xylaria sp. FL1042, assembly GCA_022495085.1. Lineage (NCBI taxonomy): Eukaryota > Fungi > Ascomycota > Sordariomycetes > Xylariales > Xylariaceae > Xylaria > Xylaria sp. FL1042. Next base: position 479,702 of record MU380134.1, read on the forward strand.
CCACCTTCACTTGGTATGAAGTGCTCCATCTATGCTAGTCTACAAGCTCTATACTAGTTTACAGTAGCTTGATGCACCAAAGCCATGCTAATTTGTGTATATAAGCAGCGAGGAGCCATCAATAAGCCCAGGCAGCACTTTACGATATATTATGGCTGAATATCATAAGCGATGAACTCGGTCTTTGTCCCCGTTGAGGCAAAGGCACCGTTGCACCAGATATAGAAGTCATTTGCCACGATTTCAGGCCCAGAATATGGCGTTGCTAGGTTGGCTGCGGGTGTGCGGGTTGCAACACAGTTTCAAACTTATCCTTGGGGTATTCTGGCCGAAGTTTAGGACCGTGAGACGGCAAGCAAGCACCTTCCAAGTTATATTGATCCTCCGCATCTGACATCGCCACTTCGACGGGGAGGCCAATAGTATGTCTCACATACGATGCTCTCCTGAGTGGCAAATTGCGGCTCATTTGGGTCTCTGATTACAGTACAGCCCCATGAGGCAAGTCGGACCGCCTGTGCCAATTCCTAGCCTTCAAATTTCAGATCGTGGTGATGTTCTTGCGCTGTGACTTGTCGGTCGTTGGTGGGTGATGTCTACGAGATGTCATTTAACCGAATAAAGGGAACCCGTATTGCTTCGCTAGGACTTGCCTTTCTCAGGGATGAGAAAAGGGGCCGTGTCTTTGAAATAGGACTACTTCTTAAGCTCGTCGAGGGCCTATATCTTGGCTGTAGTGAATCCCTAGGCGTAATGCTACTTGCTAGAATAATGAAGATACGGCCCTTTCATGTTCCAAGTCTTTGTGGATTAGCGATATTTCTGTGCTCGATATAGGTAAGTAAACATATAAGTGAATCACTAAGAAAGGGCAGTATCTCTGTCACTAACCTCTATAGAAAATCAGATGGAAGTCGAAGTGTCTATCACTCACTAACCACCAAATGTGGCCTTCTACTAATAGTCTTACATGTTTTATTACACCGCTTATTGCGGCTATACACATGAAGGAGTTATGATTGAATAAGTGAGTTTTCGTGGCCTATCTACCTATTTACGTGCATTTTGAAGTTGACAAAAGCACGTTAGCTACGTAAGCGTACCTCAAGCCTTGAGGTTTCACTCCCCGCTTCAAGTTCCAAGCCGTTGGGTTTCTGCACCCCACGTGTAGTCTGCCGTCGGAACGCTTTGCCGACAGCTAAGGCCGGGTACCTTACCTGCCTGATGCAGAATCCATGCAGACGTAGTACCGTGATACCGTGGTTATAGCATCCGGGGCGCTGGGTCAAGTAGGGCTATCTACCCTGGTCTAGGACGTTTTTCGTGCCAGCCCCTCATCTTTTTTCTCTGGTACCTGCTTCTCCATGCTGAATCATACTCATCTATACTGACAAGAGGGTAATAAACGAATCGATGGCTTACTATTCCCGCTCGCACTCTCTTCTACGCCTTGCTGTTCACCTCGGCTGAGTGGCTGAATCTCCAAACAGGGCCCCAGGGCATTTATAGGAAGGTATAAGAAATAAACAAGTGTGGCTTTACATATTACCCCGAAGTAGCTAGTTGGCTTTATCTATTCCATCTGGGACATTAGTACCGCAACTACCTAACTAATTCCTTAACATGTCTCCGATTAGAACAGCTAGGATCAGCGATTGGTGTTTTGAACCTGCTCTCTGATTGTTCTGAAAGCGCAGAAGACTTGCGACATACTATTGAAGCTTTAATGGGACTTATTCTTTTTTTTCTAGGAGAAAAAAAAAAGACAAAGAAATTGGCTAGACCAAAATGACTCCGACAACTTCCCCAGGCCGCTCTCTAGCTCTAATACCCACTTAACGTTAGTTAAGCTGAGCGGAACAGTCGGATTCCAGGATTATTGGGAGGAAAGGACTACGAAAGCCAGAAATGGTGCTGAGTAAGTACCACTCACTCACTCCCTCGACCTAAAGCGACGCCAATATACACTTAACTACCAACAGAAAACGACAGGATTCAATAGGGCCAACTTTATCCACATGCGCGAGCTGTTAAGTAGCACGTCGAAAAAGAAAATTCAGCATGCTTAGTTTACATATATTTACTATTTTTTCCTCCCCATTGGCTATCTTCAATCTTTTCGGGGTTCTTTTAAATCATACAATATAACAGGGCGATGTACAACTCATCGTGGCCTTGACATTAATAGCACGTTAATATTTCCGACCCTTATGACCTAAAGGTTCGTACTTGAGACTAAATACACCGTGCTATCGCAGTGGAAGACTAGGCGAGTGCCACCGGAGAAAGAGACAGGGTATCTAAGGCGCTGCTCTTACAAAAACAAGGCAACACCCATAACTAGTGCTAACCCAGCACTAGAGAAGGCCAGGACGTGACCTGAACCTGTAACCGGTGGGGGCGACGGCTTGCCGGGGTGGGTGCCGTTACCATTGTTACCCGGCAATTCGCCCTTGGGCGGGGCAGTTGGCATGCCGGGGAATCCGGGGCCGGTGTGCCAGGCAACGGATGTTGTGGTGCTGGGCTCCCCGCCGGGGTTAGGACCCTCGCCTTCTCCGGGAGGACCGTCGTTGCAGCAAGGTGGTGAGAGAGCAGCCTCGGCTGCGACGAAGCGAGCATTGGTCTCCTCGATTTCCTTGTTGGCGTAGTCTTGGCTACCAGCTGGGAACTTCTCCTTCGCGGCAGAGAATAATTCGTTGCTCACAGCGCCTGGTGGTGACATGGCGTGTCAGTGAAAAGATGGCCTGGTGTACGTCTCATGAAGCTCGCAGGAAGACCGCGGTCGGAAACCGACGCTTCGTTCGGCGTGGGATGGAGACTTACCTAGGTGGGCGGCGAAGTTACGGACGTGACTGCAGTGTCCACTAGCTTGGAATTTCGGAGCAGCGTCGCCGAGATCTTGGAGGAACTTGGCACCAACCTCTGACACCTCTTGAGAGAGAGGGGCAATGGCGATGATGTCCTCGGGGGTGAGGGGCTCCATGTTCTTAGCGGCCTCGATGTTCTGACCGATGACGCTCATGAGATTCGCTGAAGCTTGGACAAGAGCTGATACGTCACCGCCCTCGAACTGGAGGACATGGTTGTCTGCATTGCTCATGGCACCGAAGACGGCTTCTAGCAGACCTGTGATAGTCGTGACAGCACGACCGGAATTGTGGTGGCTAGCCGTAACGCCGGCGGCGAGAAGAGCGGTAGCAGCAGTGACCTTCATGGTTATTGTTTGTGTAAATGGATTATTTAAGGTAAACGGATGGGAAATTTTGCTGATAGTTGATTGAGAATCATCAGTTGAAACGGGAAGATCCGAGCGAGCTGTATGGTACCCGAGAACCCAAGTTCATTTATACACCAGCCATCGGCGAAAGGGATTGTCATATGCACGCCAACCCATTCGACTACATCGGGTCGGCTAGGATAGTCGGGTCACGGTCTAGCACTTTTTAACTCAGGGGCTGTCCCCAAACTTATGTGCCGTTGCGCTTCTTTTCGTTACTAGTGGCGGGTTGTCCGATATCTATACAGGCACGAGCGAATATCGCGGTACGAAGACAGCACAGACGGCTCACATTTGATGAACTTAAACCTTCTGGCAACAGCCGATGGCAGCATTTCAGTCAGGGGGTTGGCGAATATGATGTGGAAGGTGATGTGGACGTAAGTAGTGAGGGAGTCTGAAAGCCTTGCTCACAAACTAGACTCATATTAATGCCCGCTATACGAGAAGCTAGAAAGGAGTGCGTCCGCTTTCTTACTGACTGGCAACACGTACATGGACTGTTCCAAGGTGTAGCGAACTCTATGTTGTTATTGTCTTTCTCACCAATAGATTTTGCCTATCCAGTGTAACTTACGAGTATTTATGAAGTTAACTACTGCCTACTTACATTGCTTACGTAGTGCGTCGCGACGGGCGTCTCTACAGCGTTCATACCTGGAGATTTCAGATGTCGGGCAACTAGATGGCTTCGAATCATTGTCAAAGGAGAATTCACGTCAAATTCACCGACTAATCATTTTGTTAAGTTCAATTCTGGCGTGCGAAATGCCGCGCGAGTGCGTGGGGTACTTCTGACGGGAGCAGGAACCGGTATTGGACCAAACACAGTTTGGGCCATGCAGAACTCACTCACCCTTCGGTTCTGCGGTCTAAGTCGAATGCCTAACAAATGGAAGTATCTATAAATATCCGCGTTCACGGACAAACTATTGCCCATTACGTATGTTTTCTAGGCCACATAAGGTGTCGTCGCTGGTCGTGATGAGGGAAGCGATGGGCGATGACGAGATTGAAACTTACGTTGACGATGCCATCGCGGATTAACTAATCAGTGGTTGACATTATGTCATCCGATCGTTCGGACCCATTTCCAAGCACCGAGGGCTCTCTTTGTAAGCTGTCTAAGTGGGTATGATGGGATCTACTTGGTATGTATGTAGATACCTCATACTGTAGCCCGGTCGGTACAATTTACTAGTGCAAAGCGCTGTTCCTGGAGATCCAAGTCTTGGCTTATGCAGACTACTGTGAACCTACTACCTAGTAGGCACTTCACTTACACTACCCATCCAATTGCCGCTAGACCTACCCCTGGGATCTTCTGCCGGGGATTAGGCAGGCCAGCTCGCAACCTCCGACAAGCGCCGACGAGACAGGCACCGCGCTGTCGGATCTAGGTTTTGTTTTGTTTTGTCCGGTATGCGATACCCGCATCCTAGGTTTTAAGCCTCATGATGCATTTGCCTGTCAGTTCTTTTTTTATCTTTCTATTCTAACATTTGCACGGACCTCTCCATACCGCTCGGTAGTGCGATTGTAAACGCGTTATTGGTGCAAGTATACCTAGTGTATATCAGAAGCCTGTTATAGTTGCGCTGGCACGAAGTAGGTACCTGCGTCAAAAACCCGGTTTTTGACTTTGGCGATGCTAGGATACCTAGATGTCGGATTAATAAGATAGGCTTAAACTACGCTACTTAATAAATGGTTGAACTACACTACGGGTTGTAGTGTAAGTAGAACCTTCCATGTCTAAAAGCTTTTTAACGCTGAATGAAATATTTGATCAACTTTTAAGATTTTTCCTTTTTAAAATCGGTTGGCCGCTGTTTCCATAGTGTGACTATTCAAATGTTTTTGGGGGTGGGAGATTAATAAGTCTTGAGCAACGGTTGGCTCAACATTTATTGAACTGGTCGGGCGCTGATGTGGTATCTGGAGAATTATCACACATTTTGACATTTTCTATCTCTCACAGACTTGTGCATGACGTACGCTCGCTTCATAATCAATTGGGGTTGTCGGACTGACTGAGGTCGGCTCAGCGTATCATAGGTTACGGGGCGTCTAATCCACAAATATATCCGAGGTATATCGGTTCGACCGAAGTGCAAACAAGTGATTCATTCCGGCCGCGGCTTTCTCATATAGATATGCCATCAAATCGAAGGGAGGTAAGTTCTAATACCGTTCTATGAGTTCGATGCTTCAGATTATATACCTAGGTAGTTATACTATCCCTAGTGCAGGTAAACCTAGTATATTAAGTGATTTCCATTTATGCTGCGCGGTGAAGATTCAATGCTTCCCGATCAATCAATATCAGTTGGTTTCATAAACGGCTTGGCGCGTTATGTGGGCATCCCCTTTAGCCCTCTTACTGCCGCCCCTACTGGTCCTCCCCTGAGAGCAAACCCTGGTCAGCCAAGCCAACATTTACCCGTTTCAGTTGGTAAGCGACCGTGGTTGGACCTCGTCTGCAGCGCCTGCAGCTGTGACAAAATTAAGGACGAGCAGTTTGGGTCCTCCTGTGACAGATTTCATCCATCTCAAGTACTAGGCTCGCTAGGTAGTATATACAACGCATCGAAACACTGCAGGCAGTGCCGTACCGGGGGTTGCGATCAAAAAAAGATCTGCGTGCTGATCTTTCTCTACTTTTACTTCATTGATCTTCAATCGACTCTCTTTTCCCCTTGGATGGGATTTTCCTCTCGTTCTTCGCGCTTTACCAATTCATTCGCTTCTTTTTTTGTCGCCGCTGATTTTTGTCGCTCTTTTACGCGGGGATACATGGGCATCTGATCATTCGTTTGGCGCGCTGACATCAATTATCCCTGGATAGTCCGATTCGATATTTCGACTACTTCATCTCCACGGATTTTACCATCTTTTAAGAATTAAATATGATTTGTTCTACAGCATACGCTGTTTTGGTTGTGGGTCTCGCCAGCCGGATATTGGCTGAGCCCTATGAACCGTACCAACCGTCGCTCGCTCGCATGTCTACTAGAAACATCTTCGGCCTTCATCGCAGGGGAGTAGAGGGATACGCGCCTACGGAGGAAATCTGTGGCGACGGTCACACGTGCGCTGAGGCGTGTGGAAAGGGATTCCAGCAGTGCCATTCCAAAGACGACCTAACACACTGTTATAACCAATCAAAGCAACAGACATGCTGTCCAAATGGGAGTGGTGGTGAGTAACATAACTGATATTGGTTCCGTATAGAGATACTAATTGCTGCCTAGACGCCTGCGATAACGGATACTTCTGCACTGCTGATGATGATGCAAAGACGTGGTGTTGCCCTGACGGCCTGAGCTTGACGGAATGTGCTAAGAAATATAATATACCTGGACCTCTCACTTCTCAAATAGTGTCCACCTCAACGACGACAACAAAAGCTACTACAACGAAGCATACATCAAGTGAAGCTTCGCACACTTCAAAGACAGAAGAAGCTACTACGACAAAACATACATCGACTAAGGAATCATCTAAAGAGCCAACCACTACGAGCACGAAGATTAGGAAGCCTGGGAGCACAACGGTTTCGAAAACCTCGCATCACGAGTCCACGTCCGAGTCCGAAGTAAAAGAGACGAGTACGACGGCCAGTTCTCCAGCTTCTACGACTACTCCTGCCGACGTAACTGGAGCCTCTATTTCCACCGAGGCGATAATGACCACTTCGGATTCTGTACCTACTTCGACACCACCTGCTTCATCCACCAGCAGTATAAGCCAGGGCGGAAGCGGTAGCCATGGACCCATCAGCGGCTTCGTGCTTTTTGTTGCGGGTGCTCTGGCTGCCTTTATTTGAGGCAGAGTGTTGTGGCGCGATTCAACGAGCCCTGAAATTCTCCAAAGCGCGCTCAACACGTTTGTTAGAGGACTTTCCCTATTATTTCACGCCAATGACTTCGGCAGCGCCTCAACGTCTGTAGTATTGAGACTTTCACGTCTATAATTTCTGGCTTGTCCAGACATCTTGTTTTGGGAGATGCATGTTATACCCTCATCCTAGATTGTGCTGCTCCTAACTCCGCCGCGAGTCGCGAGCACGGCGTATGCGATTAATTACCTATATATATAAACGACCTCGCGTTTACTTCACTTCACTACCAACATAACAGGTTTATATGAGACTGTCTTAGTCTTTCTCCACCAGGGGTTACATCAGCCTCACCTGAGAAGATTTCAGCACAGTATTCTTCTTGCTTATACAGCTGTTGCTGGGTATATATTGGTCTGGGGAAAAGAAATACATAATGAATGATACCCCTGTGCATCCTCGTGTCAATTGATCAACTATCCACCGTGTACCAAATGTTAAAGCGGTCGAATTTTATCACCAATGAGCTGCTTATTAGTAAGTATCCGTCGACGGAAGAAGCATTATTCTTTGCAATAGCTTTCTTGTGCCCGAGTCCTCGACTGGTCCAGTACTATAGGTAGGTAAGTAAGTACTAGGTAGGTAGGTAACATGTAGAGAGAGCTGTGTCACTTATTTAGAGTAGGTGCCGACGTGTTATTGGTCAGCAAGAGAGATATACAGTATATCAAAGGTGGCCGCGATTACTGTGTTTCAGTACCGAGCAATGGGAAAGCGCAGCGTAAAGTGCTAACAGGAACTAGTGGGATGGATCTGCATGTACACTCCCGACAAGGTAATTGTACTGTGTACAGAATCGACCGGAGAGAACCCTTGTGTTCCTTATGCTTTACAAGCTAAAACTTGTTCGTTTGTAAGAGCAGAGCGCGTGCGACGCTCGATTCAGGTCGACCGGGTTTTCTCTATCCTCTTAGATGGCATGTTTTTTTCCGCGTCCCTTTCCCACAGTGGTAGCTGTCTCCCCTTAGTATAGAATTTACATCCGTATTCCGATGCGACAACTCTTCCGGACCAATTGTCAGACGGATCATCTCGGTCGTGAAGCGAGAGGGTGTTTGCTTGCTGTTTCGTGTTGCTCGACAGCTGCTCTGCTGGTGCGAATCGGCGCTGAATGAGGCGTTCCCTTCTCGCCTTTCGAGCCCTCAGCAGCGTTTCGTCCTCTGTTGTACGGACCAACTCAAGCCCCCTTGCACCAGCAATACGGGGTCCTCGCCGCCAATCCCTTCTTCTTGTTGGATCTCGCCATCGAATCTGCCGATTCACCACTGCATTCCCCAGATCCCAGCAACCTGCCGCCATCCCCGCCGCCACCATGAGCGCAGGGAGCCCTACGTCGAGATCGAAGCGGAAGGCAGCTTCGCCTGCCGATGATCGACCTCTCAAGCAGTTCCGGCACGGTCTAAATGGCAAGAACTCTCCCGGCGATAATACACCCGACGTCGAGCTTACAGGCTTCATGTCCAAGAGCGAGCACGAAGACGACGATGTACCGGTCTTCTATCAAACGCAAACAGCCGACACCGCAGAGTGGCAAGCCACCATTGAGCACGTCGTGCGATGCGTCGTCTCCATCCGCTTCTGCCAAACCTGCTCCTTCGATACCGATGCCGCGTGTGCCAGCGAGGCAACTGGCTTTGTCGTAGATGCTGAGAAAGGGTAAGGAACCAAGCTAGAAAGAAAACCCTCCCGCTCGTTCGCCATGCTAAACGTGGGGATAGATTGATCATCACGAATCGACACGTCGTTGGTGCTGGCCCCTTCACGGGCTACGTTGTTTTCGATAATCATGAAGAAGTCGATGCGTATCCGGTCTACCGCGATCCTGTACACGATTTTGGTATCCTGCGTTTTGACCCTACGGCGATCAAGTATATGCCCGTGTCTGCTTTGCCACTCCGACCAGATCTCGCAAAGGGTATGTCGCCACTCCATTTCTCTTATAAACTGTATACACGGCCATAATGCTAATTTTTCGGGATTAGTGGGTGTTGAGATTCGAGTTGTTGGAAACGATGCTGGTGAAAAGCTCAGCATTCTTTCAGGTGTAATTAGTCGTCTTGATCGAAATGCTCCCGAGTATGGCGAAGGCTACAGTGATTTTAACACCTGCTACTATCAAGCAAATGCTGCTGCTAGTGGAGGTAGCTCCGGAAGTCCTGTGGTTAATATCGACGGCTTTGCCATTGCTTTGCAGGCCGGTGGTAGATCTGATGGCGCGTCAACCGATTATTTCCTCCCCCTAGATCGTCCTCTCCGAGCGTTGCGCTGCATTCAAGAAGGCAGGCCCGTCGAACGTGGAACTATCCAGTGCCAGTTTCTCCTAAAACCCTTTGATGAGTGTCGCCGCCTTGGTCTCACGCAGGAGTGGGAAGCGGCAGCTCGGGAAGCATTTCCCAAAGCCACAAATATGCTGGTAGCTGAAATTGTTTTGCCTGAGGGCCCTTCCCACCACAAGGTTGAAGAAGGTGATGTTCTGCTCAAGGTTAACGGCGAGATGGTCACGCAATTCATACGCTTGGATGATATCCTAGACTCTAGCGTTGACAAAACTGTTCGATTAACGCTGCAACGAGGAGGCGAGGACGTTGAAGTGGATGTTCAGGTCGGAAATCTGCACGATATCACCCCGGACCGCTTCGTCACCGTTGCTGGAGGGAGCTTCCACGATCTTTCGTATCAACAAGCACGACTCTATGGCGTTGCATGCAAAGGAGGAGGCGTTTTTGTTTGTGAATCTACTGGCGCTTTCCGTGTGGATTCCGCTGACAGTGGATGGATGGTCCAAAGTGTGGACCATAAGAAAACCCCTGATTTGAAGACTTTCATTGAAGTCATGAAACACATCCCCGATAAAGCCCGTATTGTCATCACTTACAAACACTTGCGCGATTTGCACACTCTTAACACGACAATCGTAAACGTTGACAGGCACTGGTCCACTAAGATGCGATTAGCAGTGCGAAATGACACGACAGGCCTATGGGACTTTGAAGATATAGCTGATCCCCTGCCGCCAGAGCCACCAGTCCGCACGAAAGCAGCCTTCATCCAACTGGAGCACACATCTCATCCAGCCGTCGCCGACTTGGTTCGTAGTTTTGTTCGCGTTACGTGCGTGCTACCCCTAAAGCTAGACGGATTTCCGCGAAACCGCAAATGGGGCATGGGGTTAGTGATCGATGCTGAGAAGGGCCTGGTGGTAATCTCAAGAGCCGTCGTACCTTATGATCTCTGCGATATATGGATCACGATCGCCGATTCTGTTCTAGTACAGGGCAAAGTTGTCTTCTTACACCCCCTTCAAAATTACGCCATCGTTCAATATGATGCCAGTCTCGTTGACGCTCCGATCCTAAGCGCAAGATTAAGTACAGACAATATCACACAAGGTGCATCTACCACCTTTATTGGGTTTAACCGAAGCGGGCGTATCGTGCATGCTGCTACCACGGTGACAGAAGTCACCGCCGTCTCCATCCCCGCTAACACTGGCGCGCCACGATACCGTGCTACTAACGTTGATGCTATTACCGTCGACACTAGCCTTAGTCAGCAATGTGGTAGTGGCGTCCTCGTTGATAGTCAAGGCACCGTTCAAGCTCTATGGCTCACGTACCTTGGTGAAAGGGTACATGGAGCTAGGGATGAAGAGTACCACCTGGGTCTCGCCACGCCAACATTGCTACCTGTGCTCTCTCTTATCCAAAGGGGAGTGGCACCTAAATTACGGATGCTGTCAATGGAGTTTCGAGCCATCTCCATGTCCCAAGCGCGTATTATGGGCGTATCAGAGGACTGGATACAACGAGTCTCAGAAGTGAGCAAGCATAGTCACCATTTTTTCATGGTTTCAAAGCTCACATTCGAGCGCGGAAACCACCGAACGGTCCTCCTGGAAGGTGATATCATTTTAACTCTCAACGGAAAGATGATGACACGCGTATCAGAGCTTGACATCATGTATACCCATGAAGTTCTCGACGCTGTCATCCTCCGAGAATCACAGGAAATGCATCTCAAAGTACCTACAGTAACCCTCGACGACGTCGAGACCGAACATGCAATCTCGTTTTGTGGTGCTATACTACACGTTCCACATCTTGCCGTTAGACAGCAAATCAGTCAGCTACATAGTGAGGTCTACGTATCGGCTAGAAGTCGGGGATCACCATCATACCAGTACGGACTCGCGCCTACTAACTTTATCACCCACGTCAACGGAAAGCCAACACCAGACTTGAAGACGTTCCTCGAGACTGTTGTCAAGATTCCCGACAACACCTGTAGGTTGATCTATATTTTTATCGTCTCACAAGTGATCACGTAGGAATTATCTAACCTGGCTGTAGATTTCCGAATCCGAGCAATGACCTTTGACAACGTTCCGTGGGTTGTTACTATGAAGAAGAACGAACACTACTTTCCTACGATGGAATGGATCAAAGATGACTCAGAACCGACCGGTTGGAAACGCGTAGCGTACAAGAGCAGTGGCAAGGCCATTGAAGGTGAATCCGCTGAGGGCATGGTCCCCCTCACAAGAGATGAGACCGGCGATGATGATGCCGACATGTGTGCGGATGATCCGTATACTATCGACTAATTCTTCAATCGCATTGTTTTCGTAGAGTCTAAAGCTTATATTCATTAATATATTTTGTAACATAAGATAGATTTCTATTGGGTTCACAGGGATAAGGGAAACCTTTTCAGCAAGCCATTCACACACACACTTGAAGCTGTACCATTGATCTGACTGTGATATGCTATACTACCGTAGTCTCTAATGTGTGTCTGTTAATACGCCCTCCTCTACTCCTGGGACTTATCACCGACAACATATAAATTCAACTATACTTCTTGAAGGCTGCATTATCATACAATACGTTCCTGTATTCCCAAATAATTTCCTATTCTAACCAATCCCCCTGGCCCTCGCTTATAACCGTTACGTAGAAGGTATATCTCGCCTTTCAGTACAGCATCATACATACCTATGCAAGTAACACCCAAGTCATAAGGAACCATAAACACCAACCACATAGGAGACAAGCCGTATCCTAGGTGCCCGTTGATTGTGCTGTGTTGTGTTGGCCTATGTTGATACTTGCCTGCACTCGGCAACCATTACCACTGGCGTTCCTTCCCATCTAATCGTTTAACTTGAATCTGGTATCTTAAGCTCCGATTCTCCTCAATTACCATCCTTAATCCCCTTTCTCTTTATACCTACCGTTCCTCTTCCTCTACCACCCACTCCTTCTTCTTCCCCAACTACTGCCCCGTCTTCCACCGCTGCCTCCCTTATCAACACCAACTCATCTTCTCTACTTCAAACATTCCACCGCTTTCCTATTATCAACTTCCAGCACAGCATCATACGCAAGCATCTATACACGGTCTCACGATCTGGTTCATACCGTTGGTTAAGTAAACAAGACTTCATACTCGTTTGGTAAGTATAAATCAACATATCCGGTAGTGACCTGCTCAAAGATACTTGGTATCCTTGTCTCTCTACCTACTTATGTGCAAACCTACACAGTACCTACCTTGCTTCCCTCCCTCCCTCATTCGCCAAACGTTCTCGGGTCACCAATCACGTCGGAATACATACCAATTTACACATTCCCCTACAACTATCCATCATACCAAACCCATACTATACACTATACACAGATACCTATAACTTGGTTCCTTTTCCCAAACATCCCACTTCGCCAAAGGTGTCCATCATTTCATCTCTCATCAGATCTCACTCCATTCTTACTTCACTCTACTCCTCCACGTCTCACCCATCCAAGTCCCTAGTTCTACAACCAACTTCCAAGGGATTCATTGTATTTTGTTCACGTCGTACTTGGCTTCTTATACTCTTACTTCTTTGTTGAGACATCCACCTCACTTCTACTGCGCCTGTGTGCTCAAGCATATCTTCTTACATCTCATTCATCTGACACTAGAATTATATTAGACCGCCACATCAAGAACAACTCGACACAATGGCAGACCAGAAAGATGGCATTCAGAAGTGGACTGAGGCTGAGAAGGTAGGCAAACTATATTCTGACCAGTCATCCAGCTACTCTCTTCATCACCACATCTCCGCACTAATTCATCTTCCCCTCCTACTTTTCAATCTCATCTTCTCTCATCCGGTGACATGCACGGTAACTAATAAAACCAGACCCATTTCCTCATGGAGGCCATCGCGCAAATGCAAGCCGCCGGTGCCACTCTCAACTTCCAGAAATTCACCCTGCCAGGCCGTACTCCTAAGGCTCTCAGGCACTTTTGGGCCAAGATCCGCAAGGAGAACGCCGCCTACGTTACGCAGCTGGGTGTTCAGGGTGGCGCGTCTGCTACCGCTGACGAGACTAAGACTCCCAAGAGCGGCGCGTCGAGTAAGTATTCTCTCTGCTTATCTTACTTGACTCAATTACATATTGAGTCTATTCTTGGTTGTCCTCTTTGATCTTGCTAGGGTTCTTCTTACAAAACTACTTTGAAACTTAAAACATGATCATATACAGTACAATATCGTTGGTCCTACGTACTAACCATAACATACAAATATAGCCCCGGCCAACCGTAAGCGTTTCGCGCAGGCCGCCGGCCTCGGCAACAGTGACGATGAAGACAACAACTCTGCTGGTCAGTATTTCGCTACTTTTACCTCCCTCCTTCTCCTATCTCTGCGCACCCACCACCAACAACAGAAAATATGGTAAATACTAACAGCTTCATCCCAGTCACGCCTACCCCTACCCCCTCCAAGCGTTCTCGTAACACGCCTTCTAAGCCAAGAGGCAAGGCCAAATCCACCCCGGTGGCGAAAGCGAATGATGCCGATGAGGAGGAGGATGAGGCCAAACAGGAGGAAGTTAAGGTAGGGGTCCACCAATTTGACAGCGGCTTCCTCTCTAGCTCTGGCCGAGTCTAAGGAGGTTGATCTCTATACACCTGACTATCGAGTTCTTTGTGAAGGTGGATTTACCACGGTGTTTCGATGGCGTGTGTCAAAGGACGATTGACATGGTCGACATTGGGCCCCCAACAAAAAAAAAAAAATACAGAAAAGGAAAAAAAAAGAAATTGGAAGAAACAGATGAGTAGGACAACATCTATCTAGATGATGTTTGAAAATCTCTATCGACAGCAATGTCGGTATTTGCAAAGGTATGTTTTCTACATCCCATCTAATCCCTACCAGCAGATCCATCTCCGTCGAAATACCCATCCATACATCCTTTCATCTATTCATTCATCCGTGCGCGCACTTATCATCTTCTCTATCCTCATTCCCCACCCTAAGCCCATTCTAATCCTAACTCAAAACCCACACACAAGATGACACCCGCACACACACCCAACACAAATCTCATCTCATCTAATCGTACTAACCTTACCCCTGTGTTAGAGCTAGAGCTCGATTTCCCCTTGCCGTATTTTCACATCGCCTGAATTTTGAGGTATCTAGCATACCCAGCAGTATCCCCGACACAGTTTCGCATTCATCACGGCATGTCGTTTGGCAATAGGTTAGGGATTCAGTCATTGCGATACGTTTTCTATCTCTCAGGAAAGAGATTAAATAGCATGCATAGGAAAGATGAATGTTACGCGGGAGATATGCATGAATTTGGCAGCAGCAAGGGGATTGATTGGTGGGATTGATTCGATGGATTTGTCGATGGATGATTAAAGGGCTTTTCACATGCAATTAGGGTAGCTTTCATACCTAGGTACACGGACTTGATAATGCAAAAGCATGCGATTCTCTTCTCTTAAGATATTCAGTCGACTTTTTTGTGCACGGTGATTTTGTTGTATTAAGTCGTGACAGCACCACATTATCCTCAGCTATGGCTGATATGAAGCTAGAGCAAAAGCTGGTCTCCTGACCTCGTGTCTGCGTACATGAACCGTATCATCCTCATCCATCAACATCTTTCAAATACTCTATACAAGCCCTTCAAATTAGCTAACTCCAGCACACCACCTTTCATGAACGACTTAGTCGCCACAAGCCTAGCCTTAAAAGCCGGGAAGAAGACATGCTCTATAGCTCGACGAATATGTGCTCTTCTAGCTTTGATCTCATCCGGCACATCCTCCTCCACCTGGTCATTCCCTGGGAGCGGCGGCAACTGTTCAGGGACATAATATGTAGCCAGTTCTTTTAGGAACGATTCGAAGCATAGTCTCTCATCCGTCCAGTTGACGTAGGGACCTAGACGAAGTAGGAATTGCGGGAGTTTGGCCATGGACGGGGCATACCCCTTTATAAGTAGTGGAATACTGCGAAGCTCACCCGCTGGAGTGATTTCAAGGCTGAAATACTCGAGCAGCATCTCCCGCCTCTCAATCAGCTGTTCCGCTACTCTACCTACGACCTCCGCGACGTCAAAATCGTCGTCGTCGGCCTGCTGCATATTTTCTCCTCCCTCGGCGACCTTCTCTTGCTCGGCTGCGATGTTCAAGACCTCGCGTAGGTCTAGCGCTGGCTGAAACTTGATGACGCCGAAGTTGCCGAAGTCTGTTAGACCGACTTGGTAGAAGTACTCGAAACAGGCGCGGCCGTAATCTACGAGGAAGAGCTTGACGCCGCCTTGAATGGCGGCGAGCCGGCGTCTTTCGTCTACGATGCCAACGAATGTGTGGTTGGCGATGATCTCGGTTAGCTCGTGGTGCATGTCGTCTCGCACGGCTGTGCGGAGATCCCGAACGCTAGTTAGACGACAGTACGTCGACTCGCGGTCTGTGATTTCATACTCTAGCTCATGGCTAGCATTTGATGTGCTACCTTCGGCTGTGGTGCCGGAGCCGGAGGTTTTGTCTGCCGTGGGAAACATGCTGGTGATTTTTCGAAGCGACGCATCTGTCCGTACGAGATTGTTCTCATAGGGGCGTGCTGCGGTCTTCCGAGAAGTTGTCGGAGTTTTAGACGAGGATTCATCAGTATCCTGGGAAGTCCCGCTTGGGAGAAGGGTTCCCGGAAGTAGTGTCTGGGTCATGAAAGTTCGGCTTGTGTCCACTGCTGCTAGCTTTTCCCTGATTGTTTCACAGACACATTGTATAATTTCGTCTTCGTTGAGGAAGTTAACCTCTCGTTTAGTAGGATGGACGTTGACGTCGACTCTCTGAGGATCAATCTCTAGACTCAGGTATATGAATGGGTGACCGCTCTTGGGTAGAAAAGTCGAATACGTCTGCTCTAGGGCCTTCTTTATGTTCGACGACTCCACGCTGCGGTTATTGATGAATAACAAGAGAGTTGTCTTCTTGATATGGTAGTTTGCATTTGTAGCCCATCCAGACGACTTGAACCCCCATCGGTCGTCCGACGCGGAAAATTGAATCAGCTCATTAGCTACATTACCGCCATGAATCTGACGAATCCGGTCTAAGGTCGAAGCTTGGGATTGCACAGAGATGGAGGTTCCAGAGTCACCATGTTTCTTACAGGAAAAGGCTACGCCAGCGCAGTGAATAGAATACCGCCCTACCATGTCAATGATTTTGTTGTACTCGTCAGAGGTAGATCTAAAGGCCCTGCGTCGAGTCGGTACGTTGTAGAATAGATCTTCAACGGATATTTGTGTGCCGCCTCGTCCTGCAGTTGGTTTAGGATCTGGCGATTGACCGGGTTTAGCAGGCGAAAGTTTTCCGCCATCATAGTGAGCACGCCAAGCACAATTGGAATCCTTGGTCTTCGTTGTGACTGTGAGGTGGGCAATATGGCTGATGCTTGCTAGAGCCTCGCCCCGAAATCCATAAGTGGAGATACTGCTCAAATCTTCAAATTTCTTGAGCTTAGAGGTGGTGAATCTCTCACAAAGAATGGGGAGATCTTCTTTCTAAGAGAAAACATCAGCATGGAATGAGTAGCAGTAGAAGTGGCGAGCAACGCACATCAATGCCATGGCCGTTATCCGTGATCTGGAGTAGTTTCAGTCCTCCATCTTTGACAAGAACCTCAAGTGACGTAGCGCCCGCATCAACAGCATTCTCAATCAGCTCCTTTAAAGCATGGACGGGTGCTACGATGATTTCGCCAGCGGCGATCTTGTTGACGACATCTGGATCCAAAGCCTAAAAGAGCGGTGGCTGTCAGCCCCAAGCGCTTAGCCGTCTAAAGATGGAAGACTTGCCTGAATGCGACGCGGAGTATTATCCTCTATCGATGACGGAGGATCTTTCCGTTTGGTGCCCCTTGGCTCGTCAACATCCATGTGATCCGTCATTACGAGTCGGGGAAAACAAGAGCGGTGAAAGCCTCGGGATTTGAGAGTCTACTCGGGCACCCCCTATGCTCCCAAGGGTTGGGTCCGGCAGCGGCTGACTGCGGTCTCAAGCCTCATTGATTGATTGATACTAGGAATCTGGCAAACGGGTACGGTCCCGAGGATATTGGGGCAGATTATTGCTCAAATCATGGGTTGTAGAAGGTTGCACAACGAATCAGACAGTCTCAAGTGGTTTCAAATCGATCTCAAAATGCCATTACTAAACAGGTGCAGCTTCCGGTGCTATATTGAGAATGCAATGCAGCTGCTTGGAGAGACAGAGATAGACGGAGACTTCCATTTAGGTGCCTATGCACGTGGTAGACGCCTATAATAGTGTTGGGTAGGCACTGTAGGCAAACACGGTGTTTCCCAAAACTCTAAGCGGATGCATACAGTATACGGTCTATTACATACTGTGCATACAGAATAGAGGGTCCTAAATGTATTTGCCGAGAACACCGATCCCAAGATTGATTTTCCCAATTCATTGATGTAGAGAGGATATGCTGTGGTTTTCATGAACTATTTTTCTTGCCCGTACTAGTGTTCGTTGTGCCCGTTGCCACATATTGGGGGCCTCACTTCTCTCTATGTCAGCGAGGTCTCCAGCTTCAAATAAAAATAAACTAGGCGAGCAGTGGTAGGCATTCCGGTCTTTTTAACGGTTATATCTCGAAGGATTTTGCACTAACTGCCATAGAATCCTTCTGTGCCACGCTTAGTCCCCGAAAGAGTCCAGGAACGAAGCGGCTGTGCATGGTCGCGTGTGTACTACCTCTCTGGGAGAGATCCGACCGGTCTCGAGTTTGGGGGCCGTTTTGATGTTGACCGGTTTTAGAGACCCCAACCAGGCGAACCTTCACTACGTTATCCATTGACGATCTACTAATCTGGTGCATCCAAGAACCCTAGAATCGATCTGGAACATCCACTGCTAATATTAGTTCGGTCGTTCCTGAATACCTTGCTTTTACACCCCGTGCTAAATATGTGCGCCTAGTTACACGCGTTCTCCAGAGTCGTTCATGCTTTAAAGTGAACTAGGCATCAATATCTTCACCATGCCCAGTTAGTATTTCCGCTTGGTCTAAGAATGGGTCTGCGACGAGGTCGGCTAGATGGCTTGTGACGAAGTGCAAAAACAGCCTTGTTATTGTGGCTTCCTGTCAAGTAACCCTTGCTTATTGCGCTCTTCTATCTTCGAACATTCGGTCCCGTCACCCATTCTCTCTTAACATTACGCCCTCTATAATCTCCTTCCGTTATTATACAATCACACAGCCCCTTGTCCTGACCATCTACCCTAACCTCCACATGTTTTACACACACCTCCTACACTGCTTTGTGCATTCAAGACCTTGTTCCTCGAGGCAGAATGAAAATTTGCAAGACCGCCCTTTTTCAGACTCTAGCTACTCGGGGGGAGGCGCAGCTACCCCTATGGCGACTCTGGTGCTTGTAGACTGGTTGATATGTATGTCGATTTTTAAATCTCTCTGGCCGCCACGTGATATCATAGCAGAGGCCGGCCATGCTTGTAGGTAATGTGATCGGGTTGCCTCTTGAGATATAGGATATAGATATAGCTTCAACCCTTCATCATGGCTCGCTCACACTCCATCTCCAAACAAACAAACAAACAAACAAACAAAGCCTTAAGGTTGTTCATTGCCCGGAAACATGAGTCAACAACGAAGCACCCACGCTCGAGACGGTATAACGTCGTCACAAGTCAGCCGAGAGGATGAAGACAATTGTTCGAATAAGGCTACTAGTGGTGGCTCTCCGTAGGTTTCTTTACCTCTCTCCTTGAATCGCAAACACTAACATGTCCAACAGGCACCCAGGCTCCGATGACATTGAATTATTTCCCCCTGGTTCGCGGTCTTCAGAACGTGAACTCGAACAACCCGTGACGAGACAGTTCGCACAACATCTACAGGCCGTCAGGACGGACCATCTCGATGCAACAGATGCAGCTCCAGAAACATCGACAGTCGGCGGTAGCTCCCTCATGGGGTTAACGCTTTCCCCTCTGCCTTCTGCAATGCTGCCAAGCAGGAAGCGATCCATACGCGAAGTGCTGCGTGATGAAAGTACCCCGGAGAAAGACAAGATGTCAGCCGAAATCGATCATCTTGAGAAGGTTCAACGGAAGAAAAGTAGAACTGACGGCGACCCATCAACTCCTCGAGCACTGCCCATCACCACGAGGGATCCGTCGACGCACTCCGATGAGAGTGAAAATAGATCACCGGAGAGACGCTCGGAGCGTATTCGTGGGACCTCTCGCCGTGGAAGTTCAGCAGGCTCAGGCTAATGCTATTAGTTCGATCGGTTGAATCGGTGACATAGTTCATTTATTCGACGAGCTCAATTTGCTCAGGTACTCGATAGTCGTCTTTCATTTCTCGCCCTGCATTCATTCATCTCATTCGTTCAGCAGCATTATACCCAATAGACTAGACTAGACTAGAATAGAATAGACTGTTGTTTCCTTCCCTTTTAAAGTTCTTTTACCGTGTTCACTGGCATAGCTTTACGGGTAGGCAGACGCTAAGTGAACACCGATGCGAAACCGGCTGCCTCTAAGTGGCTAAATAACCGCGTCTTGGAGCTTGTTAGGCAGTCCAGCGGTTATGTCATACTTCCTGCAGTCTTCTGGCGCGGTAGCAACCACCCACCCTATCTCGGTAATGTTTTATTGCTTGCTTGCATGGACTTAGTATGAACTATAATATATGTAGTGATCGACAGATCTACGGCTTGACTCTCCTGATCACCTATAAGTAAGGTCCAACTCCTTGAGAGCAAAGTTCGTATTCGTCGACACTACCTAAGTTACTGTGCATAAAACAAGGGCAGCCGACACATATGCTAGCGCTAATAGGAATCCTTCTATTATCTGTCGGCTTAACGGTGCCCACAGCTAGGTACATACATACATACTTACATAGAACAGGGCGGGGGCGGGGACGGTAAGGCTTAAAGGCCCCCATTTCTAGGGGTGCGGAAT
Source organism: Xylaria sp. FL1042 (assembly GCA_022495085.1). Lineage (NCBI taxonomy): Eukaryota > Fungi > Ascomycota > Sordariomycetes > Xylariales > Xylariaceae > Xylaria > Xylaria sp. FL1042. The sequence continues at coordinate 500,188 of MU380134.1, forward strand.
CCTAAATTAGGAAGGAATCTAAAGATAACAGATTTACAATTCACGACATAGATGACACCATTGTCTTTGTAATATAATTAAAAAAGGAATTAAACAGGAATTTTTTTTTTAAAAAAGGGAGAAGAAGAAAAGGAAACGTTTTCAGCCTGTCGATGATTCGCAGGTGCAACGTGAAGGCCGTATGGATGATGTGCGGTCTGTAGGGGTGTTTAGCTCCCGCCTCTTCACTAGGGGGGGAACCTAGCATAACAAGGTAGGTAGGCAGTCCACCTAGGTAGGATGGCGCGCAAAAGCGGCAAATCCTGCCCTCCAAATGATTGCAAATGCTGAGCTGAGCTGAACAACCAAATGCCCAGCAATGCATGCGCTGTATAATCTGCAGAAGAATGGCATAAACCACTTGACTGGGATGCTGATACAGGTATGCGTAGTAACTAGTAAATTTTATTCCTCCCCTGCTAGTTATGAAAAATGCTATCTTTCAACAGGGCTGTATCTACTAACTCACTGTCATACGCATACTCGGCACTTCAAAGGCGGATCAATAGACAGATCCAGCAATAGGACCACCTAGCCGACTGCAATACGACGGCGGTTCGGACAATTTATAGATTGCTACCCACCTGCTTGGTACTACTGCACTGCTGCTGCAGAGAGGGGGGGGGGGGTGGTAACAGGCAGGGAAGGATGGGAGACAGACGTCTATCTGGTCCGTCTGTCTGTTCAGCTTGTCTCAGGTTATGATACTTTGATCACCTCTAAGGTTAGCTTACTTGCCTACCTCTAGTGTATGCTACCTTGGGTTCGGTAGTTGAGAAGTACTCCAGCTAGCCCAACCCAACCAATTCACTATTCACTTGATCAATCGCTACACACTTGTCGCTTCGGCCAGGGATCAAGTGGTAAAGTGGTGGTATCTACAGTACCAGAAAGCGTGCAGACACGCGCCAGGCCGCACTTCCACATGTATTCCAAATGGCTGGTTAGCTACCTATTGGCCATCTCTCGCCGATCGTCTCTCGGATGTTGCGGTGTGCAGTGACACCCACATCTGCTGCAATGCAGCTATCCCTCCCCCAACCGCAACATCATACATACAACTGACGGAGATTTCTGTCTCCCCTGCATGCATTAAATATGACCTACAGATGCGAGTCTAATGCATAGTAGATATAACTGCAGTTAGTCTAGGTAGTAGGATGGAATCAGGCTTTGGAGCCAAGATCTGCTGTACAGTAGGCCCGCCCCTCATCGGTCTAGGTAGTAAACCTTGGTCAAGGTGCCGAGCCGGACAGAGAAAAAGGATGATCCTGGGTCAGTCAATGCCCAGGCGCTTACCATACGCAACGTAAGGCAACTCGCATGGCACGACGTCTTAAGAGGGTTGCGAAAGCTTGGTCCGATACAACACTGAATGGTCAATGGTCGGGTTAAATGTACCTACTTAACTAACTGTAGTAGGTATGGAGGAAGTACTAGACGTAGATATAATATCGAGAGAGTTACTTATTACTACCTTCTACCAGCCCAACTTAGCTTTCGACGGTGAGTCTTAATAGAGAAGAAGGTTCGGAAGAAAAAGAAAAAGAAAAAGGAGAGAGAAGGAGAAAACAGGTATTTGAATGGAAAGAAGTCGCTGACCGTATGAAGAGGAATGCGCTTCTACGGCGTCAAATGAAAGGGGAGGAGCGAGGGGTCCCTTCTTGTCTTCTTGCTTCTCCTTCTCGTCGTCGTCCTCCTCCTTTCCTCTCTATTTTTCTCGTCCACCATCTCGTTCGCTCCCTTCTATTTCTCTGGCTTCCTAGTTGCACATCATGATGTGGCAGTCTCGCAAACACTCCTTACAGGTTCCGCTCACACGAAATCATTTGGAATCTCATTCCATTCATTACTCCAATCAAGCGAATATTCTGTGCCCTTTACAACGATAATAAATGCTATCCAATCCTAGACTGGAGGCACTGCCAGATCGGAATTGTTTCTAGTGCGATATTTTGAATTGAAGATGCTCTCCTGCTTAAATCATCAGCAACCAACATTTTGCTAAACCCAAATGAAAAGGCACCGCAGCAACGGCATTATGTTTTGGGCTCACCATAACTCACATCTATAGCAAGCTGATTGCTAGTATTTAGGTTCTAGTTCGAGTTAGTTACCTAAGTCACCCCGATCCGGAGCACAAGCTATTCCCCGTTATCTAACTACTTATAAGTACTTAAATAGGCACCCTGAGATGTATTCTAATAAAACAGTGCTTTCTAGTCTTCAGTTTACAAAGGCAAATTTCCTTTAGACTGGAAATCCACTAAGTCTACTTAGAGACAAGAGAGACTAAATTGACTATTGCATCAGAAGAGGATCGAGCCATCGTCGGCAGCTTCGACAAGCCTACAACAATGAACAAGATAGGTACGCACACGAGATCCTTCGATGTGCCAACTGACCTAATAGCCTACGAGCAACGAATAGCAAGTCCAACTCTCCCCAGAGTCCCATAGTACACACCCCTAGGCGGTAATGGTGACCTACGATTCGGCCCCCCGACCCTGTCTATATTACCGGAGGCTCCCTAGTCGCGATTACTCTCTACACTGCGGCCTACGATGGCTAAACACGTAGTTGTAGAGTTAGGTAGGCAGACTCGCAGTTATACGGTTCGAATCCTACTTTGTATCAGCGCTAAACCAAAGTTGGGTTGGCTTCTACTCATCTCGAGCCAACATATGGCTCCTACGGGTATGAAAGGTCGCCTAGGACCACTCCTCTAACAAGTAGACTTGTTTCGTTGCCGCAAGCCATCGATCGAGCGAACGACGGCACGAGCGAGCAAGCAAATAAACACTCGGTCCCTTGCATTACCAAAGTTCGTTCTTCGACGCCATCAACTCCGCTATTGGCGCTAGCGGTAGGGAATAACAAGGGCCGAAAGATATACTACGTAAGTATACCTGTGGGACGGCGACTATAGTCCAGTCACGGGACGTACCGTACATCTTTCGTGTGTATTTCTACGGAGATATCCCTTCTCTGCCTCCTCTATCTTCTCTACTGTGTTATGTCGTGCTGTTTTAAGTAGGGCAAAAGATGATAGATCGGTTCACGGAATAGCATGGGACGTGTGTGGGTTCCTGCCAGCGACCAGCCTTTCCGAAGTCTTAATGGGTGTGAATTATAACTCCACTGGTAAACATAGGGGGAAGTTTATCTTCTTTGTGTGTTAGGAGTCAGAGGCATGGCTTCCTAACTGTATATTCTATCTTCCCCACCTCCTCCTATGTTTCGATTTTCACCCCGTCTTGTTTGGTTTCACCCGCCCCGCCGTTCTGACTTCCCCCGCCCAGCCTGGTGAGGTAACCCATCAATAAATCGCCGATACATTTAGACCTACAGTTTCACCAGAGGACTATACCTTCTTTTTCTTCTTCCTTCGTTTTTGCCCCTAACGTTCTCCATAATTTTTCCAGTAATGGTTTTACGTGTCGCTTCTCTTGAGAACTTTTTGTTCTGTTTGTATAGCATCATGCTTCTTCTATTTCTCCCTTATCCTATCATACAGCTTACCGCCCATCCACCATGAAGCTCCTTGTGTTTGGCTCCGGGTCGTATATCTTCCGCTTTTGTGGATCTCCTAGTAGATGGCAACTAGGAAATGACCTATACATCGTATACTGCCTTCATTGGAGGAATGGTAGAGAAAGCGAGTGGTCGTTCCACCTAATGTCGACTGTACCCTCAAGATATCACGCCTAAGCGGCCAGCGCCACCAAGGTTGGAACCAGTAATGATACATAAAGAAAGACAGACTGCCTCCACCGCGCCCCTCGCAACCAGTCGATCGAGAATTCTCGGTCCTATCTTCCATGTAAGATATTGTATACTCTAGCTTCCGCTCAATGTTGCTATTGCCACCCCACGTTGCACAATCGACCGGCCTCAGGAAGTGCCGCGAACGCCAGCCCAACAAGAACTTTTCAACACTTCCGATGGACGGCTACTCCTAACATACTAAAACACAAAGAGCCACTCCAGAAAACAGCCGGCTAATAAGTACGGGGACAAAAAACAAGCCTGGTAATACACGCTAAACGCCCATAACATGATGCCGCATGAAGAAATCGCGAGATCCAAGAGGAACCAGCCCAGAGCGATGCAATATTCAGCAGGTATGCAATATGTTGTACAGTGGTATCTCCAGCGCGATGGACAATACAGTTCATAGGGTATGTTTTCAAAAAGGAGATTGAACGCTGGTATGATAACGCTTGCAAAGAAAACGCTTGGTACGCCCCTTTTAGGTAGTGTGTACTGAAGGAGCTTCAAGAAAGTACATATGCCGCCAAGTATCATGACAATGGAAACAAATTTCACGGTTTTCGGCGTGGTGACGTCCCCGGCTTCTCAATCAAGCCACCGATATCCACACGGCCGGGACGATCATCTCGCTGCCAAGTAGTCTCTGCTGGTTGGCCAGGCTGTTGTTGCTGGCTCCGGATTGGGGGTAGCTGATATTCAGGCTGCTGAGACGGTCGGGTGAGCGATAGCTCGCTCCTGGGAATCTGGTGTACCAATCCTCCCGGATGCTCACTTCTTGCTGGTGCCAGTGCCGATGCCGATGCTGAAGCCGAATACGATGGGACATTAGGGCTCATACCGGGACTGAGAGCAGAGACGAGTTGAGCTGGTGTTTCTGGCTGTCTTGGGGTGAAGCTGCCCTCTCGTGGTGGATCTGTCAACCGCGCTCGACCAGGATCGAAAGAAGCTGAGACAGGTGTTAATTGTGTGAAGGGTTGAGGCTGGTATGAATAAGTGATGTCTCGAGACCGAGGCGATGGGGATGGATGAGGAAAAGTTCGACCGTGAATGGTTAACAAGAACACTACAAAATAGATCGAATCACTCTTGGCCAATCCAACACGGACCTGGTGTGGTCGGGGTTGACCATCAGCCGCCACGAAAGTGAAGAACTCTTGGCGATCTAGTTGATATCTGGATACCGATTCCGGACCAAAAGGCTGTGATTTGATCACTCTCTCTTCCTCGTCTCTTGGGTATATGGGCGGTAAGTAATTTGGTTCCTTAGTAACCTGCTCGTTTTGAAGAGACTTGCAAAGCGCAATTACACGATCACGTTCAGGAGGGGTGATCATGTCCACCAACTTCCGGCCGATGATTGGCTGAGACCGATATCCTAACATTGACTGAGCGTTCGACATGGTTGCGTCAATAAAGGTGCTTGAAGCTTTTACCACTTCTAGATCCCCTATCGTTAAGAAAGCGACTGGTTCGGGGGCTTGCGGTGGGATTGATAGTGGGGATGGGAAGACATTGGCCTCAATCCCACGCTCAAGAAACCTAGGCGCAACGGGCTCGCTTGGTTGTGATTTCAGTACTCGATATGATTGCGACTGGCTTCTTCGCAGAGGATCATCCAATGGAACAGATGGAGCACTGGGCGCCGTATAAAGCGAGAGGGGTCTCTGGATCGCCGGGTCCGGCGGATGTGGAAAACGTCCAGTGTCAAAACGAGGTTCTCGATCATCACGCAACCGTGGCCTCCCGCGTTTCTTGTGTTGGATGTCAATACAGGCGTCTTCTTTGCCATTGCTCAAACAACGTGAGCATGGTCTTTGAGCTGTTAAAAGTTCACTGTCAGCTTCTGGTTATGGCGAATGATCAAAGTCCGAACAACCTGGCCTCAAAAGAGCGGTATCTAGAAGGCGTCTATAAGGCATTGTGAAGCACTTGCTTCCGCATGTGTGTTGCCCCGAAAGTGCACACTCAAGTACTATACCCCTTGCTGCCGCGACCGACAGGACCCACTGCTATATTCGGTTTAAGGTTTACCCTAGCTCTTCCAAAAGAGCTTTCCAAGTAGCAAGAGTAGGTTCCGGCGGTGTCTCCCGTCGAGATACCTAGGCACGCTCAAACTACCAAAGACAACTCGCGGTCACAAGTACCCAATCCTCTTGGAGTGGTTGCGGATACTCCCCACATAGATCATATACTCCAAGGCCGTACATGATGCCACCCAGCCCTCCACCTTGTTATGGGCTTTGTGATATTCGTGGCGTGGTAACCGTTGCAGGGTACGGAGTTTGAAGGCCTCAGGCCTCGTCATCAAGGTATCATGCTGGACATTAAATAAATTAAAAAAAAAAAAAAAAAAAAAGCATACGTACCATCACATCTACAAGAAGTCAGTGCTTATGTTGAAGATAGGGTCACATCAAAAGCTTACCGTAAATGAGCTCTCTTGCAAGGAACACATGCAGACGCAACATGACCTTTGGTCTTCCTTTGAGACTTCGGAGAAGTGAACGGCGGGTTGTCTGAACTTGGGGGGTTGGCGGGCATCGAATACGGAGCAGGACCGAGCCCGGGCCCACCTACCGGGGGTAGTGAATACTGTGATTGTGATATCATATGCCCTGGTGGTGGAGGATATGTTATTGGCCGCCCTATCGTATCTTCCGGACGCCGATATGGATATGGGATTCGATCAGGCGTTTCTAACGGAAAGGGTCGGGCAGCTGTTAAAGGAGGAGGCGGCGGTAGAGGTTGAGGAGGCGCTGTCCGATACTCGACCCCCGATATAGCTGGACCTGCGCGATACGCATCGTGAGATGGAGCCTGGAAGCCCCCTTGACCTCGCTCAGCGGCCTCTTGGTTTGGCTTCGGCGGGCGCGGAGGAGAACCTGACATAGGCGGAGAAGGATACGCCCTTGTGCCACGCAGAGCACACTCCTTCTCCTCTGCTCGGGCCCAAGTTAGGTCTAGAGCGCTGGCCACGTAGTCAGATCTACCTCTACGCTGGCCAGTAGGGATGAACAACTGCTCAATACCACGGCTAAGGGTTTGCATGGATGCTGTCCGAGATGACTGCGTCGTTCCCCGGGGTCTTTCTCCTCAGATAGCCGCCACACACTTTATTTGGGATCGAAGGATCTTCCTTAGAAGTACGGACCTTCTTCAGAAGCACGATGCGGCAAAGCTGAGGAAAGCGCATGCTAGGATGTGGGAGTCTCGACAGAGCGGTATATTCCGGCGTCCCCTCCTCATCCACTCTTTTCCAGATGTTCACTAGTCAGTCAGCAGAGGTGTTATACAGACTCGAAGATATGCGCTCCCAAGTTCCTGCTGTTCAACAGATAGTGACTATCAATCACGACACTCGACTTTCTCGAAGGTGCCTTCGTTAGATATATATATAGCAGTGGGCGGTAAAAGGCGAATAATACGCTAGTGAGCACGATGATGGACAGACAGCGGCAATCTGAGAGTCCCCGTCGGACGAGAGAGTCGATTGTGGCACTGGGTCAGTCGAAGTTGGAAGATCCAGTAGCACGGCGCGCGGTTGTGCAGTGGAAACCTGAGAGGACGGCGAAAGGCGGAGAGCTGCAGCATGAACACAAGACCTCTCCTGTAGCACGGCGCAGAGGTCTCCTGGGTCTTGGAGGCCTGAGGAGCAACGTGCTACTGGTGGCTATGGCGCGCGGAGGTTAATATCGCCGGACGGTCGAATCGACGGTTGAAAAGCTCAACAATCTTAGTTATGTCGCTAGGATCGTGGGAGGTTTTTGTGCGACTTTAATATTAGAATTAGATATGGGAACAATTCGGACGACAGGGGAGGGGTGTATAGTGTAGACTAGCATGTACAGATTACAGCACTACGCTACAAGTGTACCGTGCCAGTCGCTGCATAGTCGCCGGGACCTGCTTGGCGGTCCTTTCTCGCTACCTGATAACCCGGGTGGCATTGACATTAAGCTGGCACGGGCACACGACAATGGGGGAATCATCCATGACAGGGCCGTGGCAAGGCGTGGTGGGCTACACTAGGGGGGTGTGTGTGTGTGTGTTGTGTGTGTGCGAGCAGGACATCACTAAAAGGGGGGCGAAGAGAATGCCGTTGAGGAATGGTCGAAATTACTAGCAAGGCAGGCGAACATGGCACGATGGTGTTGCGTCTTAGAGACATTGGCAAATTGGCGCCTCGAAGGAGGAAAATGGACTTTTGACTAACCATTACAGGTCTCCTCTTCGCAGTGTAGTAGTAGCGTACACTATTTCACAGCAACGCTGCCTAGCTGGGACTGGTGGACCTTGTCGAGCCACAATGGTGGGAATCCTAGTCAGTCTAGGGCTCTGTGGATATGCCAGGGTGTATCCTTGTCAAAACTGTGAAGCATGCGCTGCTAATCATTGCTCAGGGATTCAAGCTATGCAGCGCGCGCGCGCGCAGAGTACCTACCTACGTACTATACTGGCCTAGCCGGTGGGTAACATGAGATAGCTAGAACGGGTAGATGGTGAAAGGATGCTTATAGGTAATTAAATGGAGTTGTGAAGCTGTAGGACATTTCGTCACAGAATGATGCAAGTAGTAGGGAGCGGGAAAGTAGGTTGGTTGGCGAGGCCCGTTCTTCATCTTTGTCTTCTTCGTCTGCGTACCTATACCTCGACAGCATTCTGCCTGTCAAGTCTCTAAGTAGTCTTTTGCTCCGCTTACTCAACTATTCCGATCCGCAAATCACTGCGTATATGGGAGAGCAGCTATACTATGATATCTATCTAACCCAGGGGAAAAAAGGAATCTATGATCACCAACCAACAACCTGAGCTCGGGGCCGATCAGCCGTTTAAATTCTCCGTCGAAGAAAGGAAGAAAGCATTGCGCTACTAATAGCACGATGTCTCAAGATTGATTTACTGAGATGCGCCAACGAGCGACGATGAGACATTCTCTCTTGGTCTAAAAAAAGGGCTGGCCCAACTTTGTTTTTTTTTGTTCTTTATTTACCCGGTCTTTTTGCGAGAATGAATTGGATGATCCCATTGGATGAATTTTGTCGAGACGTTACGTCTTCCCGAGATTTTCGAGCAAAGCAAGGGGAGGGAAGGGGAGGGGGAGGGGTGAGAATCAAGAAGAGAATGACGAACATTGGACGAAAAAGGAACTCACTTTCCTTTCTCTGTTAGGAAGTGTGTGTGTATGTGTGTGTGTGCGTGTGGTCTTGTGTTGCCTTTCAACGGTCGTCCGCGGGGCGTGCAGCTTGCATTGTCTGATAGTCCGGAGGATCGGTGCCCAGTTAATGTCTAGTGTGCCGTATATAATATAAGTAGTATGGTATATGGTATGGGATGGTATAGTAGTCCGGAGGATCGGTGCCCAGCCCGTGGTCTAGTCTGAACTTTTCCCCTCCCTCTTTCGCAGGGTAAGGGTAGTGTAGACGAGAAAGGAAAGGGAAGAGGGAGAGGGAGGAAAAAAGAAAATGATGCAATGCCGGTAGTGGGTGATGGTGGTGTATGGGGGAGCTGGGTAAGTACGGATGTAGCTAGGTAGCTAGGTACATCAGAGACTGATGGAGGGATGCTTGCTTGCTTGCTTGGATGGATGGATGGATAGATGGATGGAAGGGGATGGCGAGGGAGAAGAATGGATGGATACACAGGTACAGAGAGAGCGAGACAGAGATAGAGAGGGTCGTACTACGTAAAGTCATTCAATCAATCTGTGTGTATCTACTAAGGCACGGTTTTGTGCGATGGTCGTTAATTGGTTTAGTCCCGAGAATGTTCGAAACGGCCTGTGGCAGGTGAGTTTTAGAAGAGTCATGTCGAACCCGACAGGCAGAGAGAAAAAGAATCACCCGAATCTCTGTACACAGGACTAGCGAGCATGAGGGTTTCAAGAGACGGGACGGAAATGGCCTCGTCGCGCTACGACACAGAATCTATCTATCGTTGCACCTTTTTTTTTTTTTTTTTTTTGAAAGGGCGGGTGTGAGTGTGAGTATGAGTGTGTGAGAGCTTCACTTGAGGTAAAGCGAAATGGGTTTAATCGGTAGTGGAGTAGTGAAGAGGGCGTTCGGCAACGATGCTCTCCACTTCCAGCGTTACCCTGGGAGGAGGAAGTGAAGGGGATAAAAAATAGATGGGATGAAAAAAAAAATAACATCGCGGGGGTAGAGGAGGTCGTACCAAGAATGAGCTTGGCCGGCTTCCGGCGTCATAAACCCCAGAGACGAGACTTGAGGTGGGTGTCTAGGTATGGCATGGTATGGTATGGGTACGGATGGGGATGGATTGGTTGGACCAACTAAATCTAGTATACGTACATACATACATACATACACTACATCGACTTACACTACATTTACATACTTACTTACCTACCTAGTTACCTAACCGTATGCTACACTACTACCGGGTCTGCCGTCGATTTGGGGAAAATGAGGACCGACATGTCGAACGCAAAACGTGTGAGAGAGAGCACTCTGTTGCGGGCGGGCGAGAAAAAAAAAGGACCAACCGGCCTCCCTGACGGCAGCGAAACCGATAGGGCCAAGGATCGTCGGATTCAGGAGGAACCGTTGGAGAAAAATAAATAAAATAAAATAAAAAGAGTCCAGAGAGGTGAGATGAATGAATGAATGAGAATCGTCTTACTCCAAAATTACTTAACCTGTTTTGGGATCACCAGAGATACGCGGATCTCTTATGCCATTCATTCAATTCACCCAATCTACCACCTTATCTATTCACCTATACGTAGTGAACATATTTATATCTCAATTCATTTTCTCCGACAGATTTGCAGTAGTGATAATTATAGTTCAGAAACGGGAGCTCTATGGAGGATGGTATTATACATTAGATAGACGGATGGAAAAGCTCGAATGTTCGAACCCAAAAAAGAGCACATACCTATAAGAAAAGAGAGATATTATACTAGGTATGACTAAGATGTCACACTACCAAGAAAAAGGTCTAGGCTCTAAGGGACCCCCGTTGACACGTTGATAGATCTCAGCTAAACCTAGGTACGGGTATACTATAAGTAGGTACCTAACCTCGGACTTATGCTACACTATATACACTAGTATAGTATAACACTATGTTAGTATATATAATACTATACTACCTTGTCTTGCTTATTAAGTCCGCCCACCGGGAACACAGAGAGGTTGCATCCGATACTTTCATTTCGATGGGGGAGAGGGGAAGGGGAAGGGGAATGGGGGGAATAGGATGGCACTGTAACGGCGTAATAGGCAAAATTGCCTAACCAGAAAATCCGAAAGCTTGTTCCCAGCAGCCGTACTTGGACTGAGCCAATCTCTGGGTCGAACCAAGGCTGTAAGGAGGAGGTTGCCACCGCTCAATTGGGGTTCCTGGTATAATATAGGAATGGGGTGCCTTAGTATAGGTAGAGCCTTCTTTCTTGTCTAGTCTAAGCCACATGATCTATTTACACTGGAATATGTAGGTAACGTCGTTGCTGTCAACCGCTCTCCGGTAAGTGGCTGAGTAGTTGATCATAGCGATACCAGATATATATATATTCCCGCCTAGCGAAGTGCTTAGATATTGCTTGATATATGGGCATTTCCGGATACCGTATCTCAAGACTAATACATACGCACGTATATACATATGGGTAATTGTCCATGCGGTCGTCAATAGTGTGTGTGTGTGTGCCTACCTACACTGCCTACACCGTCCATACTAGCGAGCTGCATGGATACGTGGTGCTCTACCCCCGTATCGCTTATTTTTCCCGTCATGTTTCTGAGAATAGGGTTAGGTATTGAAGGTCAGGATGGATAGATTCAGACCGAGATTAAAAAGAGAAGTTCCATGTTCTTCATCATATCTCTCGGGTTCATCGTCAACGTAACCTTCACCTATGCTAGTGTATGTACATCTTGGTATTCATTTATTCGAGATTTTAAAAATCCCCGAGAACCCCTCCTCCCTACCCCTACCTTGCTCTATCCCTTTTCTTTTATTATTGTTGGTTCTGCTACCTGGGGTGTAGATGCACACTACGTACCGAGTTTGTTATCCGAGCGCTAAATTGAAACCCCTTTGCCGGGGTTGCGTTAGAATAAGCAGCCGAGGAAATGATATCAAGTCAACTGACTACCTGCGATTGCTACTACTAAGCTTAGCTATCTTACATATGCTACCTACACCTAACGCCGAAGCACGAGTTTGAGCTAATATTTAGAACGTCACAAATGCTCCCTGTTACCAATGCGTACTACGTACTTCGTGCTACTACTACCATATCTAGTAGTAATGGAGATGGGGTCTTTCGCAGTATAGGCCGTTTTTTATTTTTATTTTTGCGTACTTTGAATTAAACTCAGCGCGCTTGGCATGTGCAATCCTTCCCCCAAAGCATGTTTCCCGCCTTGGCACCCTTGGGGTTGGTGGTTCACACACTACTACTACACTACTGCAGATTGTTGTTAAATGCAGCGCCTGGGCTGCTAGGTTGGGTGCTTGCTGCTGCTCACCAGCGTCGTATTTGCTAATCTTCAATTGCGCTGCTCCAAATGGGAATAATCCGTACCGTGGGACTAGGCCCCGCGGTCTTAAGTCTATCCCCCTTCCGGGCATGCGTGTCGTACCATGACGAAAGATTCCCCACGCCCCAAGGCATGACACTATTGATTACTTAAGGTCACGGTGAGGGTGAAGATCTTCATCAGTCAATTTCCAATGCATGATGACTGTGGTGTACCATGACAGTCCGAAGTGCCGAGGCTAGCGAGGCTATTCTTCCAAGGCTGGCGGTGGTAGTGGCGGTCATATTTCTGGTGTTGATTGATAAAGCCGGAGTACCTAGATTGTTGATGGTGATGGTGATGATGATGATTGTGCTGCTGCTGCTGCTGCTGTTGTAATACCTGCCTAGCCAATGCGAGATTCATGAAGTACAAGATGCAAACGAACTGGCTCCAAAAATAGCAGCGTCGCTCAGTGCAGCAGATCTATCATTAACGATATGTTCGAGTTCGCATTACGCCCAATCAGTTCACGGGGAACGCTCGACAAGACAAGATAGAGATAGATACTCGAATGGGTTTATGCAGAGGATCAGATGAACCTGTCACATCGCGTATGTAGCCTAGGCCCGCCCAGGCGTTACAAGATCGCGTATCAGTGTCAGATTTAGTGCTACGATGGGATATCGAGGCGCCTGCTTGCCTGCCTGCCTGCCTGCCTGCCTGCCGTTGGTTGCATATTTCCGACTTTCCGACTACACTAGCTTTGCAGGCGAGCTTTGGTTAATATTATCGTCGAGGTTCGCTTGCGACTACACTAAGCCCATGGCCCATGGCCCCCGTCGTCGTGGTCGTATACGTAGTCGTCGTGTGTGCTCGTGCTCGGCGGGCGGACGGGCATAACGGCCGTCATATACGTGAGGTTGATCAGGGTTCGATCACTGCGCTCGGTGTGCGTGAAACCTATAGTATAGCCGCGAGGTGTGAGGTTATGATCACCACCCGCTCGATGTGGCGGCGTCATTCCGCTTGCTCATCACAGCCGCCGGGGAAAATAAATGAACACTCATTTATTATTATCATGCAGGTTCTAATGTACACTAGAAGTAATGTCGACTCCGCACCTGAGAACTCAGATTGATGGTTCGTTCCTTACGTGAGAAAAAAAAAAAATCATTCCTAGTATATCTACTATTTTCTTTTCTTTTCATGCAGCCGACTTCGAGCCCTATACAAGTTACAGCCCCCCTCACCCCCCCAAAAAGCGCCTCACGCCAATGCTACGATGCGGTGACACCTGCTATGTACTCAACCCTGAGGCTCTGTTAAGGTGCGGCGTGATTCCGAGTGCCATTCCCTGCCTCTTAATATCCTTATTTATCCCGCCCTATAGGCCGGAGTGTGTTAAGACGTCTATCTCCAGGGTATATACTAAATCGCGCCCTACGGCTTTAGCCGCACGCGTGCACAGCGGCGCCTCAGGTTCTCTCTACCTAGTAAGTGTCCCGAGTATAGAGTTGTATTGACGACGTTATTGGCATGCGGCGACAGGGCCTCTAGACGGAGGCGGGGCCGAGGCAACTTCATTCACGTGAAGATCAAGTTAAGAAAGAACTTATCAACACGCGTCGTGCTAAGCGCTCTCTATACCCATCATACGTGGCCGTCCGGGGTATTATCCACCGTTGAGTGCAGTGTACCTATGCATACATACATACGTAGGTTCCCCAAAAGTCAAAAAGAAAGCTCCAAGGTACGCACTTACAAAAAACGCGGGACCCGGACGCACGCATGAGCGAGCCCATGGCTGGCACTGGTTATGCCGACATGCAAGGTCCCGTCGTGTCCCTGATCCCCAGACTTGAGTGGTACTGTAACACCCTTATTTTGGAGACAAGCATAGTAGACTGACTAGGATAGGACGAGTTACCTATTTGAAAATGGGTTCACTTTGGGCCAATTGTCGTGGGTCGTAGGTCCCATGACCAGTACCATGACCATAAATCCAAATCTCGTCTTCGTCTTCTTTCTTCTTTCAGAGGCGGGGAAGCTAATGGGATTTCCCTATTCGTTAGCGAAATACACATATACGTCATTCTGCTTTTGATGACTGAAATAGTATACTACTGTAGTATATTACTCGGATGGACTTATAGGGTCTATAATACAATAACAATCAACTTACTACGTCCTACTTACTACGTAAATACTATGATGTATATTAGTCCGCCGTATTATTGTTACACCTTGTGATTCTTTCCGCTAGCGTTTCAAGGCATCTTTTCATCTGAAGTTTAGCGGAGGTGTATATGGAGCAACGCCACACTGGATAAGGCAGTGTGAGTGTAATAAAAGTCATTTTACCACACCTTGGAAGAACCCATGATCCCGGCTAACTAGGCATCCGGGGTCAATTTGAGCCCCAATGCAGCAGATTGGGTTGGCCTAGGCCGTTCGGTGCACAGTACAGGTACAAATAGGCAGACGGTCCGCTGCTGTCACCGTTATCGCTACCGAGACAACCTGCTTCGCCGTGGGAAAACAGCCGATTACTGAACAAGACGACGATGTTCTGGGCGATATGGGCGACTCCTATGCAGGTTTCAACGATCACGATGGTAACGGCAGCTACTAGCCGTTACGATCCTCCTACGATATGTGAGATGTCATTCTACGCTATAGATTATTAACATGCGTTAACAAGTATATGTTCGATGTGTACTAACCTGGTCACAGGTCGCACATAGGAGAATTCGATCTGGGTACTGCGTTCTCAACGTAATAAGCTATGTGTATAGACGCCAGTTGATGGGTTTTCGCTCATGTTACACGCAGCTGTTTAGGCGGGCAACAGGGAAGAAAGAAAAAAAGAGGCAAAACTCGTAAGACTCTGTCATCGCACCATGACCTCTTAATCACTTCGACCCGCATCCTGCTTGAGACCATGACCCAGAACGAACCCGCTAGTAATTTCGACTCATCTGGATGCAATTCAACGGTGCTGCAGGTAGCTAATAATCTTTCTGGCCCCATTACTGCCGTACAGGGTCGCCACGAGGTCAGCCATTCCGTTCCCCCCCAGCTGAGAGGCGTCATGACGCTACAGCCAGGGGACCACCTCGTAAATTTCACCATACCGCTACCTACTAAGTATACACCTACATATTAGCAGTCAGACAAGTTGACATTGGTATAGTAGGTAATACCGCCAAGTTCTGGGCATATGACTTTTAGCATCATGAATCGGGAGAGATCAGCCGTCGCGCGACCGTTGTTGTGCTACCTATCCTGTATTTTCCTGCGGGCGGACTGCGAGGTATCTCATGGCACTTTAGAACCAACATCTCCTTACTATGTAAGTAGAGGAAGAGGCTTGCTTCTGTGAGATGTGCCAGGGAGATCTTTCTCCCCATCGAATCCCACAGAATGACGTCCAAGACGGAATACGGCATGGATGGTCATTTTCCAGTGCCAAGGCACGACGACCTGGTTTCCCCCGTGGAGCTTGCTCTCACAGTACGATAAAGTAGTGCTGACCCAATCAACTTAACAGTCAACGGAATGTGGCTCTACCATTGTCCGCAACCCGCAACCACCACGTGTGAAAGTCTCGGCAACTGGTAGATAAAGAATGCCAATCCGATTGTAGCACTGGCGCTAGCAGGATTCTAAGCCTACACTGGAAATACACTAGCTCACACTCCACACCCGTAGTGTGTTCCTTAATATGGTATTGGATGGGTTCGTCGCCAGGTTGGTAGAACGTTACCCCTAGTCTAGTGTAGCTCTTCTGCCCTGGCCGCCATATTGGAGCCCGCGAAACCTGGCATTATAATTCGGGCATTTTATTGCCGTAATCGACTCGGTAGAGTATCGGTATACGCAGGAGATAATCCGGTATAAGTGGCCAAGGGGTTATATCCGTTGCGAGAGGAAGCTAGTAACATCCATATACTACGCAAACCAACATCGTTACTCCTAAGTAAGGCGGGAAGAACTTGGATAATATCTTACATACCATCTCTCCTTAGAGCTACTACTATAATAGGTATTCCATACCCACGATCCTCCGAATGCGGCCCGAAGCTAACATGTGCAAGCTACCAATATCAAATACAGTAATCGGTCAAACGAGGTAACGAAATTAATCTGCAGGGGAAAATCAGAGCGACCTCGCAATATACAGTAGTACCTACCTCTGATCATCTACCTGTGCATAAAAGTCTCGCGCATACTAGCGAGGGATATACCTGCTAGTCTGGGCACTGGGACTAGCTACACTACAACCCCAACAAAAGCAGAAATAACAACACCTGATTAATCCTCCGGAAGGTAAAATCCCGACTGCAAACCTCTACATATATCAAATCACGTCCCATGGAGCCGTAGCGTATCAAATCCGAGTAGGTATTTATAAATAAAGGTACACCACGTAGTGCGTTGACGAGACCAAAAGTGTTCGCGATAGTCAAGGGATCCTGTCACGTCGCCTAACCTAACCGGAGAATATCAGGCCCGGGGCTGAATTACGTCTACGCAAGGCGCTTCGGTAAACATCATTAGATCCATAACAATTGTGAGTTGTTACAGCAGTGTACGCGAGACTACCTAGTGTAGATACGCTCTGACGATGAATCTAATAGTCGGACCGGAGTTGATTCAGTGGTGATTTATCAAGCGCCGACACCTTGAAACCCCCAGCCTATGGGAAAGGACTCTGTGGCACGGTGTGGAATACACGTGGGGGCCGTTGTCGTAAATGCACACACACACACACACACACACACACACACACACACACACACACCCTACTTCCAGCTTAGTGTAGACTAATGACGGAATACGATTCATCGAGAAGGGCTATCAACAAAGAGAAGACCAAGGAAAATTAAGATCCGTCTCTCCCTTATGCTTACCCGCCGACCTTAGACGAATGTCTTCTTACTAAGTATAGTTAGTATAAGCGCAAACAGCCGAGGTTCTACACTAGAAGCCAGTCTTCGCTAAATCCCAGCTCACTGTCACTCACCGCAATTCGCCAGATTTGCTGAGCGCAAAGCTTGGGTTGATCCCAGTATGAGGAAGACGTTCAAGGATCGTATGCGTACTTAGTAGGGACACTAGACAGTCGTGCTACTATCCGGAAACCAGGAAAAGGCGACCTGGGCAATCTATCTACCCAAGTCTAGCGTATGCTCCCGTAGAACAAGAACGGTTGAAGACGAACAGCCAAGAGGACCCAATAAGTATATACTACGTAGTACAGGACCCAGCTAAGCCAGCAACCCCGTCCGCGTAACAGCGGTAACTAGGCAAAGAAAAGGCTCGTGATCGCTCTTATTTTTCTTCTTCGTCTCTCTCGCCGCGGGTTATTTATTAGCGTTGGCAGTTCGTCTGCGCGCTAGGTTTCAAGAGTGCGCCGAATGTAACGCTGCAGCTATCTAAAGGCGGGCTGAGAACCGATCCACGTTCAAACTCGGGTAGCCATGTGGCTCCCCCCTTCACCCCCCTAGGTCCGTTCAGATTCGGGATTGGCTTCTAGATGAGGAATCTGGTCGAAGCGTGAAGGCGTCGTCGGCGTCAATGAAGGCGTTGAAGTATCTAGTGTAGATGACGACAGACCGCCACACCGTTTTTTCCTCTTTGATGTTCCCTATTCTTTTTCCTCCTGTTACGCCATCGCACATGTAGGAGTGTGTACTGTGCACGTCAAGTTATTTTCGTTCCTCGAAGACACACTAGGCCCTATAATGATAATAATTATACACCAGGTTGGTACAAGTGAGAGATGAGCTCTATTAGCGCTGATATTAGAAATCGAACCTAACTCACTCATTACGCTATACTAGTATAGCTCACCAGGTGTAACTAAGCTTCCTGGTACACTATACTAGGTATAACTAGCGCCCAGTCTCCTGGCATCTTATGACCATGGAACTGTTCCCAATAATGCTAAACCCAAAGGCAGTAAGAGATTCCCCAGTCCAAATCACCACTTATTACGCATACGTGAGATGGAAACCTCCGTGAAGCGACATGTTGATGTGCAGCACGGCGGATCTACCTTCTAGAATGACTATAGCTCCAGCCCGATTATGGTCGTTTCCGGAATCACGAGCCCGAAGTGATTGGCTCTGGGTCTAGCGAAGGCTAGGATAGCAGGTGTCATCGTCCATTGCTACAGTCAGGTAGTGTAAGTCGTACTACGAAGAGCGATGGATCTATCACGGCAGGGTTGTTTGCATGGTGTACGCCGTGCCATCCTATTCGTCTTTTATTTGCGTACACGTTACACGGTATAACGGCGACCTTCAAAGCAACCATCTGCAGCGGTCCCCGATGTCCGACTCTTGAGACGATGCCGTGCCACCTTGGGTAGACTAGGCTCTTAAGATATCCTACATAGGTAAGAGGTAAACAGCCAGGAAGGCAAATGACCCAGCCTTGGTCCGAGCATCCGGGGGAGTTGGGTTTCTATTGATTGCTCACGCTCACTACATTCAGATAGATTCAGGCTACGAAACCTGTAGCCCGTCGTCTAGACCTCGAGAGATCGTGGGGATGAACAAGGCAGCGCCACCTCGTCAGCACTTGTTGGTATTAGTTGTGCCTTACCCAGCAAGAATCAAACCATCATATTATATGCGGTATAGTATATTTCACGGAGAATTCAGCCATCATTCCGGCCCGCCGCCTTCATGCGTGCGGGAAGTTTATCGGGATATTAAGTATGAGATATGTACGGGCGGGTAGCGGAAAGACTATATCGTCCCTCACCTATATGGCACTAGATCGGCGCTATATGAGATCTAGATCTAGATGCTCATCGTAAAAAAAAGAGGCCGTCGCCAATCAGCGGTCATAGCTTAGAGAGAGCTTTCCAGACTCTCTTCGTTGGGGATCAGCCTTGAAAACTCTCTTTTCTGAACTTGTAAAATCGTCACCACCAAAATACTTAGTCCCCCATTTCTCCTGCCGAGAGGTTACTATTTTCTCCTAGTCGTGACCCGCCCGGGTCGAGACCATCAAAGCGTCCCGCTTGTCTAACGCACGTACTATACCAATGCTACCTACTGCCTGTTTACACGCGCGCGGACGGATGCAGGCCAATCAGCCGCATGCTACGCCGCCGTATTTTCCTCAGTTAGGGGGGAAACTACCCGGATCAGCAGCCCCGACTATCGACTCGCCTGTCCATCAAAGCTGTGAATCAAGTTATGGATGGCGGTTCCCTAACTTAGCATCGTGTTCTACCCATTCGCATCGTGAAATGCGGCTTACATCGGCGGCTATGTGGTTCAGCTGCCTGACCACAAATCATGCCACCATCATCGGATCCGGCAACGAAGCGATTGGGGACAGAGGGTATACGCGGCCAGCTCTATACACTTGGCATGAAGTAGAAATGACGAACCCGTTCAGCCCTCCCGTCTCTCGTATATCAATACTCTCGGGTGTCCATAGTGAAGCGAAGTGTACTACGACGACTAACACCGCTACTACTCTATTCAAGGCAGCGAGACCTTCTCGGGAGCTAATGTACCCTTTAACGTGGACTACGTCAATCAAACCCCTTCTTTTTAAACGCTTCGCTCTACCACCACCGTTCGAGGCTAAGTCTTAGCCTAAGCAATAATAAACCGACAAATTATCGTATAGACCATTTCCCGTGCTGCCCGAATCTCCCATCCCATGGCAAGCGAGCTGCATAAGACGCCTGCTATGCGTATTGTAGATACACAAGCTTGGCACCCTATGGGCAACCAAACTAGAATAAGCGCGTGCGACGCCCTTTCGACCACCGGGAAATGTAGTCCTTCGTTACCAATCGTGACACGAGCCCGGTGCTCTAGAGCCTGACGTGGTATCAATAATTTCACATACAGCGGTATCGCTTTGGAATCAAGACTAGTTGTCTTCGTTTGATGGTGGGCAGGAAGGTTAGGTTAGTGATCCCATTTGGAACTGTTTCTCGTGGTGCTTATCATTTCATTCGATTTTGGTTCTCGCTATGCTTTCGATCAACCAGATCAGGTGTTGTGGTAAAAGATAGTTGTGAAAAAGAACGAGCCATTCGGATCACCCACATGAATCCAAACACCACCCACCAAGTCTGGGAAAACCGAACGAATTCCCTTATGAGAAATTAAGCGCCTAGTAATGATTGGGTAGATTGTGCAGGGTTAGAATTCATAACCACAACCCATCTTTCGATCTCGTTTGTTTAGTTCGATACTTTAATTCTAAATATATACACACGATACTTTGAATGATCTTATGATCGTCAACTATCGTTCACACTTATGCAAGGGGTACATTTGCTATATGTACAAAAATAGCAATCCATATACGCTCTCAGCAAAATTCAAACCACATCGTCAAAAGTCAACATCAGTCACACTACTCGGACTTTCATGCTAAGTCGAAAAGCTGAAGCGATCCGGTCTGTAATTTTCGCCTAAAGAAAGGAGTTACCAATAATCCCAGCACTTCTTCTCACTACGAACTTAAAAGATTCCGTCTGGGACACGTCCGTGACCTATCCAGAAGCGATAACGCAACATAAGCAAATAGAGGCGGTAACCCCATCTCATACAGAGCTGCAGGTACCCGTCACATCGATGAGCCACCACCGTCATACAAATGTATCTCGTAGAAAAAATAAACAAGACGATAAATACTAAGAAAACAGCCAGGTCGAGAGCCCTAACTTTAAGAAATAGGAAACGGGGTTCATATGTATGATGGGTGGATATCATAGTATGTACTTGAGTATTACTGTCGTTACGCCGTTTCTATTCTCCCTTTCTGCTTTTGTGCTATCCCTCTTCCCATCCATCTCAATTTCCTCCATCAAATATGGCTAGTATCCAACCCTATGCTTTCATGTGTCCCCTACGATATCCATTCCGATAGTTCCAGTTCCAGTTCCTATGGTCTGTCCCAGTACTTGCGTTGTGCTCACTGGGAAGATAAACAATAGTTGGACTTGTAAACGTCTGTGTGTTGGGGCTAGCAGTTACCGACAGGTTGTACCCAGTTTGACGTAACATATGTTTACAAATTCTTATCCAACTTTACCTTCTACTCTCTCCCCTTCTAACTTGTGTCCTGCGAACCAGAAAGTTGGCACCTCGCACAAAGATTCCTCTTTAAATTTCCGGTAGCGAGACAATAGAAGTTTCTTTTGTACCCGTGTGACGAATATCCCGCTTTCCCGCCCCTGTCTCGCCTTTCTCTCTCTCCTTTCTGTGTATGTGTATCTGTGTTCCCCTTTTTAACCATATCGCTTACTCTCGTCCTCGTACCTGAACTAATGATATCCTCGCTCTCTATCTGGCGTTACCCAAGATCTATGGCTTTAGTGATAGATCTATATCTTTTACAACTTTACTGCTGTAACATCTTTTCTCCTTGTTTGCTTGCTTGCTTGCTCGTTATCTCTCAGTCAGCCGAGATTAGTATCAAGGCACAAAAGGGGGACAAAGCACAGCTCGAATCCTCCATCCCGCTTTCAAATACCTACTTGAGGTTAAGTCAAGAGAGCTCTCACGGCGAGATATGGACTACGTACGCACAGACTAAGTACACGTAGTCATACATACATACGTCCAGACCAGGGGCCAGGGGTAGCTTACAATGCATGTATCCACCCGGGTTTGCCTACCTGCCTACCCGCCCGCTTCCAGCAACATTCTTAAATCCCGACGGAGAGCTGGACGGGGAATGGATACTCACTTTCCCTTTACATGTCCCGTATGTACGTTCGCCGCCGGGCCGCGGAGTGGCTGCGAGAAAAACGCGATGCAGCATCGTCTCAGTGCGTTGCTCGCTAAAAGTTGCTCACGAGGCAGTGTCTTGGTTCATACGTGTGAGGATAGGGCAGTGGAGGATATTCCCTATAGTTTCCAACAAGGCTCTAGTGACTTCTACCGTAATGGCCAGTAACAGATTGTAGCCGACTATCAGCAGTTCAGAAATAGCCGGTGGGAGACTTTTTCAACTCATCGAGTTTAAGTTGCCACCCATCTTAACTCGCCTGATGTGCAACTCGATTAAGTTTAGAAGAGATAATACTCTTCTTCAAGAACCAGAATATCAGGTTTAGCTAAAATGTTGCCTGGTGTTTGTAGAATAAACATGTACTATGGTGGTAACAATATTTGTTACAAGACAAAGTTTCTACCTGTACATTCCAAACTTACGTATATTAAGTCAACATTCCGTGTTGGCGGCTGTCCTATATTAAGGCAACTATATGATTTTAGTTTATCGTTTATCACGACAGACTTGATTTCTTTGTGATGTAGACCACTAGCTAGTATCTCGAGTATATTCTCAAGGGCTCAGTAGATATTATCACTAGACTTAAACACACAATTATCAAAGATCAAGTTTGATTTTTCTCAACCCGAAACCGTAGGAGGTACAAGTAATTATTCATGATATCCGCATGCTATGTATGTTGTGTAAACTTTATTAGACGCACAAAAAATAACCGAAGGTGACCTGGTGTACTCATGGATTAGAGAAGAAGACGGACAACGCCGTCCGGCGATGAGCGAGTGGGATACCTAATTACTAGTTATATTCAGCTTTTATAAACGAGGTTATGAGAACTTGCAAAGTACAATTTGAGATTTTCCTGTGTCAACTTGAGCAAGAAAATTTGTTTCAGTAATAGACACTTAAATTAGACTACGTAACTCTGAACCCGGGTGAGAAAAGCGCCACTGTATTTTATATGACGTTATAAGCCGGCAATGCCCAAGACAGAATGAATCAAGCCTCTGCTATGGGTATGATACTAGGGAAATAACGTATGCATGAACTCCGCGACTGAAGTGGCACGGATTCAAATCGTCTTTCAACGTTGTGTCACGTATCTAGCAACAGGTGACACAACCCAGCTCTAACGTCCGCAAGTTTCCAGTTGGCCGGTAAGCCGCGGACGCTTGCGGGTAAATGCTTAGCAAGCACGTCTTCGTCTATCGATCTATCCAAAGCATGATCCCATTCTAAATTAACCTGTTCTCTGCTGTGTATCCTTTCCTCTATATCACATGCCTTTATACGGGACAATGCAACCGGGGAGATTTAAATACATGAGATGAATGAGCTTCTATATCTCCTGATAGAAGTATCCTTGGATTTGACACGGTGATAAACATACGGTGGCTCAAAGCCTTACGGCCGTTGCGAGGCAGGGCCATTTTCTCGGACAAGCTTTTTGAGAGATCACAAGTCGAACACAAGCGATTTGACGGTGCACGACAGTTTTTATATCTGGGTAGCTTAGGGTACACCCACCTTTCTCTCCTTAGTACATGGCGTATCACTACCGTCACCTGCGAGTTACTATGGCACTACAGAATAAGGTAGAGATGACGATATGGAAAAGAAACATACAATCATGTAAGCCAAACATTTAGATGGACCGGTATTTTGCTCTAGGAGAAAATAACAAAAGAACGGAAAGTATTTGATCATAGTTGAGCAATCCACCTCAGAAAACTCTATACACTTGTTTCACAAGATTACGCCGTAGGAAAAAAAGATCTCGCTCCCCTTTCATGCACTACTCATACACCGTTCTACCCGCCTACTTCCAGTAACGTAGTTCTGTGTCTCCGCGCCGCCTCGGAAGATTCTCGTAGATCTTTCAGCCGTGAGGGGAAAATTAAACGAGCATGTCTCGGGACCTGACCTGTCCTGACCTGATCTGATGCAGGCGAAGACAGAAGGCAAAAGGATGATACAAGACAAAAGGCCACCCCCTTTCTTGCCCTACCTACTTTGTTCCAGAGTGACCTGACATTATCATCCTCATACACAGCTACTACTACAAGCCTACCTACCTACTTACGTTCAGCGCCTGTGTCCTAAACCATCATTGTCAGTCGGAATCGTAGACATCTGTACCTAGGCAAGTGACGAGTAGTACGAAACCCAAACACAAACCCAAACCCACAAGGGGACAGAAAAAGTCCCTCCCCACCTTACCTACCCCCTTTACCCCTTTTCGCTGTCTCCGAGCTACACATACACGTACACATACACATACACCGAAGAAGAACACACGCACAGAGGTCTGTATCCCTCGTCTATCCGACCTATCGCGAATTTTCGATGGAAAAAGGTCAGCTGACTAACTGACCTCTCTCCCTGACCTATCAGGTATGTAGATGTATAGGTTATGCCCGTACGTACATGTGCCGTCTGACGTGATCTGGTAGCGTCAATATGATATACACCCCATACGCAAACTGTATGCACATTGCACATAGCGAGGGATACCTAACAATCACCATTTATTGTGTTGGTTAGCAAGCAGAGTAGAGTAGACACAACATAGCATAGCACAGCATAGTATAGCATACATAATATCTGATGAAATAGTGTATTACAGAGGGGACAAAGTAATGCATACTTTCGCCAATATCAGGCCGCTGCTGTTCCTCGCATCATCAATCACTATACCTAACAAACAAGCATTACGTGGCCTACCTACAAACCCCCCTATATTCCTACCTATAATAATCCGCATATTACTTTAACGCCCATCGTTCATCGAACTGCCTGCCCTTGCAATGTAGTGTAGCGTAATCTAGTATATAGGTAACTAAGTACCAATGGCCCATATACAATATCATCTGTAAACGTTAAATTTATCTAGACTAAGGGAGAGTAAGTGCGTGATTAACGATCTACTGCTGCAACAAGAACATCGGGCGTTTCCTAAACATGTAGACATTGCTCTAGGACTCCATACGCCCAAACTCGTATAGGTCAACAATTATAGTGCCTCTTTCACGATGACCACGCCGAGAGACTGCTACCTGTCTTCTCGCAGAGATAAATCTCAGTTTACAGCATGCGTCTTGTAACGAGTTAGCCTTTAGCACTACTATTCTTAGTTGATCTTAGTGAAGAATTCCCATGAGAAGACTAGTCCAACTCATTCATCTGCTTACGAAAAGGAAGTGGACTGTCTCGTTTAATAAAAACTTCTACAAGCTCTAGAATGTGCAGTTTATTTTCTATTCTGTACAATGTACTCTGTCATTCAACGAGATGCTTAGGGGGTTAAAGTAAGTACTATATCCAACAGGCACCCCTCCCCCCCCAAACAGGCAAGTGATATGACATGAAAAGCAACATAAATATACGCCGCGCAATGTACAAAAAAAAAAAAACGCTTGTGCAGATACATATGATATAAGACGTCTTCGAGGCTGAGTGAGAAAATAGGCCCGTTCTACCCGTTACAAGCGTGCTTGGATCGGAGACAAGTTGGCCTCGTTGGGCCATTGCGCGTCAGGCCATACGTGACGAATGGCCTCCCAGATGTGGCTAGTAGAACACCAGGGTTAGTTTAAACAAAGTCCTGGACATAGTATGATATAGGCGGCCATGAATATGGGCTTTGGTAACATACCTGACATAAATGATTTTGAGACCATCCCTTACTTCAGCGGGTACCTCTCGAGTGTCTTTTTCATTCTGTGCTGGGAGAATAACTGTTTTCACGCCAGCTCGATAGGCTCCAATAAGCTTCTCCTTAATTCCTCCAACCTTCTTGACATGACCAGAAAGCTGAAACTCGCCCTATGTCTAACGTTAGCGTGCTTGATCGGTAGATGTCTAAGATTCATCTGAGACGTACAGTCATTGCCATTGTGGGTGGAACAGATCGCCCCGAGAAAAGTGAGATGAGCGCAATGGCTTGAGCCATGCCACTTGAAGGTCCATCTTTGGGAACTGCTCCAGAAGGGCAATGGACGTGCAGACTACGATTCTTCATGATGTTTTCAGTTGGTTCGCGAGTGAGCCCAAGTTCGTAAGCATGGTTCCGTACCCAGCTCCTAGCAACCTTGACACTTTCCATGAGGACTTTGCCCAGATTGCCTGTGAGCTCCACACTTCCATCGCCAGGCATATCAAGGACCTCGATGAATAGTATACCTCCGTTACCACCGGAACTATAAGCTACTAGGCCGGTAACAATACCAGGCTGACTGGTTTTCTCCGCAATTTCATCCTCAAACCTTTCTATTCCTAAAATAGCCTCGAGATCTTCAACGGTCAGATCTGCTCGATATGTCTCAGGCTTACCATGGTCGTTCGCTTCTACAAACTGAACAGCCTTGGCACGGCACACAGATCCAATTTCTCGCTCTAGATTTCGAACCCCTGACTCCCGAGTGTAGGACTCAATGATCTTGGACACCACTTCCTCGCTAAACTTGACCTGATCTTCTTGAAGTCCATTGACTCGGATTTGTTTGGGGACAAGGTGGCGTAGAGCGATGTGGCGCTTCTCGAGAGTGGTGTAGCCAGAAAATTCAAGGGTTTCCATTCGATCCAGTAACGGGCCGGGTATCGTATCTAGGCTGTTTGCTGTGGCAATGAATAGGACCTTACTAAGATCGATGGGGGTGTTCACGTAGTGATCTGTGAATGTGTGATTCTGCTCAGGGTCAAGGACCTCAAGCATCGCAGCTGATGGGTCACCGTTGTGGTTTGCCATACCCAACTTGTCAATTTCGTCCAACAGGAAGACAGGATTGGCAACTCCGACTTTCCTGAGACCTTGTACAATCAAACCGGGCATCGCAGCAACATATGTCCTACGATGACCCCTGATTTCTGCCTCATCCCTGACACCGCCAAGTGAGATGCGGTGGAACTTACGCCCGAGAGCTGTAGCAATAGACCGGGCTATGCTCGTTTTGCCTACGCCTGGAGGGCCGACAAGAAGTAAGATTGGTGCCCTCTCAGTTCGCCGCTTGCTTTGGAGCATCTGGACTCTGACGCCGCTCGCCTTGATCTTCTCTTCCAGCTCCAAGTCTAGAGATGTGTTGTCCTTTGCGGTCGTTTTACTTGATTCGAGAGCAGCAGTTTCTTGCTCGGCTTCCTTCACTTGTCGATCGACAGCCTCATTGGCAGACTGCATCAACCTTACGATAGTAAGATATGACAGCAGCCGCTTCTTCACCTTTTCTATTCCGTAATGATCATTGTCGAGCTGCTTGCGCGCAGCCTCCAGAGTACCAGTACCAATGGGATCATCAGTCACAATAGACCAAGGGATTTCTGCCAAGGTCTCGAGATATGTCCTCACAACTTGGTACTCGGCCTGAGCGGGCATCATTTGCTTGAGGCGTTTGAACTCTCGTTCTGCAACCTTGGCGGCCTCAGCGGGTAGCTTAGCATCCTCTATTTTCTTCTCGAGCTCTTGCAACTCGTCCGGATCTTGCTGTTCATTTTGTCCAGCCCCAGCACCAGGCATACCATTGAAGTTGAAGCCTGCCGGCGGGCCCCCAAGCCCGGGAACTTGCATCTTCCTGATATTCCTCTTGTTCATCTTTTCCATGTCTTCCTGGTCTATGCGGATTGGGATGGTGGTACTTGTTACCGTAGTGACATTGATGTTGCCTTTTATATCGTCGATTTGCCGCTCCATCAGCTCGATTACCTTCTGCATTCGCTTCTGAACATCGACGGCGGCTAGCACTTGCAGTTTATCTTCGTACGAAGCTACCACCACGTTCATCATGAAATCAGCTAGGGACCCACCCTCTATCGGCTGTTTTCTCGCTATGAACTGTTCTAATCGTCGCGAGAGGAGTGGATTCAGGCCAGCGGAGCTGCTTGATAAGAGGAATGCCGATACCCTCAGGTAGGAAACAAGCTCCCGCGAGAGGCGCTTGAGGGTCCCGAATAGCTCATCGTACTCGTCAGTGGTGATTTCTCGGCCGACGGAGTCGGCATGGGAGTTGACCTTGGCTTCAAAGAAAGGCTGGTCCTGGGTCACCTTGTCGACGGAGACGCGCGATATGCCCTGAACCAGCAGGATGAACTCGGCGCCATTCTGGCCCTGGATGCCGGTGATCTTGGCCGTGACACCGTAGCCGTATAGCCGGTCCTTTTTCAAGTTCCTGTTGTCGGGCTCCAGCAAGTCGTTGTACTGTTCGGGGTCTTTCTCCCGCAGCAATTGGCCACGGTCCTTCTCTAGCAGGAGCTGGCCGCGTCGGCTCAGCAGGGGGGAGGTGAGAGGCACGCAAGCTACCGGAACCTGGTCAACTCGCCTCGAACCCTTTGAAGCGCGTGTATAGACGTTTGAAATGAGGGCGGGTATGTCGGAACGGCTAGGAGGCACGGGGATGCGCAAGAGAGAGCCGGGAAACAACACGGTGCCCTTAGCTAACGGGACAACGGGAACAACTGTGGATTGCGACATAGACGCCATCTTTCAATCGTCTTATCCTTGCGACTACCAATTATTGATGCTCACGATATGATTCGAGGTGGCAAGGAGTGCTGGTTGGTGGAACCGAAGTCGTGTGCTTGTTTATATGTCCTAGTATGATGGATTGGGTTGGCTGATGGATGAGATGGAGGGAGGGATGGAAATTTGGAGAGCGTGGGGAGAGTCAGAATTATTATTACAAGGTCTAATAGGTTCGATGAAGAGGGTGGGAAAAGTAAGACGAGCGGCGGTGTTGGTGGTGGTGGTGGTGGCGGCGGCGGCGGCAGCGTCAGAGCCTTGGATGATGGTTTGGGAATGGGGTCATGGCCATATACAAGCTCGGTCTACTGGTCGGCCTCTGCTGCTTCCTCGTCACTGCCCGTCACAGTGCTGGTAGCGATGACAGCAGGGACTACCGAGGCTTGATTCTAGGTACGCTAGGGTCATTTAAAGAGGGTCATTCCTGGGGACTGCATGCTAGTGACTTGACTACAACTCTAGCAAAGCCCGAGATCATTACCACGTGATAATCTCTTCCCACATGCCTTGTTTCTACACCTTGATACAAGAAAGGGGAAGCGAATGAAAATATGGCTATGCTGTGAATATTTTGATATTTAATGCATTAATCGATATAAGCTGAGAAAAATTTTTCTATAGTTGCTGTCTCGGTCTTTGGTGTTAGGTAGTCTGACTAATAATGTGCTGAGCTGCTGAAGCACAGTGGACTCAGCCGCCCGAGTACCCCGCTACCAATGCCTTAGGTGACCTACCTAGCTGACCAGGAGCGCCCAGACAGACCCCGAAGCCTTAAAGCCCCCAATACCTTAGCGCTAATGGATGGACCTTACCTAGATATACTTTGGATAAGAGGCTATCTATGGATACTTAGGTACAAGCAACCAGGAAAATCAATTAACGCCCTTTTTGATACTACCTACCCGTAAGGCGCGTCTTACCTTCTCCATCACGCGTCTCCTACCCACCGTTGTATTACGTGTCCGTTCGCCCACCATTATCATAGCTTTGCAAAAAAGTAAAACCCAAGCACCACAATCAGACGAAAAGGGAAAGAAGAAAACATGAGCGGTTCGTAGGCTCATCCGGAGATCGCACAGATCTTCAATACTGACAAGATCTACCATCGCAGCATACGGCGGCGGGTATCAGACAACATCGTACGGTGCCACGGGCGGCGACGATGGCGGTGGTTTCATGTGGGGTTCTCAAGGCGGCAGCCAGTCCGCCGTGAAGGTATACATAACCTATTTACTTATTTATATCGCACCTCGACGCAAAAAAAGGGACAAGAAAAAAAAAGAAAGGGGGAAAAAAAGCAAGAAAAAAAAAAGAACCATGCTAACTAACATCCCTCCCCCACCCACAGCCTATCAACGACGAATCCCTCCGCCCCGTAACAATCAAGCAGATAATCGACGCGGAGCCCGCGTACGCCGGCGACGCCTCGTTCCGCATCGACGGGCTGGACGTAAAACAAGTAACGATAGTTGGCATGGTGCGCGTGATCAACCAACAGACAACGAACATCACATACCGCATCGACGACGGCACGGGCGTGATCGAGGTGAAGCAATGGCTAGACGCAGACAAACAACAGGATCCCTCAGCACCCGCAGTAGCCTTCCGTGAAGCGGACTACGTGCGCGTCTGGGGCCGTCTCAAGTCCTTCAGCAACAAGCGACATATCGGCGCGCACGTCATCAAGCCCGTGCGCGACTTCAACGAGGTCAACTACCACCTCCTCGAGGCCACATACGTGCACCTATTCTTCACGCGCGGCGGCCCACCGCAACAAGACGGTGGAGCAGGGATGGGTGGGATGGGCGGCGGAGGTGGTGGAGGTGGGGATAACAACGATAGCATGTTCGTCGATGATGGGAACGACGCGAGGTATAGGGGGTATTCGAACAAGGCGAAGAAGATGTACGATTACCTCATGCGCAGCGGGAATCCTAGCGAGGGCATACACATGCAGGTCATTGCGCGCGAGGCGGGCATGACGATCCAGGACGTCATGGCGGGCGCTGAGGAGTTGTCGAATCACGGCACGATTTACACGACGATGGACGACGAGACTTACGCCATCCTGGACCGTTAGTAGGTAATCAGTCGCATGTGAACTGGGGATTGAGGATAGGGGATAGAGATCTCATGTGTCAAACCAACCAAATACGATAATGGAGATACAATCACAATTGCGCCTGGTCCGCTTCTCTAGCCGTGGGAAAAAGAGGATTATGCTATGAGATGAGTTAGGCCGTTTGGTTTGGTATTTACGACATTGACCACGGGGACCTGAGGACGCTTCATAGTCAGGGATAGACGGAAGCACGAAGAACTGACCGACATCCCTTTTTTACCAGATTCATCTGAAGAAGCGGAAGAAAGCACCGAAAGATAACGAATGACTTGTACGTTACCAGGCTAAACTAAGCTACCTCTACATAAGAAGAGAAGGAATAAAAATAGCCAGCAGAGAAAGCAAATGCTACCTCAAATCTAACATATCAACCTCCAAAATTGACAGATACTATTGTTGAAACCTATTCCTACTTCTTTTTTTCTCATTTTCCCTTCTTCCTTTTCTCTCCCCTCTCTCCTTATTTTTCTTTGTCTTCCTCCTCCCTGTCAGTATGAGTGTTGAACTAGATGAGAAAAAGACAAGCAGCCCTGGTACAATCAAGTGAGCAAGCGACTAACGGTGAGTTTGCATGCATGCATGTGCGAAGAAAACAAATAAAGCAACGCAAACTAAATGACAACCAACAGAAAAGCAGAAGAAAGGCAAATAAATACGCGAAAACTAAAGCGCCAGCCACGGTAGCTAGATGCAGCAGCAATATCAATCAATCAATCAATCGATCAATCAAATCAATCATTCCTAAATCAAAATGACGACCTGTCTCATCGTTAATTTGCCTTCATGATCATCGTCAATCAAGCACATCACGCGAGCACCAGGGACGCGAGATGCATGTCGAAGATGGTCGGAAACGAGAGTGAGAGGACTCAAGATCTGGAGTGGAAAGAGCGAAAGAAAGACTGATAGACGGATGGATGGGTAGGTGGGTGAGAGGGTGAGATAAGGAGAAAGCAAAAGCAAGGAGCGAGAGGAAAAGAACGTGTCCTGACTGTCTGTCTGCCTGTGTGTCATGTCATCAAAGTCAAATGTCATCAGCAACATACGTCGTCAATCATCATCCAGTTCATCACTCATGTTTGCGGTTTCTGTCAGTTAACTCCTCTCCTCTCCTCTCCCCTCCCGCCCAGGCTTCTACCCTACTCTAACCCCCACCATCGACTTCATAGCGCGCCTTTGTGAGAGAAGCCACTATGAAGTTTGATGGGGATCGAGTGAGCAAGAGTTAGCTTGCGGGGCTCGCGCACCATGATGGTGAGGCGCACTGGAGCGTGGGCAGACGGTTTACTACAGGTAGCCGCCAAGTCAGCACCTAGGTAGACATCGCGCTTGATCTCGAACCCGAACTTCTGGTAGTACCCGTTGTTCTTCTCCGAGCTCGACTCAAGATACATGGCGCGGCCCTCGGCGTCAGCCTATATATAATGCTATTGTTAGTCCCTAGAGCTTCCTCAGATGTTTATGCCAATGTGATGTGCTTTCCTCGCATAGAAATGCAACTCAGAATTGAATGAAGGAGTATAGGACCAGTTGTTAAGATCCATCAAATGTGATGCGAATAGGGGTAAGAGGGTAGGGTAATAGTGGGTCAAGATAAGGGCTATATAAAATATATGTGTAAGTGGAAATATAAGAACATATTAAGACGCACCTTGGCAGCCATCTGGTCGATGAGCTTTCTCGCGTAGCCGCGGCGCTGACCGCTGGGTTTAGTACCTAGGTACACCAGATAGTAGCAGTCGTCATCCCTATCTCCCATGACCTCCTTCTTCGTGTCATGAAGAAGGGGGAGTAGCTCGCTGTAGTAGCGTCTCCGACCCTCGGCCGACAGTTGATAGTAGAGTCTCCACATACCACTGCGCAGGATAGTCAGCCAGTCATCTGAATCCTTGCCGGGTGGCATCCTGTGCACCGACGGTCAGCAGCTTTGTCTAAGTTTTACGAGCAATGAACGCAATTAATTCACTTAAGTAAGACTGGGGTATGTGTTTAACTTACCAGAGCGCTACTGCCTCGTAGTCGGGCCCGATGGTCGTCACGACACCCTTGTAGCAGTGGGCCGCCACGATGTAATTGAAGATGTCAACATGCAGCCTCCACTTAGCCTCATCGTCGTCCTTGGCATCTTCGGCATCGAGGAGATACTGTGCTAGCTCGTCAGTAGCAAAGGCTTGCGCCAACGAGAGCGCTGCTTCCTTGCACTCCGAGATGCCAATGGCGCGGACTTGGTCCTCCCACTTGATGGGGACAAGAGAACGTTTCTTTGTCTCAACAAGGGTGGTGACGTTACTGCTTACGTGCGCCATGTTGGGTTAAGTTGAGTTGAAAGTTTCTTGTTGACGTCTTAACCGACTATAGACAGATAGACAGACTCCGAGTTAGCAACAGGAAGGAGTTGGTTGAAATGCATTTCTTGCTTCGTTTAGTTTAAATACTTACTTTACGTTGATCTTAAAGAATTAATATTCTGTATACTATCACCCGTATGAACTCTTGAGAGTTGACTTCTGGTAATAGGCATAAATCTATTGGGATGCGATAGGCAATTGAGGCTCGTTCGTAGGTCCACAGACATCAATGTAGATGTGCTCGCAAATGACTCTAAAAAATTGAAGTGTTGTACTTTGGATGTATTTAACGCCGTCACAGATGATGTTGTGAGGACGAAGGACAACAACGACAAGGGGGAATAGAGAGAAGTATAAATTGAAGCGACTTAAGTTGTGTTATTGATCGAAATCGTGTATTGACACAGAAGTAAGAGATTGTCTTTAAGAGATAGTTCTAGGATAAATAAGCGACGACAATGTGGTCCGTCTGAAGTGGTTAGACCCTAGCAAGGCGGTGAGCCCTTTGCTATTTGTAAGAGCAATAAGCTCTGACTCTGGTATGTATTTCTGGAGATACTTGATGACTGGAAAAGGTTGGGCTTGTTAGTTCTTGAGAGACAGTTTCCGACTTCAGAAGAGAGACGTAGAGAGAGAAAGGGAGGAAACTAGGCACTGCGGGTCTCACGGGTTCTTAAGAGTGGCAACACAAGGAAAGAAAGAGAGAGAGCTGTACACATAGCACAGTGTAAAGAGGTCGATTCCAAGCTGGGGCGTGGGATGCCATGCAGATACTCTGACAAGCAAGTAGTCAGCTTGAGCCGCAAATGCGCGTACTGGGTACAATTACAAGCAATAACAGCGCGAGCACCCAATGCAGAGGCGCCCTCTACGGACTAGGCACCTCATCGTGGAGCGAGCTATTGGTCGACATCATCGACGGAGCAAACGGCAATGGCCGCCTAGGCCGAAGTATTACACTCGCATGCGTGCCACGGTCACAGTGCGGCAGACCCAGCTTATCGGAACCTAAGCAAACGCGGAGACGGAGAAGTCACCAGAGCTCGTGCACGGCGAGATATGCAGGTCGGTGGACGGGATTGGCGGAACTGATTAGGGTGACAAGGTTGGCTGTGTGTGTGTGAACGGATATGGGAGACTAGCAGCAAAGACTTCTGGCATATGCAATGCAACTAGCATTACTATGTCAGACAATCCCTTTCTCGGCGTGGCCAAGGTGGGGTTGTTCTAGCCAACTGGCCAGCCCATCTCCCATTCATTCTGGTGGTTAGGGATCTTGTGATCATATTAACTGATCACATAAGTATCGGCTAACGGCTAACGATACCTCGGGCGAGTTCCAACTTCCAGGAGACTAGGTTAGGTAACCTCTTGAGACACTTGTTCCCCGTGTCCCGCTCCGGTTGTTATTGTTGTTGTTAAATCGAACCCGTATCCCCATCTACAAGGTAAATCCCTCGCGGGTTTGCCGCTCTTATCTGGATAAGGTGACTCAAATCAAATCAAGGCTCAAATCAAATAAACATAGTGGCCCACCTCGTCACATAATGTCGTCACACTCTCTATACGCAGGGACATAGGCCACGGGGGCTCAAGGATTGGTAAGATTGGTAAGAGTTGGGTTGGAATTGTACCACCGTGGGATGGGTACGGGCGACCTTCACAATCCCTTGCCTCGCATCGCATGTTGGAAATATCGTTTGATTGGCTTGGCATGTCGCAGCCACCCAAAAACGTCTCTTGTTGGTTTATCTGAATATTTGTGTTGCGGTTATTTGGCCTCTTTATCGGCGGAACAACAAAAAAATAGCCCGGCTTCGGAGAACCGACAAGGGCTGGGGATATCTAGTAAATGTTTGTCAACCGCAAAACAGGATACCATCTCTAGCCTCTAGTCGCTTGACTGATCTATATCTTTCGTGACCCAGTTTCAAAGCGTTTGTAACTTCTTAATCGTATCTTTCACTTTTTTTTTTCTTTCATTCTTTCTCATAATATTTTCATCCGTCTCTACGGCCAATCGTAGAGTTATCTACATGCGTCTAATTTCCTGTTCGTTGGTGTATTTCTCGAGACCCGAGTCGAGATGACTCCACCATTCAAAGAGCATTGATTCGCAGATGAGTTTGAACCAAGGCGTGAACTTCAGTGTAGTGTCTTTGAATAGAGCCTTGAGCTCATCTTGAGTAACGTATTTGGCGTCGCGGACTTCATTAGGGTTTAGGTCAAGATCAACATTGGCCTTAATGAAAAGGATGTAGTCAACTATTTCGACTGTTAGTATATAATACCAAGTAACGTCTTCTCAACTTAAGTGTAGACTAACTCTCGTGTTCGCCCCATTTGCCGTCGCTGGGAGCCAGGTAGTGAATGCGTGTTAGGAAGTGAAAATCCTCGAAAGGAACCTGCTCCTTCTTGATACCAAGTTCATGGTCAAGCTTGCGCTGGGCGGCGCGCTTGACACCGTCAACCGAGTCGGGCAGATTCGAGCCGGTCTCGCCGGGAATGCCGAGAGGGTGAGAGCAACATGTGTTAGTCCACATGTCTGGGAACGTGATCTTTTCGGTGGCTCGCTGCTGGAGGAGCAGTCGGTTCTGGTCGTCGAAGAGGAAGCATGAGAAGGCGCGGTGAAGAAGACCCTTTTCTATGTTGGACATGAGATGGCCTGCCAAGTTTACCGTGTTAGCACTAGAACCGTTGGATCGCATGATCGCGTTCGAGTTTGTTGGAACCCACAAAGCTTCTTGCTCGCTGTGCCTATTGGGTTGTCGTCGTTGTCTAAGACAATGCACACCTCGTCCATCAGGCGTATTTGCTCAGCATCGTGACCCTCGAGTTCAGCAGAGCTTGTGTCAATGTCCGGGAATAGCCTCAGAATAGTCTCAGCCGAGGGAGCGACCTGCATGACTGTGCTCGTAGAAGACGACATTTTCACTCTGTCTCTTTGCGCCGCTCGTGTTGTTCGTTGAAATGGGGTTCCGAGAGAGATTGAGGGAGAGAGGGGCAAAAGGGACCGGCTAGGCTTTATCACCAACGATACAAGCACTTATAATAAATCTAAATCGGATTCGCAGGGGTTCAAAATATATCTAATTGCGCTAACCTAATGACCTAGGACATAGTTGTGTACAGAAAGTACCCGACTGCTGTAGGTTGGGTGGATGGTGTACTATTAGCTACCTAGGGCACTTAGTCCATACGAGGCTTAGTTGTGCTTACCTTAACTTTTATTAGACTACCTAGCGCATCTTTACATGATGCACAGTTGGAGAATTTGTATAACCAGTTCTTTTTACAGTAACAGTTGGATGGAAGCTATACCTTTTTTGGACATAGTGTGGAATTCAACAGAGCAAGTCGGGAGTTTCCCAAGTAAGATGCCCGACGCCCGACACCCGACTGTACCTACCTATAGAATCATGTTATAGCTCCTGTGTACCAAAGATAGCCGAGTCTAGATACGCGGGAATTTATATTGCAATGTAGGTACAGTACGATGATAACCAGATGACGAATTATCTTGGACGTCACCGGTCCAGATCCGAATAGCCTGTCATAGGGGCAGCCGGGAGCAGACCCTACCCAGGTAGTATACAACAATTTCAAAGCTACGCATACATCCAAAACATTTCCTTACTTCATCCAAGATAGGAATACGCAGGCTATGTACAGAGAAATAACACAGCACCGCACCGGATTCAAAGGAACAGGTTGCCCCCGACTTCGGTGTTGACCTGTGCTGCTTGCTTGAGCAGCCGGAGCTGAATGTTCAGAATCGCATTGCTAACCGTAAGATTTCGTAAGCCAGATGAAACAAGAACACGCAAATGTCTCGGATTATGGCATCTCCTTTTGACCCCTCCAAAGTTTCAGCTAGCATGTATGAAAGATAGTAGTGAATATCGGGGGTCGGGAGTCACGGATATGCCAGACGTGTCATATCGGCCAAGACAAATCGCCAAAATCAGAAGTAAATCCTTCTTCTGGAGACGCCGAGTGGTATGTTGTGTAATGCTTGCTCTGAGACGAGGGGGCTCCTGTTGGATTACGCTGCTCAAGAATCTTAATCGGTATTATTGAAGTTCGTAAACCCCGAACACAATGAGACATCACCCCGCAATTCCACGGTGTTCACCTTCGCAAAATGGCCTGTGCCAATGTCGGGCGTACGAAGTAGAAGTACCGATATTCGACCACGACGACCCTGTGGCAGGTTAATTATACTCTAGGTTAACTATACTAGAACCCTCGTGATGGCACAGGTCGGGATGGGCAACCGATCTATTCAACTTACAAGCCCAATCCAACTGTGATTCTGCATCACCATCCTAGCCCCGTTGCATTGCAAAGAATGATTGGAGGACGAAAGAGGTGATGGTTACAATCAATGACGTAGGTTGTAATGCCTGAAGGTTTGTGTAGCCCTCAAAGTTCGTTTGCCAAGGTCCTCATCTCCTCACAGTATTGATAGAAGTCGGCTGGGGGCCGGCAATTGTTGCGCGTGGTAGACAATTCCGAGATGTCGTCAAATGCCATGATATGAAAACCGCTTATCACACACTCTATACTCTTAGAGACGAGGTGATAACCAAAAGTCAGAAAGCGGATTGCAAATCACTTCCAAGAAATAGCAGTCAACGCATTCACTAATAGCTACATGCGAAAGCTAGAGTTCCAGAACTGAACGTATAGGTTGAGTTTTTACTAATTCGGTGTGGCATAGACTAAGTCCGTACGAGAGAACATCTCTCAAAGCTTCCCTAATATTTCTTTTCACGGCGTCTATATTCACATGTATTGCTAATGATGGTACCCGTAAGCCATCGTCGGGTGTAACCTTTATAACGACATCGTTTACCATCACATTATCTTGAGTATCTTTTTTTTTTCTTTTTTTTTCTTTCTTTCTTTCCCTTTCTTTCCTTTTGGGCTTTTCCCCAGAGTGCTCATACCTCCATCCCTGCCTAATGCACCGGAGAAGGACCTCCAGGATTAGGTAATAGCGATGCGCGTTTATTCATAAAGCCTCCAATCACAGATTAAATCCGACCCAACAACTATACGTACTAACATATTACATACATACAGCCGGCCTAACACCATTTCAAGGTGGGATAATCACTCATCAACTTTTAATCCACCAGGAAAGTACAGGGAACTTCCCCAGATAGAACAAGGTAGACGCTGATAACTACCGGACTAGCACACCAATCATTGGATAGTAAGTACCTACTGATCGGGAGGTGCTATGCATCTGACGTCTACACTAGCTTATGGGACCAACCCCACCCATCTAGAAGTGAAGTTTCTGTGGGGCTCAGTCATCCCATATACCTGCACTAGTACTCCGTAGCTAAGACGTTAGTGCTACTGCACCTACGCTTTGATAGGCTGGTTCCAACTCCCCAGACCATCACCCTACGTATACATCATTCTTTATCTGCATTTTTAAGAAAAAGAAAGAAGCGATATCGCGCCTATAATCCCTCTGTTATCATTAAAACCCCTCGAGAAAAGAGGAAGAAAAGTCACGTGAGAAGCTCAAGTACGAACGAAATGTCATCCACTGAGGTAGACGTGGAAGACGAATCCGGAAGATGCTCATGCCTCGGCCCGCTGTCCTGTGTACCGGTCGAGATAGAGGATTTCGAGTCTGGCTTTACAGGTCGGAGCGCATTCCTCGCGTGGCCGTTATTCGGCGCGTTGATTTTCGACAACGAGAGTAGTGATGCGCGGGATCATTGTGCGAACGAGCGGAGTGAGTATCAATCAAATCAAATCAATGCGCCTCCCTTTACCCTCACATTCCAATTAAATCTAAGATACATATTTATATACACCTGTAACAAAAATCACGAAGCATTTGACGAGATAAACCCAAAGAAACTAAACTAACAAGCCGCAGCATTCCTCGCCTCGCTCAAGCTAAGCATCATGATGTCCGTGGTGGCCGTGGCCATCGCCGTGTCCTTCCACCTGCGCTCGGCGCCGTCAGCACTGGAGCAGCGTATCGCGCGGCCCCTGGGCTTGATCTTCTGGCTGCTCTCTGTAGCCTGTCTGGCGGCCGGGCTGGGGAACTACGTTAAGACCGTCAACAAATATAGACAGACTGTGTCTTTTGTGGAGAGTGTGTGGCGTTCTCTGGTATGCTTTACTTCTTTGTTATATACTTCTCTGTATATTTTGCGGTCACACACACACACACACACACACACACACACACACACACACACATATATATATAGATAGTACGCATGTGTGTCTACAAGTCTATATACCCCCCGATTCATCATGATTTATCTCGTGCCTGAATTCCTTCATACACCCCAAAATCTCAAAGGATACCAGAAAGGGGGCAACTCATCCGAGCGTGTATAAAACTTCGCAAAATTGAGAAGAAAGAAAGAAGTATTATGTTATGAGAATTAATAGTCTTACTAACGACATCACTGCAACAGTCCCTCATATCCTTTATAGCCTTCTCCATCTTCGGGACCTGTGTGGCCCTGATAATCGTCGAC
Source organism: Xylaria sp. FL1042 (assembly GCA_022495085.1). Classification (NCBI taxonomy): domain Eukaryota; kingdom Fungi; phylum Ascomycota; class Sordariomycetes; order Xylariales; family Xylariaceae; genus Xylaria; species Xylaria sp. FL1042. The sequence continues at coordinate 539,769 of MU380134.1, forward strand.
AGAGTACAGGATACTAAATAAGTATATATGTACCAATGACACACTGCTTAAACGGATAATACAAAAGAAGAGACAAGGGGTAAAGTAAAATGACGATAACTAATTCTTTAATGCAAAGAAAGACTCCAAAAAATGCGATGCGAGCGATGCTAATGCTATGCTTATGTACATGGATGATATCATGAGGTCGCGCGCATGCGCAAGGCAAATACCAAAATTGTTCAAATGAGCTAGCGTTCACGCCAACTATCCCGATCCCGCGGCACTCGAAAGTCGGCCACTTGAAATTGTACGCCGACCGTTTAAAAATTCTACTCAACCGTCTTAACCTGCAAGTTACGGCAGATTGCAGAATAAATCCTGCGTCGACGCCGTCTCAAAAACCTTCTGCCCTTTGCTAGTTTCGAGGCCACATCCGCCCACAGTCTTCCTGAACATGAGCTCGAAATCATCTGCGCGGACGCGGAAATCCCGCGAATCCAGCTCAGTGCCTTCCCAAGTCACGATCGGCAAAGCGGTAAGCGGCCAGAGATCCCCGTTATTTGGGAGTGTATCGAGCAAAGATAGCGAAGATAGCTGAATCTCGGGCCCTGACCGGACTTTTTGTCTGATTTTATCGGTATCTTCATAGCTTGTGTCGTCTGGACTCGAACCTTTGGAGCCCGTGTATTCCTCGGGCATAATGTACATTTCACCATGGACCGTCGCTAGATGCTCTACCACTTCTTTCCCGGGATACAAGAACCAGTATCCCCTGACTCGAGCCAACCTCAAGGCGTGCTCCATCCAAGACGAGTGTTGCTTACTGACGACCTTTTCCGAAATCACCGTCGGCGCATCATCAAGAATTTCCTTGGCTTGCATCGTCCTTGAGACAAAGTCGTGGAGTTCCATCCATTTCTCGCCAAGGAAAAGTACTGCGTTACTCGTTGGTGCTTGCCACAGGAAAGGGTTTGGCGTCCCTTTACTTTGTCCACTAATATCCTCGGGATTTCGGAATAGGGGAGGGTTGAATGGCTGTTCGCCATCTAGAGCTACCAAAGGCTGTTCTAGACTGATTCCGAAAAGATGCCGCCCCCAATTGTGAAATTCAGAAGTCGTGGAATACCGATACTCAAGAAGAAAGTATTTCAGGTCTGTCAATGGACGATTAGATTTAATTTCAAAGGATATCAGCCGCCTTAAACTCACAGTTGAAGAATTGAGGTGCGACTTCAGCATGCGGGGAAAGTATTAGGACATGCGACTGTTGCGGCTGTGTAGGCCAGAAAGACTCAAGAAATCGCGTCGAAGTTTCCTCCTCCGTGAGTTTCCGTTGAGATATTCGGTGCCTGAGTGAAATATGGCGTTCATTGGTCGGATTGGGGATGTATGAGGGTGGCCATTGAAACGAATCTAAGAACCTCTTCGTGGATATGTCAATGTGATGAGGAAGCTCGATGGTTATGTGCGGAATAGCACTTGAGGTATAATCAGCTGCGCTAAGAGATCTCAGCAGCCTGATCAAACTTCCCGAAGACTTAGGAGTAGCTTGAATCAAGATGTCAATTTTAATCTTATTCCACACTGCAAATGTGTCAGTAAGTAAACTAGTAATTTTACTAAGAAACCCAATTCGTCTTACTCCGCAATGCTGTGCTGTCTAGTTTTGTTATCCAATCAAGGGACTTTGATGCGAGCCGAGGAAATTCAATCAAAGTAGTCTTAGCGACCTTCACATGTTGTCTTATACCTCGCGTAAAGAAAGCCTCTTCTTGATCTGATCCATCTAGAATGATGGCTTGCGGATGCATATAGGCGTTAATATGGTCTATACAGAATTAGTATTCCCTTTGGCAATAGCTCGGCACCATTATGGCTTTTACATACGGAACCCGCGGAAGACAGACTTCTCTAGTCTTCGGTCCGCCGAAATTCCAGCATAATCAGGACGGGCGTCTTCAATACAGTTAGCTAGGCGATATACTAATAGAGGGTAAATACTACGTAGAAGTGTCATACCATGAAATATGACGACACAAGATTTGTCGATACCATTTATCTCCCACAACTCTTCCATACTTATGCTACTTCGGCCGAGGAGTGCAAAGTGCACGTAGCTCTTCAATCCGGCTCCCATCTGACACGCCATCGGCAGCAGAGTTGAGGCGCTTTTGAGACTGGCGGCTGCGAACAGGACATTTCTGTTGCTGGCCTGGCTTCCTCTCGTGTTTGAAATGGCTTGTAGTGATATCGCCAGGTTAAGAAACCTGATGGGACCATTGAAGTTCCTCTCTATGGTATTCAGCGCCTGCGTTTGCGCCTGCGTGGCGGGGTCTGGGGGGTGCATAGTACCCTCGGAGGGCAGACGATTAGGCCGCGAAGGGTGGTGACCCGGAGAATGAGGGTATTCGGGACGGCGCATACGATTGTTGGGGCCGAGGACGGGAATGTTGTGGACGAAGAGGTAGACCAAGACGCCTACGACGAGGAGCAGGCCGATCCGCTTGAGCGAGCGTCGTGGCGGGACTCGGGTGGGCTGCCAGGAAGACGATCGCCGCTGGCCGGTGCCGGCAGCGAACCTGTGGTCGTCATCCTTCTTGCCCAGCTCCTCGTCGCTCATGAAGAAGCTCCGCATTTTCCTCCATCCAAGCATCGGGATTCCTCCGTGACCGAAACGACAGCGGAAGGTGGGGAGGAGATGGCAGATACTATCTGGTTATCAACGACTTCGAGGAGTTCACTGACGGCGGCATTTCACATGTCGTAACCCGAGCGCCGGGGGAATGAAGGATTGAATGATGGGATGAAGCTCGCTTGCTTGTATTGATGGGCACCGATTGAGGTGGGTGGCGTCTTTTATTTCCCCGGAATCCCCATGAGGTTTTGGCTGATGCACCACCTACACGCGGCCAACCAATATCTGGTAACTATTAAGTAGTAAGCCCAGTCAAGGTAGGTAGTAGCGGAAGAGGCGTGTCAAATTGCCGTAGTGCGTCGTGGACTAGTATAGTAGTACTTCGCATGAACTCCAGTGATGGAGACCCTTTAGTTTAGTAAAAGGCATGAGACAGGTATGCAGTGGCTCTCGGAAGCCTATGCCGCTCACTTTCCGCTCTGGGTTAGCGACCTGTTTAGCTGGTGCAGATGTCTACCCGAGACGCCTGTGGATCTGCTTGTTGCCCCACCACAGCTCCTGCACCTCGTCAACCTCCCGAGGTCCCCAAAGAAAAAAAAAACGAAACCACCGTGGGGCAGCAGGTGAATAGAAGGGGTCCTGGTAGCGGGGCATCATCGAACCCTGGAAATTTTTCCAGCTTCGAATACTTGTATTCAGCTGCCCATATCGCCTCACGGCATCGTCTTCTTTCTCAGCTTCCGCGTAGTTGTGCAGCGCAACTTGGTTCGAGACCGATTCGCCTTAACCCTATACGAGTTGTTCAGGTTTGTGATCGACTGGCAATAGTGTAGATTAAATCAAGATGGCCAAATCTAGGCGAAATAGAGCCAAAGCAGGCCAGCGCTCCGACCCCATCGCGAAACCCGTGAAACCCCCCGCAGACCCGGAGCTGGCTGCGATTCGGGAGAAGAGCATCCTGCCTGTTCTCAAGGATTTGCAGAGCCCCGATCCCAAGAGTCGTACAGCTGCTGCCGGTGCTATCGCCAACATAGTGCAGGATACGAAATGCCGAAAGTTACTTTTAAGGGAGCAAATTGTTCATATTCTTCTTACAGAGACCCTGACCGACGCAAGCTTAGAAAGCAGAGCTGCCGGTTGGGAAATCCTGCGTGTTCTCACCGCCGAGGAAGAAGCCGACTTCTGTGTGCACTTATACCGGATAGATGTCCTCACTGCTGTTCAACATGCTTCTACCAAAGTAGGAAATATCCTAAGCTCATTCATTCTTGTATACACTGACTGATATTGGGATAGATCACCGAAGCCCTTGTCTCGCCAAATGGTGCCTTTAGCAAGAGGTCGAAAGCTGAGCAGGGCTTCATTTGGTGTGTTGCTGAAGCGCTCACTGAAATTATAGCAGCCCTAGCCGCAGCCCAGGATGAGGCCCTTGATGCTTCCAGTCAGAGCCAAGAGATTCTGCAGTTTCTCTTCACCTTAATATCCGCCGACTCTACCACAGCGTCAGTATTGAAGAGCGCACTTTCATGCATGATCACGCTATCCGAGGATAATCGCCAGTTTGTCGAAGCCATACTCGGCGACAGCACGCGTCACTGCTACAAGTACTTGAACACCCTTAAGAACAGCGATGGCCTCAAAGCAGTCCTCGCATGTGGTGTGCTCCACAACGTATTCTCTGTGGTGGAGTGGAACGACCAGAACCCTGGCAGAGATGGTGCCTGTGATGCTGTCCTTGTCCCCACGTTATCCCAGACCCTGGAGCGTACTAGCTTGAACAACCCTATGGCAAACGGACACAGCTCGGCGGGCCCAGCAGATATCTTACAAATAGCGCTCGAAGTCCTGGCATCGGTTGGAACGGCACTCCAAAATTCTCTTGGCAAGGGTACTCGAGCGAAGAAGGAAACTTGGGAAGGAATTGACAAAGACGACGTTATGGATGCCGACGATAACGAAAATGATATATCTGATGGTGATAACCCAGCAGACGAAGATGATGAGATGGGTGAAGACGAAATAGAGGCGGATATGGAAATGGTAACGGGAGCCGACGATGATACAGATGTGCATTCGGGTATCGATGATTTGCCAACATTGAGAGAACTCATACAGAGGGCGATTCCACAAGTGGTGAAACTTTTCCAGAGCATCCAGGGGGAGGATGAGCTGTCGACTTTGATTCGCACCCACGCCCTTACCGCACTCACTAATATTGCATGGACAGTGAGCTGCATCGACTTCAGCGAAGGCGCAAATGCCGCCATATTGCAAGCATGGACACCCGCGGCGAAGCTCGTCTGGAACGATGCAGTAGCACCGGTACTGGCTAGCAATACATCCGATGTTAACTTAGCAACGGTTGTGACCAGTCTAGCATGGGCTCTTGCTCGGACCTTGCATGAGCAATCTCTTCTAAGTGGAGATGAGCAAAAGAAGTTCATATCACTGTATCATGCGTCTAAAAACCTAGACGGAAACCCAGAAGATCCTTTCCAAGGCCTAGGGGTCAAGTGTATAGGTGTCCTTGGCCAGCTAGCTCTCGACCCGGCACCAGTTAGTCTGAACCGCGAAATAGGTGTATTCCTTGTTACAGTGGTTGCTGCGCTGCCCGAAACCCCGGCTGCGGAAGCCGTCGAGGCACTCAACCAGCTATTCGATATCTATGGCGACGAGAAGAGCGCAAACGATAGAGAGGTGTTTTGGAAAGACAATTTCTTGCAACACATAGAGGCAATAGTGCCGAAGGTGAAAGCCATGGTCAAGACGATAGACAAGCGGAAGTCAACTGAACTGCGAGCCCGTGCGGAGGAGGCTAGCTTGAATCTTTCAAGATTCATCCAGTATAAGCAAAAACATCGACCATAGGGTAGTCGATGATCTCAGGCCAAACTTGTTCAAATTTGACGTCAACTATTAGGGACTTAAGCAACGTGTGCTGGTATCGGCTGGGTTGATATATAGGACCATGTCACCTTCATCAAGACGAGTAAGAGACAAAAGGCATGCCAGAGCAATACCGCGATCACCGGAGCCTTCTATGATAGACTAGGCTTACGCACCATGATCGAAGTGGTCATTCAAACATACCTCATCGGTCAGTCCACCGCAACGTGGATAAATCGTCACGAACTTGTGGCGAGCGGTTATAGAGGGAAGATGCGACAAGGCGCGCGAGGAAGCCTCAAGAGAACTAAGGGAGTTAGGTTCGTAGAAAGAGATTCGGTCTATCAATAGAACTCACTTCTTAGCCAGTTCAGAAAATGCCTGCCACATTGTTTGTTTGTTTGCTTGCTTGCTTGTTTCCCGCCCTCATCATCGCCGTCACGTCATAATAATAGTAGTAGTAGTAGTCGTGCAGATGCCTCATGCCTCTCTGCAAATCCTTGCTTAGCAGTCCTTCCCATTCAGCTCAGCTCAGCTCAGCCAATAGGCTTGAGCTTCTTCTTCTTCTTCTTGCCCTCGTCGCCACCGCCGCTCGACTTGCCCTTCTGGAACTGCCGCCAGCTGTCGATGCGCTGGTCGCGTGTGGCCTCCCAGTCCTGCTCGTGCTGGCGCTTGCGCTTGCGGGCCTCGAGCTCGTCGTCGGCGCGGCGCTGCTCGCGTCCTTCCTCCTGCATCTGCGCCTTGACCTGGCGCTTGCGGCGCACCTCGTTCTCGACGAGGACCTCGCGCGTCTTGTCGCGCCACTTCTTGGCGAAGGCCTCCGTCTTGAGCTCCGGGCTGTCCACCGTCCACTTGTTCTCGCGGATCAGCAGCATGCGGGCGTCGGCGATGGCCTCGTCTAGCCGTTCCCGGTGCTTCTCGTCCATCAGCTCCGTCTGCGCCTTCTTCAGCCGGTCGAAGGCCTCCGGGGCCTGGGGGTTCTTGGTCTTGTCCGGGTGGATTAGTAGTGACTTCTTCCGGTAGGTGATCTTGATGTCGGACTCGGGTACGCCCGGTTGTAGGTCGAGGACGGCGTAGCTGTACGCGTCTTGTTAGTGATACGCATGACAATGTCGAAATCTAGTAGACTCGATGAGGCTTACGCATCTAGTCGGAAGGCCTTGAGGATACGATCTATCTCGGCATCCTGTTACTAGGTCAGCCTCGTTGTGGTATAAATGTAGTAAAGACCAATGAATTAACTTGCCTTGTCAAACTCCTTGGATTCGGCCTCTAGCAGGTCAAGTGCATCCTTATCATCATTCGCAACCACCGGCTCTTTCGAAGACATATTGGCTCCTTCTCCTGGGTCAAATGTCGGGATGATTCTTTGTGGGCTCAAGAAAGAAAAGTCTACTTAGAAGGGAGACCGGCAATGGGGGAGGCGTATGTACAGTAGAGCTGCTGTTTAAGTAGATCGAGCGACGTTTATCAGACTGAGACGCGCATGTATTGGAATGCGATGGGAGGGTGGGGCTATATTTTTAGTTCTCCTGTAAGGACCAACGTCAAGTGGGGCCGGGATCTTATCGACCGTTTTAGCGCCTTCCGATAACCAAAAAAGTTATCTAGCTAGACCCCCACGTTCACTTGCATCCGCCTCAATATCAAGCTGAATGCATACCTATATATAATATCAGATTACGACGTCTCTCACGGATAACCACAAATGATTTGTTCCCATATCCGGAACATATAAGGCCCCCGTCATCAAGATGCCTCGCGCCGCATCCCCTGCTCTTTCCGAGAATGAGGTCGACATTCTAGGGTCTCTGCTCACTGATGAAAATGAGACTTCTCATGTGAAGACGAAACATGCTGAGGCGCAAGATGGTTATGGCTTCGATGTTGAAGATCTGCTTGGCGGGGATGATGATGATGGGAACGGCGACGACGATGAGGCTTTCATCGCTTTAAAGCAAGCTGCTGCGTTCAGGAAGAACACCAATCTCAAGGGAACGTCATTAAAGAAGGGCGGAGGTTTTCAATCTATGGGTAATGAGATCATGCAATTTTTTCTCGGGTTCCTCAACTTTCTAACTAGATGTCAGGTTTAAATGGAACCCTTCTTAAAGCGATTACGAGAGTGGGCTTCAAAGTTCCCACGCCTATTCAACGGAAGACCATACCGTTGATTCTACAACGAAAAGATGTAAGCTTAGCTGTAAAAGCAAAGTTATACATCTCAAACAGATATTAATATCTCTTATAGCTTCTAGCTATGGCCAGGACGGGATCTGGAAAGGGTAAGTAAAATTGCGAAGCTATATCCTACCCCCTTTTGAACCCCCTTTACTACTTATTTGTCATAGCTAACAACCTGTAGTATGCCGGCATCTGTCTGCTCTATGTGTATCACGGGACTTACCGTGGATTTTATAATGGGAATAACTAACCGCGGAAAAAGACGGCTGCTTTCTTAATCCCTATGGTTCAGACTTTGAAGGCCCATTCGCCAAACATGGGCGCACGCGCCTTGATATTAAGTCCTAGTCGTGAGCTTGCTATACAGACCTTGAGTGTGCGTACACATCCATTTTGATATACTAGATTAGAATATTAACAATAGGGCATAGGTGGCGAAAAACTTTACGCGCGGAACGGATCTTAAGACGATGCTGTGTGTTGGAGGCGACTCGTTAAACGAACAATTCGCGAATATGGTATGTTTGATTGCTAGGTTTATGACCAGTTGAGATATGCTGATATATTTTGCTCTAGACGGCTAATCCAGATATAATAATTGCGACACCAGGTCGATTTCTACATCTCCTAGTCGGGTATGTATTATTTTCGTATTGTCTCTCTGTGTTAGAGTCTTGCTAACTCCTTCTCTAGTACGTCTATTCTGGAATTCGCCTAAGCTTTCATTGTTTTACGAACGATATCGGCATAGAAGTAGGTCGCCTTTTTCATTGACAGGGAACTAACATTGCCATAGAAATGAACTTGAATGTCACAGGGTTAGCGAAGATGCAATACGTTGTTTTTGATGAAGCAGATCGTCTATTCGGTGAGTTTGGCTATATTCGCCAAGAGGATTACACTTCACTGACATTTATCAGAAATGGGTTTCGCGGCACAACTGTGAGTAACTATGGAAACATCAATAATGTTATCAGCCAGGGCCCTTTCTCTTTCATATCTTAAGGTAGCAGCAAAGCGCTAACTGTTCAATCAAGCGAGGAGATTCTTCATTCCTGTGAGTCACTTAAAGTCATCTTCCCTTTGCTTCGGTCCATACCACGAGAAGATACATATATCTTCTTGCTCATATACCTATGAATTTAACGAAGAGGAAAAAGACACTTGGAACCTCGACCAGAAGATTTTTGCTAACTAGTTATCAAAGTGCCGCCAACTCGCCAGACGTTACTATTTTCAGCTACGCTCCCTTCTTCCGTTACAGAGTTTGTCAGAGCTGGATGTCAAGTAGGTGATTTTTTACCATGCTCGTTCCTTACCTATCAATTGTGAAGATGGCATACTTTCAGCTTCGGTCGTTTCTCCCCTATCACTTCCCATATGTTCCGCAACAGTTGAAATTCGGAGTTATGGCTAATTAGTTTCTTTTAGGACCCCACCTTGGTGCGATTAGACGCCGATACGAAGGTCAGCCCAGATCTCGAGGCAGCTGTCTTCAGTGTTAAAGGAGCCGAGAAGCTTGGCACTCTTTTACACATTTTGCATGATGTTATCAAGATACCCACTGGCTTGCCAAAAGGGGCTACAGATTCGTCCGAGAAGGCCTCTAAAAAGAGGAAAAGAGGACCCGATGAATCTCACGGGAGGCAGAAGCCCTCACCTCACGCCACGATTGTCTTCACATCCACTTCGCACCACGTTGAGTTTCTTCAGACGATGCTTACCCAAGCGGGGTTTGCCGTCTCATACGTCTATGGTTCTCTAGACCAGACGGCAAGAAAAAATCAAGTTGACGATTTTCGAAGGGGAAGGACCAACATATTGGTTGTCACTGATGTTGCTGCTAGAGGAATCGATATACCTCTGTAAGTCTGAATGCCCTCAAGTCTTTCTCAGGCCCCAAGATCCAATCTTCAAGCTAGTGGCATGGCCTAAGCAAATACCCATACTGTTAACACCATCTTACATTCGACATTTCAGCGGAATTTGCTAACACCTAGTGTTCAAGTCTTTCCAATGCCGTCAACTACAGCTTTCCCGCAACCCCCAAGCTATACAGTAAGTCTTATCAATGATAATTTCCTAGTTTTGCATGAAATGAGTAGGAGAGAATCCCATACTCAAAGTAATTATACGTGTCAAGAGCACAGCATGCTCCCGAGTACATTGCGTATCCCTCCCAGACAGAAAATTTGCTAACATTATAATCCCGAAAGTCCACAGAGTTGGACGTGTCGCTCGAGCAGGCATGCGAGGCTGGGCCTACAGTCTTGTAAAGGATACAGACGTACCATATCTTCTAGACCTTCAGCTCTTCCTAGGCCAGAAACTAGTTTTAGGAAAGGAGGGCAAGGGAACGCCGAACTACACCTCAGATATGGTCGTTGGTGCTCCCCTCCGAAGCAAGGTCGAGAATTACACAGAATGGCTCAATAAGGTCTTGGGCGACGACTCCAACCTTGCTGTGCTTCAGCGTGTTTCCGATAAAGCCGAGAAGCTCTACCTAAAGACTCGTAATAGTGCCTCTAGCCAAAGCGCGCGTCGGTCACGTGAAGTATTCTCTTCCAAAGGCTTTTCGCAGGTTCACCCACTCTATGGGGACGACGTTAGTGCCGTAGAAGATGATCGCGCTGAAATGCTGGCCAAGATAAGCGGTTTCAAGCCTCAAGAAACAATTTTCGAGATTCGTAGGGCCGCTAAGGGTGGGCGGAGCAAGGAGGCTGAAGTGATGAAGTCTATCAGAGAGCGCTTCGGTCCCCGGCGAACAGCAAATGCTGAAGAAGACAACGAATCAGACTCGAATGAGATCTCGGACGACGACGACGGCCGAGCTGTCGATAACGCAGAAGATGCCGACGACTTCGATGTAGAAGTTGGCGAAGAGGACGAGCAAGACAAAGACGACGTCGATATAGAGGAGCCCATAGACTCCGACTCCGAAATGGAAGTAACGATATCCAACCACAACGACACACACTCCAGCAAATCCTCCCGCAAAGCCGCGGCCAAGTCCTCTGCCCCAGACGACCCGGCCTCCTTCCGCGACCCCGAATTCATGGCCTACGAGCCACGCACGGTGAGCGCCGCCGAAACCCGCGGCTACGGCGTGCACTCAGGCGGGCAGTCGAATTCAAGCGGGAACTTCTTCGAGGCAGCGCGCAGCGCGACCTTCGACCTCACAAACGACGAGGGCGCGAAATCCTTCGGCGCCCCGACGCGCGCGGGCATGCGCTGGGACAAGAAGAACTCGAAGTACGTCTCGCGCACCAATGACGAGGACGGCAGTCGCGCGCAAGCCGGCAGCGGCGGTAAGAAAGGCGGTGGAGGGGTGAAGATGGTGCGCGGCGAATCAGGCGTGAAGATCGCCTCGACGTTCCAGAGCGGGCGTTTCGAGAAGTGGAAGAAAGAGCAGCGCGTGGGGCGTCTGCCGCGCATAGGCGAGGCGGAGCGTCGCGGAAGCAGCAATACCAATACCAACGCCAACGCCAACTCCACCTCCAAGTCCAATTTACTAGGCGGCGGACCGCGCTACAAGCATAAACAAGAAAGGGCCCCCAAGGCAGCAGATAAGTACCGCGACGACTACCACGTGCGCAAGCGCCGCGTGGCCGAGGCCAAGGAGAAGCGCGTCGGCCGCTTCCGCGACGGCGACGGGAACAAGAAGGAGCTGAGGAACGCCGATGACGTGCGCAAGGAGAGGAAGTTGAAGGAGTTGCGCAGGCAGAAGAATGCTAGGCCTTCGAGGAAGTGAATGAATGGATGAATCTAGTTTAAAAAAAAAAAAAAAACCCCCGAATATAAGAGAAAGGAAGCCCTACCTACCTCTCGGGATACCTAGGTAGTTAGTTATATATATAAGGAGGTAGTGAAGATATCAAAACATCGAGTAAGGTTAATTCATAGCAAAAGAACATTTTTAAGGTTATTTTTAGGTTACTTGAATGGTCTATATTTATTTCACCACCTAATGTGGCATGCGTTCGCCATGCCTGGTGGGCGTATTACTCAGTTTCATCTTAATAGTACATTCATAATCGTTGTCTTGGCCCAATGACGTCCGTCCACACGGAAAAATCATTGTCAAGGCCGTAAACATAGTCAACTATCTAATCTAGCACCCTTATAGGGACTAGGGCCACTATTTTCCATCGTCCCAATCTGGATTCTATAAGGTACGTTAGTTATAATTCTATGCATAAAAAAGATTCCGAAGAGTCACGCTGCTTACCTTTCGAAGGATGACAAGCCCTTCCAAAGTACTGCTGAGACTGATATATTGCTCATCCTCTAGCTCTGCTCGTTCACCATACGCCAATAGCACGGGAGTGCTCTGTGTCTGCCATCCCGTGATGGTCTTGGGCCGACCCGCCTGACCAACGACATCGACAGCTTGACCCACACGTACATTGACTGTTAGTGGTTTCAAGTTCTCATCAAGAGTAACTAGGAACCGGGGGTGCATGGCGGTAACCAAGAAATAGAGGAGATAGTGAGAGGTAGAGGTGATGAATTGCTTAGCGTCAATCATGGCGACGAGAACGGCCAGCAGACCGGCCGTAGAGACGCGCGAAAGAATTTGGCGGTCGGTATGGAAGGGATTCAAGGTCATTGTACCCTTACCCATGTGCAGTAAGCCTTGTGCTATGCGTACCATGAATAATGACTCCTGTTCTCGGTGATAATAGCTAGCAAGCTGGCGCAAAAGTTGAGCCAGCCTGGCGTTGTTTGTGCCCGCACCCAAAAGACCCATAGCGAAAATCGCGTTGATAGCAACATCGTTGTCGTTGTCGTGGCTGTATCGAGACAGTGTATCATACACCTTCATCTGAGGGTTGCTAGGGCTAATCAGACCCAGAGCGAGCGGTACGGCGCGCCGAATGTTGGCCTCTCCATAATGCATGAGATGACCAAAGTGACGCAGAACCATTTCTTGGCCCACATCCTCGCCCATTGCTACCAAAGCAATTCCGAGAACGGCATATACCTGCTCCAGCTCATCACCCTTCTTCTCGTCCGACTCTTCGAAGTGCTCATTGCAAATGTGTAGCAAGTCTTGAATCTTAAGCACCGCGCCAGTACCAGCCCAAGCACATATTTCAGTAAGAACGTAGGTGGGCCGAGCCATTGGGTGATCTGCTGCCTTAAGCGTCTCAAGAACAACGTCGACTTCTTCTTGGCATCCAAAGAACAAGAGGCCAAGACCAAGACTGAGAAACCGACTCCACTTGTCCGATAATTTTGCCTTGTGCTCCTCATCCATCAAAAGCGTCACAAAAGCCTCACTGATCTCGGGATTAGCTGAACCAATAAAGATGAGACCTAGCGACAGAGCAGCCATAGCGGAGATCTGCATGTCTTGACTCGAATTCGTCACGATAGGCAAGAGGTATTCCGCGAGGTCCTCCTTTTGCGATCCAGCATATGAGAGACCCAGACCCATTATAGAGGCAGTCCGTACGAGCGGGTTCTTGTGCTCGAGTTTGTCTGCGTCACCCAACAATGCCAGCGCCGGTTCGCTATCTATCCGTGTACCAGAGTTCATAATACCAATAGCCAACATCGCACCAGCTAAAATCTGGGGCTCTGATGCATACGTGTATTTGTCGATTCTGTCAAGGCCGTTTTCGACATCCCACATGAGCAAAGTCCCAAGGGAGGCTACCGTTGACATCATGCCCTCGTCTTTGGTCTTCCAGACCCAAGTATCCTTCTCATCATCATTTAACATCATTTTGTCGTTACCGAACCCCGCATTGACGAATGCATTGACGAACCCAGCAGCCAGGTTGTGGCGAGCAGAGTCCAAGTTAGTCATGCCAGCTACACGACTACTCTCTAGATGACTCTTGTAAATATCTTCGGTGGTCTTGGGTTCTAAGATATTGAGCTCCTTGCCCAATGTTTTGAAGTATTCGGAAAGCTTAACATTTCCGAGAGCGTCCTCGATTTCTTCGGCGTCTTCGTCTTTTTCCACATTCAAAACAATCTTTTGGCGGCCGACCATGAAGGCTAGTTGTTTCTTGAGGGCCGGGTCTTTTGTGGCCTCAAAGTCGCGAAGGATCAGCTCGTGATTATTGAGCCGTATCGCAATAACCATAGCCTGAGTGTGTTGACCGTATGTCCTGTAGATATCATGAGCAACATGGAGGAACAGCTCATTTTCTGGGAAAGTCAGAAGATTGACCATGCTGACAAGGTACAAGCAGACCCGGGAATATGTGTTTTCGTCGACAAATGATGGCAACTGCTCAATTATCTCCAGTTCACTCATTAGATCAACAGCGTCAGCCTCTGCATTGCTCTTTAGGAAAAGAGGGACAAGAATGAGGGCAAGATCTACGAGGTCGCGCACAGGCTCATCCGCTGCAACACGTTTTGCGTATACCTCGCCGATCTCTAGGGCTAGATGCCGTGTATATTCGTGACCCCATGATCCGATGTCTTGAGAAGGTGATAGTAGTCTGTACTTCAGGGTATCTTGGCGCTCCTCATCTGAGAAGGTCATGCCGATGACGGAGAGAACGTCAGCTAGAGATGCCTTGTTTTCACCCTCGGGCCAGTCTTCGTACAGCTTCCTCAGTGGCTCATAGTGCGGTCTTAAGAACTTGAGGGGTTTCGGAACTGCAGTCATCGAGGAGGTCGAGGTCTTGATCGAGGTTTTCATAGCTTCTAGAGCCGTCTTGTACAGAGAGGTGTCTGGTTCCTAAGCAGATGGTCAGTCGCCGCGCAGGTTCGTTATACACTATGAAGGCGAGACAAATTCTCACAGTCAATCGCTCTACAAGCATGTCAAGCTCGCTCTTGAGCTGTTGGTCCTCTTCACTTAGTTCCTCTGCAGCTGCAACGATGGGTTAGCCAAGGCCCAAGAAGCAAATATCGGGAAGATATCGCAGCCTACCATCGACCTTGTCATCGTCCTTCTTGCCATTTGGTTGTGGTTGCGCATCCTTGCCCTTCTTAGCCTCGTCGGCCTTACCATCGGTGGCCTTTCCCTTCCCCTTGTCGGTTACTTTGGATGCGTCATTGTTAGGTGCCATGGTCGCCGAGACAGCAGCGGAAGAGGCCGGGTATAGAGGGGGAGGAACTTGATGAAAAGCAAGGTCCTTGGCGACGACGACTCAGAAGTGGTATGAGAATTGGTGCCGACAAAAGGAGAGATGTGTAACAAATACTGTTTTGTTGTGTTACTGTTTAATGGATAGATAATGGTGGTAATGTAATGGCGTGGATGTGCGGTATTGTGGTAACAGCGTTAAGAATGGAATTGGGTTGGTGAGCTCTCGCTTTCGTAGCCAGAGAGTTACACTACGCTAGCAACCTGGTAAGCTTCCCGAGTCTAGCTAAGCAAGGCGGAAACAATTAGGCATTACGCGACCCTCTGCCGCCTAGATAGTGAGTGGTCCATGCTGTTCGAAGCCTTGCCCCACTGACCAATCACATCGATCGCACTTTTCGCCCCAAGCTGATGTAATGACTGGCACAGTTCATTCATACAGTGTGTAGCTTTCCCATATGTTAACTGTGAAGGAGCGATACTTATACATACTTATACACTAACCCTGCGATTTCTTACAAACGTCATTCAAGGTAGCTATTCCCAAGAAGATAATTAATACAAGAGGAACATCGCATTTTCTGTAGCAAATGCATCTTATGTAAATACTCCAAGTTGAAACACATGCTACCTCCAAAAAAACTCAAGCAATCTAGAACAGCAGCATAACTTTGAACTATTGAGGCATTTCACTTCTCTTATCCCTTCTTCTCAAGAGCCAGGCATAAAAAGTGGGTATCAAACAGATGGAATGAATGCTTTGGTGCACCTGAACGTGCGTCAATTCACCCCTCTATACATTTTATCGATAAGTGAGCGAGCATGGAATAATTTTGGCGGGGTACCAAAATGTACATTAAGTACCTTTCAACGTCAAGCGAACCAGCTGCTCTACCTCTGCATTCTTAATAGCACCTGATACCCAATCTATTCTAGAAAGCGACATACAATATAATCTGTATTGTAACAGGAAAACATCAACGCCGAATAATAATACCAACAACTCACTAACAACTCAAGCCTAAACAGTCAAATAACTCTCCCACCCACACCATCAGAGGAAACGAATCCGACGTACCTTTTACCAAAAGCCAAAACCTCGCAGAGGTAAAAATCACGATGAAACTCGACAGCAAGGCAATGCGCCACCTCACAGCAGAGGACTGGCGCGTGCTAACAGCCGTATGCACCCTCATCTCCAAATATTCCCCCTTAACGCCTTTCCCACCCACCCAACCAACCAGCTAACCCCCCTCCAGGTCGAAATCGGCAGCAAAAACCACGAAGTCGTCCCGACGCCCCTAATAGAAAGCATATCCAAGCTCCGCGGCGGCGCCGGGCGCGTACACCACTCGATCAGCGCCCTAGCAAAAGTCGGTCTGATCGCGCGCCTGAAGGAAGCCCGCTACGACGGCTACCGCCTGACCTACGGCGGCCTAGACTATCTCGCCCTGCACACCTACGCGAGCCAGCGGGCCGTCTACAGCGTGGGCAACCAGATCGGCGTCGGCAAGGAGAGCGACATCCTCGTCGTCGCCGACGACGCCGGGACCCAGCGCATCCTCAAGATCCACCGCCTGGGCCGCATCTCGTTCCGCACCGTCAAGGCGAACCGCGACTACCTGCGCCGGCGCCAGGGCGGGTCGTGGATGTATCTCTCGCGGCTGGCCGCGGAGCGCGAGTACGCCTTCATGCGCGCCCTCAAGGAGGAGGGCTTTCTCGTCCCGGACCCGCTGTCGCAGAGCCGCCACACCATCCTCATGTCTCTCGTGGACGCCTTTCCCTTACGCCAGATCGCGAGCGTGCCCGATCCCGCGCTCCTCTACGCCGAGCTCATCGCGCTGATCCTCCGACTCGCCAAGCACGGCCTGATCCACGGCGATTTCAACGAATTTAACATCTTAATCAAGGAAGAGCCCATCGAATCAGCCACAAATGACTCTCCCGACTCCGAAGGGCACAACCAACCCTCGAGAAAGGGCAAAGAGGTCGAGAAGCCATCCTCCACAAATCCAACATCCAACAACGATGACGAAAACCCTATAGATACATCATCAAAAGAATCAATAAAAATAACCCCCGTCCTCATCGACTTCCCCCAGATGGTCTCCATGGACCACGCCAACGCCGAGATGTACTTCGACCGCGACGTCGCCTGCGTCAAGCGCTTCTTCGAGCGCCGCTTCCACTTCGTGAGCACCCAGCCAGGCCCCTTCTTCCGCGACGCCAAGAAGACCGTCGGCAGGGACGGCGCCCGCCGCCTCGACGCCGCCGTCGAGGCTTCCGGCTTCTCGAAGAAGGCTCTCAAGGACCTCGAGGCCGCTATTCGCGAGCAACAGGAGGCCAGAGGCCCCGAAGGCGAGCGGGGCTCTGCTTCGGACGATGAGGACGAAGATGATGACGAAGAAGATGATGAAGATGAAGATGAAGATGATGTCAGCGGCGGGGGAAACAGCGAGGGGAGTGATCAAGAAGCGGGACTCAACGAACACACTGAAGGAGGAAAGGAAATCAGTAGAGACGATCCATCAAAATTAAGCATGTCTAGATTAGCCATCGTAGATGATACATAGTGGAAGATATTAATTTCAATTAAAGCAAATAAAGCTCCTCAATTTAGTCCAAAAGAAATTAGTAGCAAATCCGAGAATGCTTCCAGATTTGACACGGAATTAAGCACGGTCCGATTCAAGAGTATCACCTTAATGATGGGAAGTCAAAAATTACAGAATACATGTGTGCATCTATCGATACTGCCTATAGACTAAACTACAAGTCCCCCCTCTGGCAGTACAAGATGGAATATTGTGTCTGATGAAGATAGACACACAATTTCAGTCCACTGAAAACCCTAGAATCGCAATACCACACACATACTTGAGTCATCTCAATTGACTCGAAGAGTCAAGTTATTAGTTGCACTGTTGCAAAAAAAGCCAGAACAATGATAACCATGCGACCAATGGTGATTACCCCTGCCAGAACAAGACATGGCAAGGAAAAATGTGCCAAGGTGATGATAGATCATGCCGATGGAAAACCAGACAAAATTTGATGCCATGCGCATACACAAGACCTGGAAAGGTACGCCTACTCCTTCGCCGGCTTCACGGGTGAAGATCGAGAGCTACCGTTCGCAACCAAGGGAGAGTCGACATGAACCGTAACCCCTTCGTCGCCCGATCCGTCCTCCGAAGCCGCCGCCGCATTGCCAGAAACAGCATTGCCGGGCCTGTTCAGAGAGACGGTTAGCACGACGGACGGCGGTTATACCAAAAAACTACGTTGGTGGACCGCGCGGCGTACTCGCTCTGACCCCCACCAGCTAAACCGCGTCCCTGTCCACGGTTGCTGATACCAAATGTGAGAGCGCGAGAAGTGTAGCTCGTGTTACTGTATGAATTGCGATGTTAACGAATGTCATAACGTAAGGGAGATGAGGAGAACAGGAACAAGGACATACGGAGCACGGCGGTAACCACCAGGTTGGTTATACATGGTAGGGGCCATGCCAACCATAGTAGTTCCATAGGCCCCAACATTGTATTCGTTGGTGCGGAACTGGCGTCGCTCGGATGTGATACGCTTGAGTTCCTTCTGAGCTGGGGTGTCAGCGTAACGAATCTGCATAAGTAGGCCATCGGGACCGAGCTTGAGGTTCTGGAACTGCTCAATGACTCTATCACAAATATCGCGAGATTCGAATCTTCAAACACATTAGCCAATACAGTTCGGACTAAAGTAGATTTCGCGTAACTCACCGTGCAAAGCCAACGCCACGGCTGTTGCCCATGCCGTCTCGGAGAATCTTGCTCGACAGGATAGTATAACCGAGGAAGACGGTACCAAGTTCCTGTGAATGTCAGATATGTATAATGGATAAATGTGGACTACAACTTACAGCTTCGGTGAAGTGTCTCGGAAGATTGGAGATGTAGAGGTTGGTAGATTCATCATCTCCTTCGGCCTTGAGGCGGGAGTTAAACGACTCCTGATACATGCACAGGTTAGTACCAAAAAGGTCAAGAACTGGCGCATCCGGCATGGCCATCATGGCGTGCTTGTGGCAACAGAACTTTCTGGAGAGTGGCGGAACGCTGTGGTCACATGGCTCGAAAATGCTGTTATAGAATGGGGTGGTGACTGGGGTGGTTACCCGTGCAAAGCCCACTTCGTAGCCCAAACGGAAGAAACCCCGAATGCATGCCTCGGAGTCGTGAACGTCGACGAATTTGGCAAAGCCAAAGCTAGGCAAGGATAATTAGCAGCAACAATATGAGCAGACGGGAAAGGCATATACCCCTTGCAAGCTCCGGTGGTAGTATCAATGATCGCTTTCGAGGTCTCGACTTTCCCGAAGCGCTCGGCGTATCGTAGCAAGAGGTCGTCATCAGTGGTAGGATGAAGTCCACGAATGTAGACATTGCGGTTACCGGGGATGTTGTTGACGAGGCTCTGCTCGAGAGTCTTCATGCTCTTACGCGGAGTGAAGACCGCCGGAACAGCAGTAGGAATCGGAGGGTCGCGTCGCAACAAGGCTTCGAGGTCCCGATCAGCCGCAAGAGGATAGGTGTAGAGACCCTTTGGATGCTGGGCGACGTTGGGGGCTCCTGCAAGAAACTGCTGAGGAGAAGGGGTCGTGTATGACGAACGGTCAAAGACTGCGACTCGAGAAGCCGGGTCACGAGAAGCCATGCTACCAGCGAAAAAGGGGGTGGCAGGAGTAGACTCATTAGTCGAGTAAGACGATCGTCGGTTCTCCAGGCCAGGGACCTCCTTGGTGGTGGCATCGGAACGCTCCGACATGATGCCAGCACGGCCAGGGGTATAGGGAACGTAGGGGTACGGCATATAAGCAGGAAAACCAGCCTGTGCCAGGTAGGGTGTGGTGAAGCCAGAGTTGGCAGCATCAGGAGCCTGTCCGTATCCATAAGTAGGAATGCCGGCGGGAGCGTAGCTAGCAGGGTACAAAAGCTGGCCATCAGCCGTGGTGACGTAGGAGTTCATGACCGGGGGGACCGCTCCGTTGGGACCAACTGCGGCTCCGTTGATTCCGAGACCACCAAGTTGATTGGCAATGGTATTCATGCCAACGTCGATGGAGTTCTGGCCGGCAAAAGCGGTCAAGTTAGCAGTAGCCATGGGACCCTGAGCGGCTCTAGGCGCAGCGCCTCGCTTGGCTCCAAAGTTATTATCAGCAGTCATGGTGCTAGTAGGATATGGCATAGTCATCTAGATGGTTACCAACAAGTCAGTACTGGTTTGCAATACATTGTAGGTGGAATAGGGTAGGGAGTAAAGTTATCAAATCGAAAACAAAAAAACCAAGATATACAAGTAAAAATAATAAATGGTGTAAAGTTTTTGCTCGCCAGCAAGCAAGAGTTTGTGAATTGATATATGAATAAGGGTAGCGGAATGTTGAATAGGTTGGTGTTTAGACGAAGCGACCATGAGCAGATCTCTGGGTACGTATCGGCGACAGATATAGTTTAAATGTAGAAGTACAAGGCTAAGTTAAGTCGTTCGATCTGGGATATGGGTAAATAGTACAAGATGAAAGTGAATAAATAGGTTAAGGGTATCAAGGTATCGAAAGGTTGACGTGAGGGTCGAGGAAATGAGTGTGGAAATACCTGGTACAAAAGTAGAGGTTGATCTTGAGTGGCTGTGGATTGATCCGAACAGAATGAGATCTGGTAAGAGAACTGTTAGAGCAGATTCAAAGAAAGTAGTAGCTGATCAAACTAGTTCGAACATTCAATCGATGTATGTGAAGCCAGCTGGCCACAAGAATAAAAAAGCAAAAGTCGTTTGAGTCGAGGTGCTAGTGGGAAGGAAAGTTTAGAGATGAGGTAAGTAAAAAGGATCAGAGGAACACCAAATACTAAGCCCAACGTAGGAAAATCAAAAAGTGCGGTACAGATGAGAGCGGGTCAGGTAAATAATGGAACAAAAGGAGATCTGAAAGTTGTTGTGGTCATAATGGACATGCAGAAGAGAATAGGTACCGATATGCCTATACAGGTGTTTGTGTTCAATGTGCTCAAGGTGGAGGATAATCGACAGGCCCATGCCCTAGTAAACGGGAATTTTGAGATAGCTTGTCTGTTCATGGTGCCAGACGCATGTCGGGAGCCAAGCAGACCTCGAAAATCAACATAGAGAGATTCGGGTCGAGCGCTCAGGTCAGTTGTAGAGAAATGTGGCAATACAAGATGGAGAGGGCCGAAACAAGGCCAACATGGCTGAGTACAGGAAGAGTGGTAATGTGTAGGTGAAGGCATCGTGACAGTCGTCTCCAACACTAGGCAGTAGGAATGTGAACTCACCTTTCAGTATCTGGTTGGCGATGCCAATGTTGTTGCTACCAAGACGGGTCAGAAGAAAGCGAGTGGTAACAAGTAAAATAGTACAGCTAGCGAGCAAGATGAGAATCGAAAGTGATTGTGGAGATGCGAGTGCTGGATGAGTCGATGCTATGCTGGAGAACCAAGTTGAAGAAGCGGAGGGGGGAAGAGGGAGAAAAGAGATTGGAGGTTGAGGTAGGGAAGAAAAGAAAGATCCCGCTCGACGGCTTGAAGGGTACAAGAATCACAGGCCTGACACGAGCCAGCCAGGATTGGGTTGGGTTTGACGTAGGTGCCTACTAGGTAGGCAGGAAGGCGAAGGGCAAGGCAGAGCTGGGGCTGCAGGAGACGCGGGAGATGGTGCTGGTAAAGACGTGCTGGGAGAGGCCGGACTTACCTATGATAAAACGTAAAGATGGAAGGTAGTGGGCGTATCTAACATAAGTAAAGTGCAGGTAAGCCTCAGCAGAGCGTCGAGGAAGCCGCACGCAATGTAGTCGGGTAGAGAGGTAGACGATGATGATATACAGATATCGTAAGAACAAGTCGACAGTGCCAAAAGAAGCGTGCTCAAAATTGGCCACTGATAGACACGTAAAGCATGAAAAGATGAAGGAATAAGAGTAGAAGAGAAGGGATGGTTGTAGATGAAGTTGTATGGAATGAAAGCGGATTGTCAGTGTTAGAGGAATCCCCAAGGTTTTTGATGTGCAGTCCAGGAACGACAGCAGCAGCAGTAGCGGTGGTTGGGTTGAAGAAGAAAGAAGGAGAAGAAGAAGCTACTCTTGGTTGCAACATTCAACCAGGGAGGTGCTTAAGTAGTCTTTCCTACGCCCGATTCCGGTTGCTGTGGGCAGTGGTGTACCTGAGGTAGTTGAGTACCTACGTATGTAGGTTTTATTGTACTTTTGATAATACAATGGACAGAGGTAGCGAGTGGATAGCGAATGAGCAGCGAAACCGAGGCTCGGAGAGGGGTCGAGTGGCCGCCGAAGGAAGGTACGCCGCTGAAGGGGCCGTTGACGCGGTGGCCGTTGGCACGAACACGTGAGGGTGAATGAGTGTAGAGTACCGAAGTACCAGTCACCGTCAACCACCCGGTTTGTTTTGCTCAAGAGAACAATGGCCACAGGCAACCACAGGCAATCACTGTGTAGCTCTGCTGCAGGACCCCTCCGCCGTTGCTCGGATATGCTCGCTCTTCAAGCCAGACGCTGGGTTCCCTCTGTTTCTAGGGCTGGTATCAGCTGGGCCATATAGCTCAGCGATGATTGTTGCCCTCCTACCTATGAACAGTGTTAGTCAGCAATAGTCGTTAATTTGAAGAGGGTCAAACCTAAAAGGAGATGAGACGAGATGGAGTCTTCCACAACTATGACTATGAGATAGATCCTAGTTATTACCAGTCTTAACCACGGATTCTTCATCAACATATGCAAATTCTGTAGCAGCTCTTGCCCAGAAGCCTTGTCTCTCCTGATTCAAATCGGCACATTAATCCTGAGTAACGCCCAGGGCACGGGGATCTGCTGGGCTGCTGAAAAAAAACCAGAGTGATCTTCTTTGTAGTGTTGTGATAATATTGATTGTATTTCTCGTGATGTGAGCGTTATATTGGCTGGGGATTCTCCAAGTCTGTTGTCCTCCGGCCATCAAGCTCCTTTTTGTGAGGTTTCGCAATTTTTTTGTGATGTTATCTCATTCCTTTTTTTATTGGGTACTTATCAGCAGTGGACGTTGTGATATAATAGGATAAAGGTTGTATTCACAATGGAAAATATAACAGAAAACCGAGCCGTTAATCCCTAATCTGCTTCCCTTTGGATGATTGATTCAAGAGTCCAGCTTTTGTAGGGTGAGATTCTGATGCCAAAACTGTGCAAATAGATAAGGCTTCTTTCATCTCTTTCATCTTTCATGCACACAATGAATATGAAGGAGGAGTGTTGGATCTGATTCACAGAAGGTAGACTTACCTCTTAACAAAGTTTAAAAATGCTGACTTGTAAACATACTCGTAATGTTCATCCTGTGAACCAAATCTAAGCTGATGTGAAATATCTGTGATGACAATAATAAAGGAGCCAGAATAACAATACTGAAGATTGACCAAAGCGAAATTTCTTGGCAGAAAAAGCCAACATCGAAAGCCACAATATGAGGGAGGGAGGGTTGGCCTTTTATTATGGTCATAGCTTGAGAAAAAACCGGAGCACCAAATACGGGGAACTCAGCACAGACCGGCCAATCTAACGAGACGTCGAGGACGACCAGCCTCGGCGTCGTTCGGCCGATGGTTAGGGCAGGGTGCGTGCAAAACACATTCTAGGGTGGATCGTTGACTCGGCGCCAGAGGCTGGATCGTCGCCACTTGTTGCGCCTCCAGGTGAAACATTCTAGACTATATCGTGGGGAACATGTGGTTTGGCTTCTATAAACCCAGTAAGAACAAGCCTCAAGAGTAGATGCAACTACTAGTATAAGCTAGAAATCTAGTCCTGTGATAGTACTGTCTCCCTGAGCCGCTCTTCCTAACACCCTAGGATCTAAGATCCAAGATACATATATATGTAGTACATCACCAGCCGTAACCGCCGTCGTAACAACAGGCGGTCTCCTGTTAAGCGCACTCTGCGCCTAGAATGTGACTTTGCTGCTCATGTGCGCGGTGAGACCATCCCTGTTGTCCAGGCAGATGTCTCAACTCCTCGATATGTCTCCAATAAGGAGACTGGCCATCTGTCTTTTCTACGACAACCACAACCGAAACCCCATATCCAGTATCCTTTCCCACCCTGAAGACTAGGATAGTCGGGAAGTCCAAGGAACAACATGAAGGAACATATACTTTGCTGCAGGATAAATATAAATATGTATACACAACAGGCTCTAGTCGGGAGCTAACACCGTCTATCCAAGCCACCAACCAAAGAGACCAGCTGACCCCATCACTGAATCATCCGAGTATGACAATGAGACTAGCTAGAGACATGACTAGCCCTTACATATGGGCCTCGAGGCTTCCCATTCCATCAGGTATAAAAAGCAACAAGTATTGGCGTGCGCTAACTGGCTATGGACTCCATCGGGTCTCGGAAAAAGGCTTGACTGCAACGGCTTGGTCCATGGGGTGAAATTGCCTAACTTAGATACTTTTTCACAAGGCTCGACGAACGATGTATGCATATCGTCAACGGGCTTAAGCCACAATACACCATTCTAAACACCCGAGTATCGCCCATGGTTCTCGCGGTGTAGTACGCAAGAATGGTATCTTTAATGGTGGCTATCTACCGTACACTTCAGGGCCTCGAGTATGAGTAGATTAACACATATTGGGGGGTGTTGTACGGTCTGGCTGGGTATCGGGTACGCGACGTAGAAGAGCCTAATAATGCCTGAACTAGAAAGTAATAAGAAAACAACAAAATAATAATAAATTATCTACTACCATCTACTAGGTAGATATGGGAGGTAGGTGGGACGCAAAGAGTACATAATCGATACTCGAGTGCATCAAAAGTGTGTTGTAGATGATATATGTGTGGTGGATCCTGCAGGTCTGTATAACCATATAATATTTACATATTGTTCATTCGGCTTAAGACTGGAGTTACACCATCGGGTTATATGTTTAATATATGCGAATTATGTCAACTAAACATGACTCTATGAAATCATTAGCTTAGATAATCACTGATGTATATGTTCGCGATATTCGCGCTAAACCTCTATTGAATAGATCGCCTGCCAAATCCTCCCCAGCCGCTTTGCATGGGAATTTGAGGCGTCCCAGGAAACCCAGGTCTCTAAATTCGCCCAAAAGGTCTACGCCAAATAAACACCTCTCATGCGATTTAAAATTAAATGCTCACGTCGCTGCAAGGTATGCTTTCTTTGATATTTTTCTCTTATGACCAGACATCCTCCTGTTAGGTTGTTAGCAATTACTCTACCAATGTCTTTGAAACTATTACTCGGACATACCTGATATTGGTTGGCGGCTCTCATATTCTTGACGATTTCCTCGCCCTTTGATTCCGGCACGCCTCGTTGTTCGGCGATAATTTGGCCTAAAACAGTGTTGACTTCTCGAGCCATATTGGCCGCATCACCACAGACGTAGATGTATGCTTTATTTTGAAGGAGCTCGTTAATTTCCTTGGCTCTTTCTTTAAGGCGGTGTTGAACATAGACCTTCTTCGATCCCTCTCGGGAGAAGGCAGTAACCAGCTCAAATTTATCGCCCAGAACCTTTTTGTATTCCTGTGATTGTTAGCATCAGCACATGTGTGGCCCATGAAGTCGTAACACATACCTCCCACTCGGACTCGTACAAGAAATCCTCTGAGCGCTTTCGGCAACCGAAGAAAAGGATAGTCTTTCCAACGTTCTCACCAGACTCCGCCATTTTGGCACGTTCCTGGACGAAGCCACGCATAGGGGCTACACCAGTACCAGGGCCAATCAAAATAATGGGCTTGGAGGGGTCTGAGGGAAGCTTGAAGTTCGAGTGTCGCACATGGACAGGAACATGGATACCATCGTATTTGTTTCGTGGGCCCATAAGTTCGTACGTGAGACCGAAAGCCTCGGGGTTTGGTTCACCATTTTGTTTTTGCTTGAGAGCAAGCAAGTAGTTGGTGGCAACTCCCTTGAAGGGGTCACTGCGACCAGGAATCAGCTGGTTTTCAACAACAGCCGTGACAGAAATCTTCTTAGGTTGAACGAGAGAAGATGACGAAATGGAATAGTAACGCGGCTGTAGCTTGGTAAGACCCTCAATGAAAGCAGAGAAAGGGATGTTAGACCACTTCTTTCCGCTACTGACGACGCTGAGGGTTCGAGAGATGTTGTAGTGATTTTTGCTAATCTTGTCGTGGAAGTAGTCCTTGTCGCTACCAAGTTTGACCATCTCGGCCTTGGCATCCTCGTCGGGAGCAAAGGCGGCCAATGTACCGAGGAATTGACGGGATACAGGAGCACAGATTTCCAGATGGTACCTAATGATGGCGTCGAAGGTCGTAGGTGTAGGGAACGGAACCTTGGCGGTGGGCTCAAGAGCCTTGACACTAATAACGGAATCTTTCTTGTCCGTCAAATCCAATATGTTCAACATCTCATCAACTTCTTGACCAGGGTTAGTAGGCCAGATTGCAATGTGGTCGCCTGTCTGGTATGTCAGGTTGGATCCATTGATATCGACTTCCAAGTGAAGGCAGTTGCGGTCTTTGACGTGGAACAGTTCTCTAGATTCAGCAATGGGTGCAATATAAGGGTTGTGGGCATTGAACGGGCCCTTAGCGCTTCCTTCGAGATGCATTTTGTTAGGTTCTCCTAGATAAACCTCAGGCGAATCCTTGGTCAAGTTGTCACGTTCGATAATGCCGAAAATGGGTTCGTAGACGGCCTCGCGTTCTTCCAAGCCCATCTTCTCCGCTAGTGCCGCCCACATGGGGTCTTTCCACGCCAAGAAGTCTTCTTCCATGGTGCCGGCGCCGTCGTCACCTTCACCGGCTTCACCAACTCTGTGGGCACCGAATTTCTCTAGAGCCTTGTTGACATTGCGGACCATTGAGTTATAGTGTTCATACGTGTTGTTGCCAAGACCGAATGCGACATAGGTGAGGTTACCAAGAGGGGGTTCGCTTGAGTTAGAAAAGGAAGGATCCTCCGACGTGATGAACTCATAGAAGTCAACGGCATTATCGGTGGGCTCGCCTTCACCGTAGGTCGCGAGAACAAACATGGCGACTTTGTCTTCAGGGAAGGTGTCGAGGTTGTCATAGTCATATTCCTCTAAATCAGCAACCATGGTTTCGAGACCGAATCGGCTCTTGCCCTCTTTGGCCAATCTCGAGGCGTAGTCCTCGGCGGTACCAGTCTGCGAACCGTAAAAGATGACACAGTTTTTGCCAGTCTCCTCCATCTTTTCTACGATATTCCTCGTCTTTCCAGCTTTGGCGGCCCCGTTGGCGTTGGCGAACGATGAGGCATATGGGTCTTTAGTTACGCCCCAGAGTTTGCCTTTTGTGAAGTAGGCAGCCGTCCCCAAGAGGATAACGGCGAGGACAATAATGTCCAAAGTGTCGAGTTGCGCCATGTTGACAATAATTCACAGCAAATGTCACCGGGATAAATTGGGGGGCGGCGATGGCTGGGGCTTTGCGACAGGCGAAACGATTGCGTGGCCGACCAAGGAACGATGGATGATTCGGAGAAGGGCACAACTTCTACTATCGTAGAGCGGATTAGCCACGGTGTGGAACCAATTTACTGCGGGCACATAAACAAACGTACAGACACAGACAGCCGTGCACGCGCTGGCTCAGGCTGGGGCAAACGGTGACACCGCACGACAGACTCACAGAAACAATGTGTTAAGAGTCTAGTCTAGTCCAATCCGGCCGAAAAGAAATCTCCCAAGACGGACTCTAGGTGAATTTACCGAGCGGACTGTGCTGTCTACTACGGGGGTTGGTTTTAAAAGCCCTATCTGCCTACCGAATATCGGAAACTGGGCCAGAGAGGGGCATGTGAAAGGAATAAAAGATGCGCTGAACGGTGCTGGCTCGAAGAGATACACGCGAAAGGAAAGAGAAAGGAAAAAAAGGAAGTCAGCGGAGAGTGCTGGATGCCTCGGGCCCGGGTGAAATCGATATCTCCAGTCACGGGTCGGTGGGTTTGGCAAAGCCGGAACGGGGGAAGAAGAGAAGGGAACGTGGAAGTTTTGGGGGGATAAGATGGTGGTATCGGTGAGTTTTCTACTATTTACATGTACCAACAGTGCCGCCAAAAAAACGCACGATAAGGGTACCTAAGCGGTATACGCTACTGTACCTATAATTGTAGGTACACTCTCGCCGACGCCGAATAGCCCCACTCTAATAATGTACATACCTTAGGTAGGTAGGTAGGGTAGGTAGGTATCTCAGCGCAGAGTCCCGAGGTCTTTGGCGACCGACTTGGGATAATGCAGTGTGCTGTGCAGGATGTATATACTATGCGCCTTACTAAGTAGGTACTTACTTACCCAGCAGACAGGCGAGTAGCCATAGTACTGATAATACCGGTTGGAGATTGGCCACATGTACTCCGTATTTAGGGAGGCAAATAGATAGATATCTACATGTGAAAAGTTACCTAATACTGTCTGATACTTGCTACATGTAGGTGTGTTACATGCCATCATACATGTAGTTAATACGTATGCCAGGCTTACGCAGTTATTCCCGTCTTGTCTCTCGCCAAATTGATTCCCTAGAAAACTGTCAAGGAAGTTCGTATGCGCTGGCGTCTTTTGGCCACAATATTGTGGCTCGAGAAAGGGTCCATTACTGCAATCTGTCCTTACACTGCTGGTGCTTAAATCGTAGCGATGTGGTGCCATTGCCTACATTAGCCCCCCTTTTTCACAAATCATAGAGAGATCCTTCTTTTTCTCAGCCACTCATCTGCTCAGTTTGGAAATACACATCTTACTCATCATGCGGCTAACGCAGTTTCGCTGGGCTCCCCTTGTTATTTCTCGAATCAGAATACCAAAACCCTGAGAGGCCGTTGACTACATATTATTATGCCTGATCCATCGCACTACGTAGTATGCCTACCTTCGGACCTACCCTAGGTGATTACCTACTACGTACTGAGTAGTTTTGCATTACTACTTGGGTCGTTACAAAATCACTGGCATATTTTGTGCCGTCATATGAACTACAGGCCGTGATTACGGGACCTTGTGACATACCGTCCAGTCCGGTCTGGAGGCTGCCTTGCCCCCCCCCGAACCTCCGATGACATACTTAGTAGGCATGAGACAAAGAGCTCGGGAGAACTGGACCAATAACAGACGCAGTACCTAGTCCCCAGTGTTTCCTCCGGCAGTTCCTGATCTGCATTAATCGTCTTTCCACCGCATTCTAGAAGATATCTGACCCAGGCGAAGAGCGTGGCCTTTCATCGATGGGTCGATTTTGATGTTAGCGAGTGGAACTGAGACCGAGTGATCATTGACCACAACAGCGCATTACTGGACGAGGTTCTCATGTGTAGTGTAAACTACTTATATACATTATGTGACGGAGACCTGGCAACACGGATGGCTCGGTTCCCAAGATGTCGAGGTGGGCGCATCATGTACCGATGTCGCAGCGCCGAAAGTGATATTGCGCCGGTTTGCATGTATAGGCCACACGGCATCTTTTTGTACGATTTGTTTATGCATCTGATAAGGAATTGCCGTCGTTCGACGTCGGATACTGCGCTGTAAAGAGGATACAGCCCCGCCCCGTTGAACCCATTTCGTATTCGTGTTTGCCGCCGGCATTCGGCTCACTTGTGATAAACCGGATGCCGCCACCTACTACGCGGCTTTGACGAATACTCAGCACATCGTTCGGGTAGCCAAAAAGGCGATTCGCAATCTTGACTGCAACAGGAACTTGGAAATTTCCCCTTGCATTTACGTAGTATACTAAGTACTGCCAAATCCCAATCCTTCCTGATAGAGACGTAACGCAACCCTGCAAGTCGGCAATCTACTACTGTAGGTTCAGGTTAGGTATTTCTATTTTGAGTTGGGGCGAGTTGCCAGCATGAATAAACTCCGACTAAGAGACGCCAAGGGTGGCTCGGGGGCCAACCCCTCGGTAATACCACCTTTGACCAGACAAAGTTAATTTAACCTTGTCTACCCGGATTGTGTATCTCTGTCTATCTACACCACAGCTGTGTCCTGACAACCTGCTGGAAACCTGTCAGAGGCTCAGGCAGGTATACGTAAACAAAGCCGATGCATGCGCGCAGATATCTTCCTTGTTTTCTTGTGATAGACATCAGCGATGAGCGCCACTATTCTGGTAACTCATACGATATGGCAGGCTATTGGGTTGAGTTACCCGATCTATATACTGTAGTTTGATACCTGATTGCGTACCCTAATTGGATTTGCAAAAGTCTCAAGTTTTACTGACTTGCTTTATGTGAATGTACATATATATGTTTGATTTTGAATTGAAGCCTCTTAGTCTCTACTAGTTGATATTGACTTACTGTATGGGGCGAGCTGGAATGATGAGTAAATACTATCTATGCACAGTAACATACAAATAGATGTTGCTTCTTGAACCAGACGATTAGGTAGTTTCAATGCGTACTTGTGGATGGTGCTACGGTACGATTGTTACCCAAGAAATATAATTTCTGATCGAGTTGAAAGATATCACTAATTTTAATTCATGTGTACAGCTGCGGATAGGACCCCTTCTTTTAGACAGAAGAAGGAAAACGTCGCTGAGAACGCTTCATTGTGACGATCACATTCGCTACTTATTCCGCCTGTGAATCGAGCGATCATTTATTAGCTGGTGTATCTAATTGGCTAATTTAGCTGTGTGACAGCGCGGGAGGGTGTGGTGTAACTATTGTCGGCCGTTTTGGCAAGTACCGATGCAAGTATCTACTTTCGGAGATCCACTCTTTACTTGTCCTGGAGTCCTCTGATCGAAACCTGGCGAAGAGACAACCAAGAGATATCATTCTCCTGCACTATGCTGTCATAGTCATAGTTCTAGCTAAATATTTGAATGGCAGTTGCGCGCAATGCGAGACGCAAAAGAAAAACGGCCATTACTGCTTGACGTTGTGTGAATTATCGGTGAGCTTCTTCCATTTTTAAGTGTGTAGCTGATGTATGCTAAAACAATCTAACCCGATTATTTGTGACATCCCCACCTGTTGTTCGGATACTGCTTCGGAGTCTTACTTAAAAGCATGAATATCTCGCTGGTGCCTGCTTAGTGTACTTATGGGTAGCGGAAAACGGGTTTTGGCTGGGCTGAGGCAACTAAGGCGGCGGGGGGCTCCGGTCAGTAGGTATCCGGTGGACTAATTACTACCTCAAATTATGAGGTAAGCACTCCGAATGAATATTATCCAATTCTTCAAAAAGAATATCTACGGCACATGTAGTAACTGCCAGCGCTTATCGCCAACTTTTGTAGGTGATTGGTGGGCCGATAAGTATGTCTTTAGGTAGAGTTGAAGCTCTTGGTATCGCATCCACATTCAATAGATATAAACTTTCATTAGTTAATATAACTACTTTACTGATTTATATATGGAGTACCTATGTTGGAGATATTGTCTGTTCTATCTATGTATGAAAGCTGGAGATATCTGCCGGACTTTGTAACGCCAAGCAGTGCGACATTGCGAATTGAGCTATACTATTGGCCTAGCATCGACAATTGATGTTACCCGTGTGACATGTTCAAGCTTTGCTTTGATGTTCAGCTCAGGTCAGCAAAAGAGAAAGAAAATTAGGGGGTCAATGGAAATCTTGACCTGACTATTCCAACCTAGTGCTAGACCCGTCTCTGCTAACCTGTTAGTAGGTATAGTAGATACCCGTAGAGATATCTTTGGTCCCTACTTGCAGCTATGCTACAGGGTCCGTGATATCGAGAGATTCTATCCATCTATCCCTCCGTCCATCCATCCAACCCGCCTATCTACCGATCCGTCGATATAGCCTTGCCAAAGGGTTCGAAACGGCCTCGTCTATATTTGGACCTGCATTCGCGGAACACGGACGCAAACCTTGTATGTTTTGCGCCTGCAAGACAACCCAGCTAGCTTGCAGCGGACGTATCATGGGCGCCGTTTGATAATCATGGGTGAGTTGGTTTCGCGTGTGATTCACTTTACCGGTCTTAGCTGGTGCAGGGCAGCGGTTGTTGGTACAAGCAAGGCGGTGGTGCTGTGATAGATCCTGCCTCGACACTTTGCATTAGGTCGGCCTTTTGTGGTTGGCCGTACGCAGGATGGGATAGAATGGGATGCGGCATGCTTAAGTACCTACCTAGGGTTTGGAAGGTATTGCCACCGCTGCTGCCGTCGCCGCACCATGCACTAAGCACCAACTCCTGCCAATTCCATTAGCTATCTACAGCACCTGCCTAGCTACTACCCACCCCGGACTGCCGCATGCTTGCCTGCCTGCCTGCCTAGGTCGTCCACGTCGCGCGACTTCTTCTCTTTTTTTTGCACGTTCCCCATCCTATCGCATTCGCTGTTGTGCTGCCGAGACTGCTGCTGTCGTGCCCCTCCAACCGCCGTCCTGTTTCACAAGAGAGGGGATGCTCCCTGTGTCCCCGTGTCCCTGCGCCCGAGCACGCAATCTCCATGCCGCCGTCTCCTTTGCTGACTCCCTTGTCGCATGATGTAGCTCCGTCCCAAAAGACGCTGCCAGACTTTCCTCCTCGCTCAGCCTCGCGCCTGAACGCCTACGATGACGAGAACGATGCTTGGGAAAACACCTTGAAGCCTCTGCCCCATGATCCTGCCGTAAGCCGCGCCATCGCCCATTCGCGCGAATCCTCCCTCGAGAAGCTCCAGGCCGGCGGGCTTGCGGGTATTCCCGAATCGCCTCGATCTACCGTGTCTTCCGCTGCCACCCCGGGTGCTCGCGCTGCGACCTCGCGTACGGGTATTGGTGCCATCATAGAGCGTGTCGTAGATCCGAAATCAGCGGCGTATGGACACCACCGCCAGACCTCTATCGTACATGGGATCCAACATTCGCGGAATGGCAGTCTTAGCTCTTCTTCGAGCCCCCTCAGTCCCCAGATGATAGCCGCTGCCGGGGCTGGCTTCTTACCAGAGCGAGGAACGGATATGCCTGTCATTGCACGGCAAGAGGTCGATGCATCGGTCGGTTCCCGGCCGCCTACTGCCCTGTCGGGGTCCACGGCCATGTCTTCGACACACCCGCTTGAGAAAACGGTATCTGCCTCCGACATGAATACCGGCGCCTCCACGCACGCCGTGGCTCAGAAGAAGGTTGAGCGTATGCAGAGCAAAACTCGCCGTGACCATGGGCATCATCACTCGCATTCGTCGAGACACCCTCGAGATGATCAGCAGAAAACTGTGGGGGAATATGCCCTACATATCTTATTCACCTCTGTTCGTTCTTATCCTAATACACGTATTTTAACGTATCGAATACTGACAAAGCTGTAGTTTATTGCGCATGCTGAGGAGAAGCTTAACGAGTGCATGACGATTCCCTTCGACCCCGAACCCAGGATTGAAAACATCTGTGGTCCTGGTGCTGACCCAGCTTTTGACCAATTTATAGTCGCACTTGGGCACATTGCGCGGCCCAAGCCCAAAGCATTGATCGACGCCATCATGTTGTGGAGGAAAACTAAGAGTGAAGCAGCTAGTGACGCGCGCAATAAACTACAGCAATTGAAATCGAGTCAACCTACTCCAAGTCTGATAAGACGTAACACTGAACCAGTTCAAGCCTCGATGGCTACTGGCGCATTGGATCCTGGAGCCTCGGGTGCACCGTCTTTAGCAGCAAGACAGGAATATGTAGCCCAGGCCGAGCGACGTTCTATCGTTTCTATCTACATTTTGTGCCGAGTCCTTTTAGAAGTTATATCTCATAGTAGCCTAAGCTCTATAATGCCCGAAATGGAAGATAAGCTGGAAGGTATCATCTTTGGTCAACTCAAGATTGCTGAGGTTGAACAGCTTGAAGCCTCACCTCTCAAGATGGCCAACTGGAACTTATTTACTCAGCTTCTGGGTGCCATGAGCAACATTAACTTTACTAGTGTTGCTGAACGGTTCATACGTGATCTTCGCGGCTCTTTACAGGATATCGCTGGACGAACTTCAACATCCCAGACTAAAGATCCTGAAGGTCAAGTAGAATTAGTTCTTGGCGGTATGACGCATCTGCGGTTTAAGATAGATACGGACGAAGATTGGGATCAAGCCTGCGGCTTCTTAGTGTCACTAGGTCGACTGTTCGCTCAGTCCCATGGCCAGAGGATAAAAACCGCCTTTTGTCGCATTCTAGATACTCTTCTTCTCCCCATTGCAGCGAAGGGTACTAACCACCACTTCACGCACCCGAAATGGCAAGAGGTTCTGAGCACTATTGGCCCACGACTGGCCTCCATGTTCGTCAAACCACGATACTGGACGGTGTCATTTCCATTGACCTCGACAATGGTTTGTGTGTCCCCTCCTGAATCTGCCAGCCCCCAGTGGCTCCAGCTGGTTCGTTCGCTGCAGACTCGGTTGAAAGACAAGGCGTTAAGGCCACATTGTCTACTTGCAGTTTCCCGGTTACTCTGGACCTATCTTTTTAGAATAAACGACACGAGCGGTGCCGTTGCCCGCAAATTAGACGAAGTCATGGGACTTGTTTTACCCCCAACTAAGCGTACCTTCTCGACCGCTGACACTGCCTCAAGTGGTTCTCTTATTCAGATAATCAGAATGATCGGATATAGATATACGGAGTACTGTTGCAAAAATATCATCTTCCCTCTAATCAACGCCGAGTTGTTCAACTCAAATAAAGAATTAAAAGTTGAGCAGCTCGAGCCTGATAGGATGGTCATTGGGATTAGAGCATTCTTGACTATGATGTCCGATCTCGAGCAGGAGGAACAGGGTCGACCACCCTTCCCACAAGAATTTCCGTCGCCTTCGAATTTTGACCGACTACCCCCTGATTCACCAGTATCAATATCCAGCTCTGGCATACCCTTGGCTAATTCACTACTGTCGACAGCTAACGAAGCTCTGTCTCGTCCTGTCCAACAGAAATCACTGAGCGATGGTGTGCGCGATTATTACAAGAAATTCTCACAGATTTTGGGTAAAATCACGATCATATGTGATAACACCTTCGGAGGGCAAGCTGTGCTCGATGAAAAATTCAACAGCCCTGGACCTAAGACGCCCATCACTGAGTCGTTCAATTTTGCACGGCGTGACGATTATCAGAGCCCGGCTGACCAGAAGCAAGCATTTTATGGGCTGCTCCATGTTGCTGTACAAGCTTTGCCTCGGTGCTTTACTCCTGACATACCATTCAACCCTCTCATCAACCTTCTATGTACAGGCACCGCCCATGTCCAAGATAATATTGCGTATTCCTCAGCCCAATCGCTCAAATCTATCGCCAAACAATCTCATGCCCATCAAGTTACGATGGGATTTGCCCGATTCATATTCAATTTTGACGACCGCTATGCGACAATGTCAGACGGCGGTATGTTGGGGCCTGGTCATATCGAAAACACTCTACGACTCTACGTTGAATTATTACAAATCTGGAGAGACGAGATCAGGCAAAAGACGCGAGATGCCACTTCCGAGCCCGTAGAGATTACGGCCAATGAGAAGCGCGGGCTGAAACTGGATCTGTCTAGTATATGGGCGGAGGTTGACCATGTCGAGGCTCGCGGTTTATTTTTCTTATGCTCACAATCTCGCAGAGTAAGGCATTTTGCAATTACGGTGCTGCGGCTTATAACCGAGTTTGATGCGGCGCTGGGCAAAGACCGAACCCAGGAGAATGATCACGTCCGTCTAATCGATATTCTGGAGAATGACTCCATTCAAGTCATGAATTTCAAAGACGAACTGTTGTCGGTTGCCGAAAGAAGCAGGCTTCAGCGGGGAATGCAAAACGCCAACAATAAAGGAGCCTTGATCGAGCTCTGTACTAGTGATGTTTCGTATGATACGACACTTTGGTTCAAAATCTTCCCGAATCTGATACGAATTGCATATGATCGGTGCCCGTTCACCTTGACCATCGGCCGAGACTTGATCTGCAACCGTATATTGCAAATGTACAAGACCATATACACTCTATCAGAGCCAAGCAGGGGGTTATATCACGGGTCGGATCCGACCAGCGCTCGCCAGACAGCCCGGACGCCAACGACGCAACCAGAAGTTCTTATTGACCAGTGGAAGTTATATCTCACTTTCGCCTGCACTACTTTGACCGATACGGGAAGCACATTCAACGGCTCGTCACAAGGCAATCAACATCAGAGAAAAGGATCTAAATCAACTGATCGTATTGTGTCGGCGAGGACCTTGTTCAAATATCTGATCCCACTATTATCTGTTTCTTCCGCTCTTGTTCGTGAAGCTGTTGTTCTCTCTATGGGGTCGATTAATATTCATATTTATCGAACGTTATTAGACGAATTACAAAGCCACGTAACCCGATGTAGCGAGGAGGCTCGAGCCCGGCTGCACCAGAGAACCAACAGTGGACCGCGGCGCAACCGGAGAATGGATCTCTTATGGACCGAGCTAACACATATTTACAAACTCACGTCCCACTTCCTCAAGAACCCCGAGGTGTATCAGAATGAATCGGTATTGAATAATCTATGCACTTATGCTCGGGACTTGAAACTCTTCTTGATGGATGGGGAAGTGCAGAACGACTGGGAGTTCCAGAAACTTCGACGGCATTACTGCGGCTTGATGGAGGAGCTTTTCGAGGGAATAAATCGTACGCAAGATCCTTCTCGCTGGATGACCTTTGAATCCCGAAAATCTGCTTTCACTTTGATGGAGGACTGGTGTGGATTCTCCCCAAATCAGGAACAAATTCGCGATAGGGAAAAGAACATGCGAAAATCAGTAATTGAACAGCAATCTGCCGGTGAGCGAGGGGTGATTACAGCCGCCATGGAGATTGAGAAAAGAAATTTAAAAACTGCTGCACTAAGTGCCATGGCCGCTCTTTGCGCTGGGCCGGTCAGTGTTACGACTGAAGGTGGCGCCGTCCTCCGGTTCGACCTGAGACGTATGGTTGCGTGGATAGATGCAATATTTAACTCTGGAAGTGATCGGGTAATCACCATTGGAAGGAGAGCTCTGAAAAACCTGATTGTTTACAACCAGGCGACTTCGTACCTATCAGAGCACTGCGTAGCGCGCTGCTATTTGACAGAAACTCCAAAGGTGCAGCAAAGTTACTTTTCTGTGATCACTGAAGTCCTCCTAGAACATCCTGACTATCCAACGCCACTTGGGAAATTACTAGGTTTATGCCTATTCATGCTTGGCAATGATGTTAGTGAAATCCGCTCCAAATCCGCACGGGTCTTGAGGGCGGTTGAAGAGAGACAACAATCTGGACGCAGCTCCAAAATACAGGATTTCGACATTAGTATCTCCGACAAGACGAAGGCTGTCTACAAACTAGCTCAATTTGAGATCTCTAAGCGGCTCGCAAAACAACACCCAGAGTTGGCGTTTCATATATTCTCCGAATTCACATATTATTTCAAGAATTTGCAGCAAGGGAACCAACGGAACGTTGTGGCAGTTCTTCTTCCGTGGATTCAGACCATTGAGCTGAAGATTGATCCGAATGGTGGACCTATAGCCCAATCCTATGTCCTTCTCGCCAACTTGCTCGAAATTACAATTAAATCGAGTGCTGCATTACATAATGAGGTTCAAGCTTTATGGCAAGCCCTTGCAACGGGCCCTTATCCCGGGAATGTACGGCTTGTACTAGATTTCATCATCTCCCTTTGCTTGGAGCGACGAGAACAGAACTTCGTGGAATACGCTAAACAAATCGTGGTATTCTTATCAAGCACTACGACAACGCCGGGTAGCAAGGTTGTTGAGTTTTTATTGATGCAAATCAGTCCCAAAGCCATGGTGCCAAACGAGAAGAAGGAAGCCGTTCCGCCACCACCGGACATCAATATGTTACCCTACTGTGCTGATCTGTCGGAAGCATTACCAATTGGTACCAAGCAGGCCGGGCTATCACTGGGCCAGTTATCTCTCATCCTCCTAGTTGACCTAATGGTGGCTCCAGCACAGCTCACGGCAGAAAGTCTTCCGCTCTTGCTGCAAGTTGTGACTGTTTTGTGGGATCACTACACGCCTCTTGTCCAAGAGCAAGCACGCGAGATGCTAGTGCACTTGATTCACGAATTGGTCATATCGAGGATGGATGACGCTACATCGCCTGAAATTAAAAGCTCTATAGAAGCGCTCATTGAGGCAATACGTCAACATGATCGGTCAGTTGTATGGAGTTACGAGGATAGCAACGGCAAAGTCGATGAACGTGATAATAAAGTCCCACAAAGCATGGAGCATCTCACCACTGAGGTTGTGAAGACATTTGAGATCACATTCCCTGGTATTAAGAAGCAATGGAGTCGCCTATCATTGACTTGGGCAACTTCATGCCCTGTGCGTCATTTGGCTTGCCGTTCCTTTCAAATATTTCGTTGCATCTTGACCTCTGTCGATCAAACCATGCTAGGCGACATGCTTGCGCGTCTATCGAACACAATTGCAGACGAGGATTCTGAAATTCAGACATTTTCAATGGAAATACTGACAACATTGAAAACGCTGATATTGAAACTCGAGCCTGAGAAGCTTCTGTCGTATCCGCAACTGTTCTGGACCACTTGTGCCTGTCTAGAGTCTATCAATGAGCTTGAATTTCTCGAGGCCGTTGAGATGCTTGATGAGTATGTTGAGAAGCTGGACTTCGGCTCCTTGAGCGTACGACGAGCCCTGCTAGAAGGCCAACCTCTTCGCTGGGATGGTGGCTTCGAGGGTATTCAGCCATTGTTATATAAAGGCTTGAGATCGTCCGTGTGTCTTCAACCTACCCTCAATCTCATGGATAAGCTTGTGCAATTACCGAGTGATGCTCTCATTGGCGACGATAACCGACTTTTCTTCTCCATTATCGCGAATTTCCCTCGTTTTTTGCAGGCCCTGGAAAATCATTTTATCGACGATGGGACAAGGCAGACAGCAGAGATACTATTCGCCGTCGCGGAAGCACAAGAATTTACGCCTATATGCGATGCCTTAGGGATACTCATCGATTCAAGCTTACACTCAAGTCAGGATATGATAGTACAGCTGTTCGCTGCTATCCGCGAGTTTTTCCTTCCTCAACTTGACCTTAAGATGCTTACGATGCTCATTGGTTTTCTGACCAACAGCATACCGTCGGTGAAGTTGATGACAATGCGGATCCTTTGCGTCATTATACCTGACATCGAGATGCGGAAACCAGAACTTGCTGCGCACGGCCCCGACCTGATCTCCCCCCTTCTTCGTTTGCTTCAAACCGCGTATTGCATGGAGGCCTTAGCTGTCCTGGATAATGTAGTTGCGGTATCGGGATCATCGATGGAAAAACAACACCTTCGAATGAGTATGACACGTTCGTCATCCCGGGCCATGAAGAAGGAATATGAGCGAACGCAAAGCTTGTTTGGAATACCCGAAGAATCTGGTTGGGCTATCCCTGCTCCGGCGAAGAAGACCGACGCAACTAGAGGCAACATACACGCCGCATTCTACATGTGCCAGGGAGAGGCAACAGACGGCGTGTTAGCAGAACCGACTCCAACGCCGGATGTTGAGTTTCATGAAGATGACTATCAATATGGGTATTTCGAAATGCCCGAAAGGACGGAAACTATGATGTCGGACGATATGCGTGGCGAGGGACATATGGGCGATCTAGTTACCAAACTAGATAGCTTAGATGACTTCTTTGATGACATTTCAGAAACATCACCTAGTGAAAGTCGCTCGTCTAGGACGGTCACTGAATTTACGCCCGATATCTATGAATCGGGGGCGAGATTATACGACGACGTGTTGCCTATCCTACATCAAGCTTCTAACAATACTTCGTTCCATAATGGGTTCGTGGACCGGCCCCCACCGCCTAAAGAGAACACAAACGTTATCACTTCTGGAGCCTTCAACACCGCCGCCCTTCCACTAACTGGGAGACCGGCGCTCCATGCACGCTCAGTCACCTCACCATCAATGCCTGCTTCGTATCAGCCACAACTCACCGAGTTCACCTCTGATGATGAGCTTACTGAAGACATCTTCTCGGACGGCGAGGAAGACCGCCACAGAGCGACGGCAAATGCTCCTGCCGAGAACTCATTCTTTCTCGAGAACATGATCAAGCCCATCAAACAGACGACGAGGACGCACATGCGCCGTCTGACAGGTGGCCGCTCCCGCGAAACGGATCGTCAGCGTGAGCTTTTCCGCGCTGCGCAGCAGATCTCACCCGTGCCGAAAGTGCCAAGCACGTTTCTGCAGCATAAGCCCAACCCATCCGGAGATATGGTGTGAGGGCCGACGTCCCCGGCTACTTAGTCGAGTTCACATTATATGAGAGATGATACTTTCTTAAGTCTGTTATATTGAAAAACCGATCACGGATGATATCATGTAGTTTTTGGATACATTTTCATGTGGCATATTACAAAAAATGATATGAGAGAGTGAGTCAATCTACGATCGGCTTATGTATATCCGAGAGTTCACTGGTTTACGTGTGGGATCTATCTCCTGCCAAGCTTAATAGCATGTAAAGTATAATGAGATTGGGGCTGAATAAGATTTGATAAATAGCTAGCTAATTGATGATTGAACCATTAAAAATTTATGAGATTTTGACTCGCGTGCTTAGGGGTCACCTGTGGCATCTAATCCCTACAACCCGTGGAGTTGACGGCCCGTTAAATAGCTTATGATTACGCTCATACGCGTCGTGTCTCCTTGAGCAACGCGCCACTTTTCTCGGATCCTTACGACATATCGTCGTTAGGGTGCTCTACTCCTCCTTTGCCGCTTCCAGCCAGTATTTGAGTTCCTTGACCTGCATATATCTATATTGGGATCTTTATCTGCTACGATGGCTCATATGTTAATGCGCCCTGCCTACGATTTACGTTTAATTGACAGTTACGGCACCTAGGTGCTCTTGTTGACTTCCGTCGAGATGGCGACTTGGAACAAATTTTGACGGAAATAATAACCACTGGAATTACGGTATTCACGACTTACATCATAACTACGCTGGCCACATCATGCCGGATTGTGGACGGAACCAACCCTGATAGCATAGTCAAGTTACGGGGACAGGAGAGAAAGCGTACCTGGGAAATAAGGGGCACATCACTCGTATCTTTGAAAAAGGGGGCATTAGCATCTTCGAGTACATAGAACAGATTTTCATTGATTGTGAGACCAACCCTATTAAGCATACTGCGTAAAGCACATCCAACCAATAGCTCTCTGCATCTTCTTCGTCCGCTTTATTTCCTGTTGAGTGGTAGATTCCACGGCCCACTCGACTGATACCCATGCCTCTAGTAGCCGTGATTGCGGAGTAGTAGGTCGTCGTCGTGGCGGAAGCGGAATAGAAACATGTGACGGCCAAAAGACAAAAAGGTTGCGCATAAATGGGAAGACCCTCTGCGGCTGTCAAATATCGCCTGCTCATCATCAAAGCAAATCTAGTATCGGTAACGCGTAGAGTAGTCCTTGGGGCTCACCACCAGACCACGGCCCTTCTTGGCACCGCGGTAGACGGTCTCGATGATGTCGATGAGCTCCTGCTTGTCCTCGAGGACGAAATTCAGCTTGTTATTGTTACCGGAACCCAAATCTACCATGATCAACTTGTTGCGGAAGAAGAACATGATGGTCATCGGGTCGTAAAGCTCATACCTTAAAGGTCAGATGTTAGTCACTTTCCCTCATACTAAAATTAATGGGAAACTTTGATAGTATCTAGGCTTTCCAAGCATAAAGCTAGCCAGAAAGTCTAAGATTTGTCGCTAACAATGACGGAAAATAAAAATAACGAGAGAGATAACCTACATAACATTAAAGTCCGGGACTTGTTCATTGTCGCACAGATATATCTAGAATGAGATAAACATGGTTAGTAAATTCGCAACGGAGTAAATATCGGGGTGGCG
This sequence comes from Xylaria sp. FL1042, assembly GCA_022495085.1. Lineage (NCBI taxonomy): Eukaryota > Fungi > Ascomycota > Sordariomycetes > Xylariales > Xylariaceae > Xylaria > Xylaria sp. FL1042. Next base: position 581,493 of record MU380134.1, read on the forward strand.
AATAGAGGGTTGTATGGATCATTGATCGCCACACAGGCAGCTACGACAAACTTACCACTGCGAAATTCTTGACCTTATCCGCAATGCGGTACAGCACCTCATCCTGGCGCATGCAGTCCGGATCACTGTCCTATACAAGCACAGTAGTTAGTAATGAGTATAGGAGTGCTCACAGGTCCTCGGGAGGTTGCCAGCCCGGAAACTGTCAGAAGGGGGGGGTGTAGAATGCGGGCGTACTTTGCCGAACCGTAAGACTAGATTTAAAAAGTTAGCATTTACGTAAAAGAGCCCGGACGGTGTGCTTCTCAGATAAGACATACCAACAACGCGCTCCTCTTCGGATACTGCGAAACTTCAAGTTAGTCATGTTGCTCAGTAGGTAATCGCAAGGGAGTGAGTGAGACGTACGGATTGCCTGATCTACGTGCCATCCGGTGGGAAGGTGTGGCAATACAAACGACATGTTGAAATATTTATCGATCTATCGAAACACGGAGAGATGCTTTGATATTGATTGGATTTGGTGAGGTTGCGCTAGTTGTTGGTGTTCGAAGCTCATAAGCGCGGACTGATAAGACGTCGTCTCATGAGGTAAGTGCGGCTTAGGCATGGCCTATACTAATGTGGGGAAGTAGTTCCACACTTGAGTATTAGCGGGGCGCCTATCTACCGCGCTAACCCAAAGGAAGATGATAGGAGAGCGGTCTGGTCCGGCAATTTGGACTTTTTTTCTGAAGCGCAAGTACCTAAAAAGATACTACTCGCGATTATGTACCAATAGCTGCAGGGCACCATAGAATGAATACTTAATGAGCAACGTCTTTGGAAGCGAACTCGCAAGAAATCGCATTATAGCTTAGTTCAGTGTCAATTGATCTCTACAACAATCCAATGGCGTAGAAATAATTCCAACCAATCCATGAAACCTGGGAGAAGAAGCCCCTAGAACATGCCGCGGGAAGACCAATCTCATTTGACCACGATACGGCATGGCGAAACGCAAGTCTTATGGAGGCGACGGCGTCCATGCCGGGAAGAAGCAGAAAACCAACCATGTCCACGAAGCGCCCACCTCGGAGGAGGTCTACACCGGGCGACAGCTTCGGCACCTCCTCACCTTCGAACAGGACCTTCACAAAGCAAGGCATGGTAAGCTAGAGATGACAAACAGCTCCGTTTCGCACACTCACGGCTGACCCTTGCGCCTTCTTCTCCCTAGGCCTGCAGTCATTCAAGAATGTCCTCGACAGCATCGTGAACAATGACGAGAAGAAGTCGGACCATATGCAGATACTGTTCGACTTCCTCGATTCTACGAAACCTAGAGAAGTCGAAGACGAAGTGCCCATCTATCTACCCGATATCATGGAAACTTGGAGCATGGCTTCTCAGATGAACAACGAGAATGTCATGTCGGCTGTGCCTGTGGTGCTGGCGCTGTTACTCAAAATCATATCAGACAACGTAGACCGGGTGTCTTACGGACTGGGGTTATGTCGCACTTTGCTTCAGAAACGACAGCAAGAGTTGATAGCCAGGAATCTCTCGGCTGAAAAGGGGAAAGACTTCATAATATCCCCTACGTTGAGGCTTCTCAGAGAGGCAATTTGTCTAGATGGCGGCGCTTTGGCTGCTCCGATATTTAGAGCGAGAATCAACACATTCAAGTCCCTAGCCCGGAATATGGGTCTTCGTTACATCGGCAGTGATCAGGAGGACCCCAAGAAAGCCTCCGTGAGAACAAATGCGACGCGACTGCTTCTGAGTTGTTTGAGACTTCTGCATAACGAAGCCAAGAAGGATCTTCTATTGCAGAGAGACATCATAGCGGCGCTCATGCGACATCTTCCAGACGACCCACCCTTCTTAATTGCCGAGATATTGGATGTTTTGAAGAAATCAGTTGTGCAAGACAAGAAATTGGCTAAGGAGGTCAAGATTAAGATACTCAATGCCCATTCGCTCACCCAAATCGCGTCATTGTATGGCTATTCAAAGGAGCCTGCAAATCTTGAAGATGGTGTCGAGAACAAGAAAATCTCGGTGGAAGACGCAGCCCACGAAATTCTAATGGCAACATGCACAGATTTTGCAGTGGGCATCTGTCGCTCGCAGCAAGGTTACTACCCGGAAGGCATCGCCTTAGACGCTTTTATGCCCGATACCGAGGGCATTGATCTTCTAGACTTTGGTCTCGATAGTATACCCTGGATGAATAAATTCGTCGACGAGATACCAGTGCGAAATATGCTCCTGGGAGAATTTATTGAATCGCTGAGACCATGGTCCAGCACAAAACAAAGCGAACTGCTCCTTGCTATTTTCGAAGCTTCGCCAGAGCTGATTGCCCGTTATTTTATACATAAGAAAACCTTCACCTTCGATCCTAAACTATCTGCCACTTGGATAGGCTATGCTTCGCTGTTATATAGTGTTGTGAAGCTGCCCATCCCTCCTTTCTTTGGTCGACCTAATGACTACGCAGCGGTTCCTCCACCAACATCAGTGGTCCTCGACAATATCGTCCCCCCCCCTATGACATTGAAGGCTATGAATAGGTGTTTGACGAATAAGTCTAAGTTAATCTCGTTTTACACAATACGTCTGCTCGTATTGGCATTGGAGAAGCTGGACAGGGCACTAGAGATGCATAGGGAGGCGTCCGCACTACCAAACTCGATCTGGCAGGAAGCTGCTCGTCGTCTTGTTGATGATTTTTACCAACGGATACCAGACGTCAAAGAGATCATTAGCTATTACCGCACATTAGCGAATGAAGATTATCTCCAAAGAGAGGCAGCAAGTCGGTTGATTTTACTCTATTATGAAATCATACCACAACTTGCTCTGAAAGCAAAATTTGATGTCTCTCCCATACTCCTCGCTACAATCCAAAAGGTCGAGGCATCCGACGGGACTGGTGAAGACATGGCTATCTCACTATTGGAGTTGGAACATCTATGTGCGGTAGCTAAATACTCTCCAAGCATGCGATGGTTTGCACGGACTGCCGAAATACCAACCTCCCCATTCATTACCCTCCTCCGACTCTACACCGAGAAGACCACTGCATTGTCCGGGGATACATTGAGCCAAATCCTCTCCTATGTTGCCAACGAGTGTCAACTTGTGGAGAGTGTTTCGGAGCTATCAGGCTTAAATCCACTTATTACAGCCTTGAAGAACGCAGGTAGTGTTGACTCGGCCATTTGGTCATTCATAGATAACTGTGCTGAGCGATGCTCTAGAACACCTACCAAATATTTGGAGATGATTGAGCAATATATGGAAGAGGTAGATGCCGAAGAACGAGCTGATTTGCGAACTTGCCCTTTGCTTGTGTCAATCGCCGAACAACTACCGTTTCTGGTGTCGACCTCGCCTGCTAAGGAGACTCTTAAGCAACTTTCAGGCTTTCTCCGAGAATATCTGCGTCGTTCTCTAGACTCTGGGGTTAGCCGCATCTTCTTAAAATCTATCAGCGGCTTATTAGTCACCGCTCTAGGCGACAAGAAACTTGGATCAAAATTTACGCTGCCGAAACGGGCCGATGCTTTAGACGGGGATGCAGAGATGCTGGATGGCGAGCCCAAATCCACGCCACAGCCAACAAATGAGGTGAAGGGTAAATTCGCAACACGAATAAGCCCTGAGGAACTTGAAGATAGGCTCGCAGTGCCGATTCTGACGAGCAAAGAGAATTCACTACTCAAATGGTCCAGCAAGCCACCCGAAGAACTAGTAGAAGAGGGCTATGCGGCCTCCTTAATCCTACTTCTTTCCTCCGAACACGCAAGTATACGCAAGGAAGCGCTCACAAATGTCATAAAAATGGCGACAAAGATTAAGGAGTCAACATATGAGGAGAATGAACAGATATGGCTACTACTAATGGAGCTTGCAGAGTCTGCCAGAGATCTGATTGCTGACGGGCCGCTCCCAAGCATTCTCGTTATTTTTGCATGCAGGGCGCTTGATATTCTGAAGAACCCACTGCATTGTCTTTACGAGAAGGTCAACTTGTTCCTCACCAGTGGCCCATTGTGGCAACCGAATAATATACCGCTTATGAAGGCCATCCTTCAAGAAGGTCCAACACTAGACGGATCCTATTATACAGAAATCAGCTGGCTACTTGGTTTCCTCGTCGACAGCTTACGGACACCGCAGGATGTAGCTCTTTTCCACCAGCGCAAAGTATACGAACAACTATTTGGTCTGATAGTGAATCCTTATATGGGCATAAACCTCCGCACCCAGGTACTAAGGATTCTGTATCGGACCACATGCATTGCAGGAGGAAGCGATACAGTAATAACAAGATTCGGTGCTGTGAGCTGGCTTGTAACTCAAACGGCGGCGACAACAGATGAGATGGAGAAGAGACTCTACCAGGCCATGGCCAGGAGACTATGGGATACTTGCGATCAGAAGCGAATTACGACGTGGAGCAAGGGTGGCATTGAGAAAGTCGTTTAGGATATGACAATAAGAAACTGCAGATCCAGATCTGATCCAACAATGGGTACTTCTAACATTTCATCAAAGACCCTTGAAGCTCAATAACTGCTCTTATAGAAAATCATGCAAACCGATCCATGTCATTGTGCATAGCTGTTTTGGTTGCCTTGGGTACATGCAGATGTCCAAGGCCTGTAATTTATACTTGCATAGGATGTCCAGGTCTATGTACGCTTACACATATGCAGAGTTAAGATGAGAATGTCCAATCATATCACCAGGGGGACAAAGAGGCGGAAGCATCAAGGCAGCCAAAAAGTACCCGGACCCGTGCCTGTCTATAGCTGGTAAAATTATAGGTAGCTTAGGTAGCAAGAACCGGCCAAGGCAGATGCTGGTGCGACCCGCCCAAGGCTTCAAGCTGAGCCTGACGAGGCGCTGTCTCGCTAGGCCATCTATAACCTGAAAAGCTGTGGGTACCTGCCTACAAGGTCGATTGTATCTAGGTAGGTACCTCGGTAGGTGAATGGTGGTGAGCGCTGTACAATATCTACCGGGCTTACTCAAGTACCTGTCTGCAGGTACCTAAGTTTGTTAGGAAGTGACTAGCCAAGTGGTCAACTCTTCCCCCCAAAAAGAATGCCACCACCATCATCTATCCATCCATATCCATCCTAATCCATATTCCATCATCCCAACAACGCAAACCTCCATTTTTTAAGTGCACAACCATCATCTCTCAACCTACCTCCTCAACCCGCTAAATAGTCCTGCCCAAGCATCACAGAACTCTTTTTTCCTGCACAGAAAAAAGTTTATATTTTGTTTTTGTTTTTTGCGACTAATCATCCCCCGTTTACGATAGCGCACGTCTCGACTTTTATATAGACCCTTCAAGTCTCAGTCTCAACACCTCCAACCCTTACAGCTGCTCTTGCGGCTCTTCTTGGCCGTCTATCGGGCCAGTGTCGCCCACGACAGCGCCAGCGACAGCGCCAGCGCCGGACTATCTCGGTTCCCACGCCAAAGCCCTTGAAGCCTGCGACACACACAGTCTCGTCGCTGCTTGTTCATCTCCTCGTCCCTCAAGTCCACATCGAGCGCTGTACATCCAATCGCCTATTTTCTAATCCTACTATACATTGACGTTGCACACCCCGCACGCACGCACGCGACAAGCATCGCCGCCACACCAGATCCCATCACGAACTGGCTCTTGAGCTTCTTCTTGTACTCTGACTACCGCTGCGACCACGTCTTATCACCCCTTTCGCTCCCAATCCGTCTCGCCTCAACGACGACGACGACGACGACGACGACGACGAACAGCAGCTCTATATTGCAAACGCCCTTACGTCACTTCCGCAACGACGGCGAATTGCGGCTATCATCTCGGCGCTTATATTTCCTATGCCTAGGCAATTGCGTCCTACATTCTAGATAATATATGCTGTTAGCCAGCTTCCGATGCTATGGCAATACGATATACGTCGGAAGTGTTGATTCACCTCAGAGAGTCTCCGCTATGTGTCAAGCCCACCAACCTTCCGCCCGCTGAGGAATGGATGGGGTAAGTAGCGCAATTATCATAGATGGTGACAATGCTGCTGTTGCTAATCGGCATCTCCAACAGACCACCCCCTGATAATTTTCGAAACAGTCAAGGAAATAAGGCCGCCACTGATAGATCCCGCCACAATGATGGCACCCTTCTTGAACAAACAAACCGGCGAGCGGGGACCGACAGACATGTGTCGCGAAACAGCGCCAGTACGTTTCACCGGATGTAACGTCTTCCATTTTTCAATGCGCTGATTTGGTTTTTAGATGCCGATGACATAGTTCTTGGACCGCCACGGACAATGTTCAATTCTGCGACGCAGTCACGGAACCCGAAACCGTTTGACAATGACAAGGCCGCTAAAGACGGCGACATTCGAGATCGCTTTCCGTTCCGTCCCCGCAATGGCGAAAGTGACGCCAGTGAGCGCTTCCGCGACCGAGACCGCGACAATAGAAACAATTTGCGCCGCCGAGGTGACGGCGACCAGGACAGTGATGGCTGGAGCACTGTGAAGCCACGCAAGAGCTTCGGTAATGAAGGTGCCGAACGCTTTCATGGGCGCATGGGCGAACGCCCCGATCGCTTCGGAGGAGATCGCCGACCGCGCGAAGGGGAAGATCGTGATAACAACACTGAACGTCCCCGTCGCAACTTTGGTGAATTCATGCGAGAGAAGGAAGGAGATGACGGTGATAAGCTTCGCAGAAATGGGCCGAATAGGAACCGTACCGACAACCCATGGAATAGAGAGAACAACGAAGCTCCACAACCACGAGAGCGATTCGATAGATCGAAGAGTTGGAGAGATCGTACTGATGACCAGCCCGATGCGCAGCATGATAAACCTCGAGAACGGCAATATGAACGTCGGTGGGACCGAGACCGGGACCAGCGTCAAGAGCGCGAACCCGAATGGCTTGATGAACCTGCTGAAGAGCCACCCCAAGCTCACACCCAGGAGGAATTCAAGAAGTTCATGGAATCAATGAAAGCCAAAACCTCGTCTAAAGCTGAGTTCACCCCTGCATTGGCCCAGGATGTTCTCAAACCACAAGAGCAGGTTGACGTTGACGGCACAAAGTCAAAGCCGATGAGGATTACCCATTCTGTTGAATTGGGTCCTGACAAGTTCTTCGCCGCCTTTGGCCAAAAATCTACACTGGAAACGAGTACTGGTGATACCGTCAAGGAGAACGCGGCCCCAGTGTCGAAACCCAAAGGATCCAGGTTCCAAAATTTCTTTTCATCCCAAGAACAAGCTCGTCTTCAGCCAGAACCTCCTAGCGCAGCTTCCGCTCCTCCTGCCGTCGAAGCGAATCCACTTCTAGCTTTAGCAGGTTCACCAAAAGTCAGTACCCAGGCGGATGCCGCTGAGAAGGTCGCTTTTCAAGCTTTACTACAGAAGCTTCAAAAACAGACCCGCCAAGCTTCAACGCCGCCATCAGGTGGATTTGCAGAGCCTCCACCAAGTCACGATTTCGTCTCCAAAGGTGTTATGACGTCTCCAGGTTCTTTCCAACAATTTAGCCAAGATCATCGTGAAGAGCCCATGCCTCGTGTTCTACCCCATGGACAAGAAATTCACCCCGCACAGCCTCACCAGAATGCGCAGTTCCTAGGAATGCGCCCAGAGCAACAGATGTTGCAGGACCTAATTGGCCAACGTCATCCGGCCCAGAGTCTGGGTGGTAACCGAGCAGAGCAGCCGTCGAGCCGGAACAGTAACCCTAACTCGGAGTTTCTCGTCTCTTTGATGCAAGGCAGTCGCAATGTACCAGAGCCTCCAAGAACTGAGCAGCTGATCATGAGAATGCCTCAACCTTCACGACCTGCTCACATTCCTCCAACCCCAGACCGTGAGCCGGATCTGCAACATGAGCGAGGTTCTTCGCAACATCCGGCTAACGTTCGACCCACCGGTCCGCCAAATTTCTTTGACGAACAGTCTCTACACCGCCAGGAACGAGAGACTCGTCCCCAACCTACGCACATTCTGCAACGCCCAGGTCAAGGGCCTCCGGGCTTAGATCAGATGCCTCCACCTAACTGGATGCAAACAGGCGGACAGCAGTTGCCCAATCCCGGCCGACCCATGATTCCTCCCCCTGGCCTGCCCGGCTCTCAACGCTCGGGACCCCTACCTGGCAACTACCCTAGCTTCCCTATGGGCGGCTTCCCTCATCCGGATGGAATGGTGGGTCCCCCTCCCCGTAATATGGCACCTCCTCCGGGATTCTTTGGTGGTGGCCCTCCCGGCTTCATGCCACACCCTGGGATGGCTGGGTTCCAAGGTCCCGACTCGCTTGGGTTTGGATTCGATGGGCGTGGAATGCCTCCCCCTGGTGCCGGCGCTCCATTCCGACGAAATTAGGCAGCTCGTCGGCCCTTTAACTATTCTAAGTTGTGAGCGCGTTTTGTGCTGAAAGCTCGTATCTTGGTTTCTGGTGTGTCACAGTGGGTGGGGTGGTCAAGTGAAGATAGCTATTTTTTCAGGGGATTGAGCAGGCTTCTTCATTTCTCTTATCATGAAGGACCCTATTACTGTTAGCTCATGCGCGTGAACAGTTAGCCCCGCTTACGACGCGATGGAACAAACACCAAGTGATCGGTTCTTGCTGGACGGAATACTGAAGGGAATGGCGGGGGACTGATTTTGGGGCTGAAAACTGTTATAAAAATCGAGGGCAAGAGGTTTGGACGTGTCAGTCAATCATCAGCGAGAAACAGAGTATGCTATTTCCGTAGCTAGTAGCTGTGTCGTATCAATGTAATACCCATTCCTTACGCTCAACAAACTCGGGTTCGGAATCTTCTATGAATATTATAAAAGAGCTAGTGATTAATGATACTATAAATGTAAATTGATGAGACGTGAATACTAGGTAGCGTGAGATTTGGATTTATGGCAGGGTATATTACGCCTAGAGTGATGACCCCATACAAACATGAGTGAGGACAAAAAGTGTTTGCATATCTAGACTGGGAATTAGGGGGTTTCGTCGCACTGCCGTCGCGCGACTAGACTTCACTTCCCTAGATAAACATCTACAATGTGTACTCTTGTTTATCTAGGTGAGCGGAGCGACGAGCTATATCACAATCAGAATCCAAAAACACCACATCTTAGGGACAGCCTGGGGAAAATAAAAAAAATGGTATGGTATCATCGCAACGCAACAAAGATCGCTCATCGCGCCATCTGTCTATTTATTTGAACGTTCGCCTAGATAAGTAGTTAGGTAGTTAGGTAGATGGGGTTGGTAAACAATCCCTCTCAACAATATCATTATCATCATTATCGCCGCCATTATCGAAATCTACCTCCCCAGACCGCCCGACAGGCTCAAGCGGCCCCGCAGCGCCAGGCATGCATGTATGACGGGGGCCGCTACTAGGTATTGTATCCTCTTTACTGGCAAAGGTCTTCACATCTACGCCTTTGCATCTTAATCGTGCAATATCATTTCGACGCGTACTTCGGTAACGCAAAGTGAAGTGGACCGAATCGTGATGACATATCATTTTAATTCTCATCTCGCGGATTTATGGCGTAAAGATATCTGTCATATTAATTCGGTTTGCGTGATGGTGTGTGTACTGGTCTAGGTCCTTATGACTTCTTGATACCCAAGAAATTCCGTTTCTTCTTCTCCTTTTCCAGCTTATGCGGCTTATCGCTGCTTGAGGAAGGCCGAGGATCAGCGCTGCCATTGGGGGGTCTTGAGTTTAAATTCATGTTTGACATCTGTTGTATCGGAGGTGCCGGCGCCCCGCCTACTCTTGGACCGCTCGGTAGGCCTCCTTGTGGTGGAGGGGGCCGTCCTGGTACTCGTTGACCTCCTGGAGGTGGTCGTGGTCCACCCCCTTGCGATGGACTCGGTGATGCGCCCATAGGTGGAGCAGGGCGTTCGAATAAATGAGCTGGGGCTGTTTGCGTGGGACGCTCCATCGGAATATCCAACTTCCTCTTATCGACGCTCAAATCGCCTAACTGCCTGATGAAAAGTTGAGGGGTAAGCATGTGACTTGTTGCCATGAAAATATCGCGGTTCATGGCCGCTCCAACTTCGTAGCAAGCCCTCGATTCTGAGAACGTGGCACCTCCAGCCATGAAAACTATGACACGCTGCCTATTTTCAGCCACCCTTCTACCAGCACCAGCCCAACTCGGTTTCGCGGCACGCAACGAGCCCTGGCCAATCATCGCGTCTTCGTTTGGATCGAGTGGGGGTTTTACATAGGGAAAGGATGTCTGATCTAATGCACCCCGGCACAGATTTTCCAGCATATATTTTACCGCAGGATTGAACCGTGACATATAGCTGTCCTCGGGTATGGGTGTCTTTGTATCTATCGGGAACAGAGGCGGATCCTCCCTCTTCGGGTCTTTAAGCCCGCCTCGGGTTGTTCGACCGCCGAGGTGTTCCAAATTTGAGATGATCTCACCATCCTGTTGAGGTAAGGATGCATGTGCTAAAAGCCTCTTGATGTCTTCGAGGATCACTCCATCTCGGTAGAGGAGATACATGATAATGAGACGCAGTCGATCTGACTGTGATACGGCATCATCATCGAGTAGCCGAACAACAGAATCCAAGACATGCTTAGCTTTGCGGTTATCCTCGTCTAACCCTGTCGCCATGCTTTGTTCAATAAGAGACATGTCCGCCAGTTTATGATGTTGAAAGATGTTCATGCATTCCTGGGCCATAGTGATGTGAAGCGAATATGCCTCCTTCATCTCCGTAAACTGTGGCAAACCCGCCATCATATCCTTAATCGCATTTATACTTGTAGTGTCGCTGTTTGAGTTTGTGAAATGGGGATTCTGGTCGAGGAACCTCTGAAAATCCCCCATCAACTTATCAATGGTATCTTTCATATGTTTATGTCGGTTGTCTACCCAAACTTTATCGTTGTCGGTGAGCTCAATATCTTTTTCTTCGGCTTCTGGGGTCCCCTCGTTGAACTTCATGTGAAAGGTAGTCTTATCCCCATCCTTGATAGGTAGGAGGTCGTGAGCCATAGCCTGATAAGTAAACTCATGAATTAAGGGAGCCATTAAATCCATAGATCGATCTGTTACTATTAGTACGCCCTGAGGCCGCGAGCTTGGCGGTGGGAAATTCGGATTCCATTGAGCATATTCGTCCAGCTCATCAGAGATGAAGCGGGCAAGATGAGAGCATAATACGCTGGCTTCATGTATTGGGTTCTTTGGGCGATAATATCGCACTTTAGGATATTCTCCCAGCGACACACATAAACTAGTAATCTAGAATTTGGCCTCATGTTAGCATAATTCGCACAGAGCTCTATTGCCTGCCATACCTTTTGAGCTAAATCTTCCATGTGCTTTTTCACAAGTCCGTTGCAGGCAGGGTGATACAGTATCGGGAAACTCCACGGGTCCCGGAATGTAACGAGATGGGATTCGCGGGGGAAATAATCAACCGAGAGGGTTTCAAAACCAGCTATCTGTTGTTTGGCTAGGGGAGATGCGTCTATCCGCCTTCGGAGGGGAGGGTCGAGGACAGATGTCCATACTAGAAAGCATCGCTTGTACCTGCGCCGTTCGATGTCGGCCAGTAGGCAGTCGACGATATGAGGTTGTGGCGAGAGAAGGTATATAGCGTCCATGGTGGGATTCATCTCCCTACGCTCCTCGATCCGCTCGATGTCTGTAGTGGCTTTATCAGCTAAGGCGATCAGGGCAGGTGCTCGAACACTCGACTAACTAGCGATGTTGTAGTTGAGGATATCATCTTCTTTAACGACATTATCGATAATCTTCTTAGATGCCGCATCGATGACTAAAACTTTCCACTGTATAACCAGATTAGAATGCGACGTTCGCGACCCTTTCGACCCGTGTACCATCACCACCTACATCACCGGCCGTTATAGTCTTGATTATATGTACGATAACTGTTGAAAGAGCACGCAGAAGTCAGCGATATACAATGCTATGCAAAACAACGTAACAGCCTCGAATGATGAGAGCAATGGTGAGGAGCGAAAGGGAGCAAAAGGGAGTCTCCTCACTATCACGTTGCTCTTGAATGATAGAAACCCCCATCTTGGCACTGATTCTCGTCGCGAAGGCACAGCGGCCTCACGGATACGCGACAGCTGCCGCAGGCTTCTGACAATATAAATTGTGGATTGAATTGGGTCTTGTCTCTAGGCGGGTTGTCGCGGGCGCTCAAGTGGAATATCGATGAATGCGGAGACGTATGCAAGGCCGTATAATAATTAATATGTGTACGAGCGTCGTGGGCTCGCAAAGTAGTAGTAGTAGTATAAGTAGAGGGGGCACTTATGTAGCTATCTCAAAGAGTGTGTAGGCAATGTCGTATCAACGAGAGTAGATGTCTTTGGTAAATACATGCGGCGGAATTGGCAGAAGCAGCAGAGTAAGGTCGGACGAAGAGGTTGGCTGGCTATCGACCTATGTACTTATTAAGAGGTACGTAACCTACAGGTAGGTAGGTAGGTAGGTAGGTAGGAAAGGGAGAGAGTGCCAGGGAGTATGGTGCGTGGTGCGTAGGTAACAATTAGTTACGGTAGTTAGTTTGCTGTCTTTGGCCGTGGCGGGGTTTCAGGGTTTCAGACTTTGGAGACTGTCTGGCACATGTTCAATGCGACAACACCAAGGCTGCCCGCCAGTGGTTCCCCACCTGCCTACTGTAGCACCATGCGGCTACACGAGGTCCGCCGACAGATCGATCTATTACCTGGAACTAACTAGCCTAGCGAATTTAGCGAATATCTATAGTACTAAGCTAGGTTAATACATCATGTATAAACTTGACTAGACTTCATACAGCTCCCATCAATTAATGCAAACACCAGCTTCATTCCACTGATCTTGTCTTTGAAATTGAAATCTAGTCCTCTTCAGAGGGTCCATGAAATCTGGAAGGGGTATCTATATAGCAGTACTTGGCCAAGTCCATCTATCCCCCTATGACCTTCCCGTGATACCGTGTCTCTATTAAACGTTTCTCGTCGAGTCGTCGTTATACAATCATTAAAAGTTGCCTCTCTAGTCGAGCCCCAGGTACTTTTCCACATCGGAATTCCCATAGAACTGCTGCATGAGCTTGTCGTGACGCTTCTTGCCTTCGGCCGCTATCTTGCGAACCTTTTTAGCATTTAGCATCTGGGATTTCTCCTTTTTCTTGGCAGCTATATCCTTCGGAACCTCGACCCCCAGGCCGAGTGTGTCATTCTTGGGTTTCGCTTTGATCGGGAAAGAAATGCCCTGGTTTGAAGCACCCAACCCAGTCCGTGCATCCGGGTCCCAGCCTTGAGCTTGCAATACACCCAACCCCATGCGTGAACGGTCGAGTGACGATGGTGGATGTGAATGAGTCATACAAACTTGGTGAGCTATTGACGCTTGATGAGGCCGATGCGATGATTTCACTGCATCTGCCACATCTGAAGGCTCTTTCACTGGAAGCTGGCAGACATCGCAGATATTCAATCCGGTGGCGCTTGTCTCACCTATATCAGCTTCCCTGGTCTCCTTTGGCAGGACTATGCTGAGGTAGATATCGGAAACAGACTTTGAAGGCTCCGACGATTTGCTTTCGTCGATAGAATTGAGGTCACCTGAGGAAGCAGGAACGAAAATCACTTGTTTCCGCTTGAGTCCTGACCCAAAAGGGCGTTTGTGATGTAAGGGAACTTCTTCTGCATCATCATTGTCGGACCACTCCTCGGATACCATCACTTTGGTATGTCAAGTAGCCAGACGTATGTGACCTAATGGGAAGGACGTTTAAGGTGCTGTTTCCTGGGGTAGAGGTCCTGGCGAATGAATTGAATGAGTATGAACGGGAATTGTTGAACAAAAGTTCGAAAGCTTGCCTGCCTACCGACCTACTTCAGTGGCGAGAGTGGGTAAATATCTAGATTAACTAGAAAGTGGGTCACAGTGTCAGGTAAATCCGCCCTAAATTTGCCCCAGTTCAGGTTCCTGGTCTACACTAGTGTAGCAAACGGAGGTAGCATTAACTCTACGTAATCTGCACAACCAAATTTAATCAACAAAGGACAGCTCAGCATCATGGGATTGTTTCTGCTCCGATAGGCATTAGGTTTCGCGATAATTGCTCATAATGTTATAAAAGCCTAATTAGCTCTCAAAAATCCCTCTCCTTTCCCTCTTCCATAACACTCCTCCGGAGTCTCAATCATCATGCCGCTGCCGTTCTTATACGAGACAATCGTCAACGGCGCGCCGGCATGGGTGCCCGGCTGGGCGAGGGACCCCTTCGCCTTAACTAAGGTCGTCGCCGTGGTAGTTTTCTTCTATCTGATCAAGATCTACAGCAGCGGCGCAACAAACCGAGCAGAAAAGAAAATGCACGGCAGAGTCGTCATGATCACAGGAGGCACGTCCGGGATAGGGACGGCCGTCGTCCGAGAGCTTGCCCGACGTGGCGCGCAAGTCATCCTCCTCACCCACTTACCCCCCTCGAACCCCTTCCTAGCCGACCAGATAGGGGAGCTTCGCGAGCAGACCAAGAACCAGATGATCTACGCCGAACAGGTCGACCTCAGCTCGCTCCACAGCATCCGGAAATTTGCCACGAAATGGATCGATAATGCGCCCCCGCGGCGATTAGACATGCTCATTCTGTGTGCGAGCACCCTGACGCCCCCTGGAGGAGAGCGGACCGAGACGGACGAAGGAATTGAAGAGATGTGGATGGTCAACTACCTAGCCAATTTCCATCTCCTGGGCATCCTAAGTCCTGCTCTTCGGGCGCAGCCGTTCGACCGCGATGTCCGAATCATAATCCCTACATGCTCCTCATACATAGCGTCTCCGGACCTTGGCGATGCCTTGTCAAAGAAGAAATGGTCGCCTAAAGCAGCCTATGCCAGGAGTAAGCTGGCCATGATGGTGTTTGGTCAAGCTTTCCAGAAACATTTAGACGCATACAAAAGACCCGACCAATTACCAATGAACGCCCGCGTAATCTTCGTAGACCCCGGCTTTACACGCACACCCGGCATGCGACGATGGCTTACGCGAGGCTCGATTTTGGGACTGGTTCTATATGTTATCGGCTACTTCTTACCATGGCTTTTCCTGAAAAGCGCAGAGATGGGCGCGCAGTCCGTCCTACATGCAGCCATGGACTCCGCATTAGGCAGAGGCGAGGGCGGGAAGCTAATTAAAGAATGCATGGAGGTGGACTTTGCAAGAAACGATGTTAAGAATGAAGATATCGCCAAGGCACTCTGGGAAGCCAGCGACAAGCTGGTCGAGCAGACTGAGAAAGAACAAGCGACCTTTCGGGCACTGGAGAAGAAAACCCAGGAGTCACGGGAGAAGGAAAAGAAAGAAGCTGAGCAGGCTCAGGAAATCGACGCTCTGGTGGACACCATCAAAAGGGGAAAGGAGGCGGAAAAGAAGCCCTCGAGGCGTCAGCGTAAAAAGGCAAATGCCGAGAAGGCAGAGTCAACGAGTACATGATATATTTGTTTACATAGCACTAGGTATAGAGGAATTTGAAAGTGAACTATAGAATGTAGATAATATTATTATTCTCGGGGTTATTAAAAATGTTTAATCAGGTCAGATCTCAGCATTTAATAGGTGAAAACGAACACACGTGAAAATGACGCCAGAGTCCCTGAGGATGGGTGCCGAGCTGAGCCATGCCGCTTTTAGCTTGAGCCGAGCCGAGGTGTCTAAGCCAAAAAGATTGATTGGCTGGCTTGGACACATCTGTTCAACATCACATCAATCGTCGCACACTCAACTGAACGTGAACCAAGCACATTATACAAAAAAAAAGTCACTTCATATGTAAATGCATCTGAATTTTACTCGCGATATCCCAATCGTTGCCCGTTGAACTGGCCCCCGCCATTCTGCCGTACCAGCGTGGAGTCAGTTCGGACGGGGACCGGCACGGCCGTTGAGCCCCGTACCGAACTGGTTGGATGCCGGATTGGTCGCCCTACGTGCGTACTGCTACGTGGTTATATTTATTATAGTGCGTAGTGTCGTGCTAATTCGTACGTAACGCCCTCGGAGATTGGATCTTGAGCAAATATTTGTGCTACGACATATCCTAGGCTCGTTTGATTGAGCTCCTAGACACGACTGTGGAGTGCTAAACTCCCACTCTCACTAACATGAGCTGCTATTCCTTTCACAGGTACCAGTCTCGGGGAGAGAAAGTCACATATATACAATACAGAACGTAATCAATCTCTTAAAGCGTTGACAAAACCCAACCCAGGAAGGACATCCATCGCCTGTGCAATAGCAGCGACTACGCTAAACCCAATTTGTGCACAATACCGGGAGTGACCTCACTCATATGGGGACTTCAACTCAACTCATCACATATCTCAACCCACGACCTATGAGTATCTCTAGTTTTAACATCAACCGTCCATATATGAATTAAAAGACTAGAAATAAAGCCCCCGCATTCTAGACCATCTAGAGTAACTGAGGGCTCCATTTGTCCGTCAATCAACAAACCTAAGCCATCAGCCTACACCATCCATATCATATCTATCAACATCTACCCCAGCAATCGAAGATGTCAACTCTCCAACCCCCAAACTTCCACGCAGTATGGGACCGCCATCACCGGCCCTCATCATCATCACCATCACCACCACACTTCCAAAACCCACCCCCTCAGCAATTAAGGGATGTATCAAGCCTGCATCCCGTATTCTTCACAGGGCGTCTGCAGAGGTCGCCCTTGATTCCCAACGCTGTCGCCCCTACTCCCGTGCCGAGTTTATTACATCCCGTGGCGCACGGCTACGTGTACCGCGATGAGCGGCTTATGAGACGACCCGGGGGCCCGATGTTGTGAGGGTGATGATAGTGGGACGAACACAAATGTTTCATGTTCCATGACGAAATAATTCCAGGGGCATTGCCTGTCTACCCACGGATTCCAAGATCAATTTGGTTATCTCATACAATTTTAATATTCATGGCTTACGTGCACAAATGAAGCACGCATCAGCGTTGGCACAAATACATGACTACAAGCCAACGATAGCGAAAGAGCCACCTGAGAGCATGACCCTCACAGGATAAGGGGTAGCATGTTATTTATTTGTATTTAGACAGGGTGATGATACACCTGAGAGCCCTCAAATCGGCTCCGCTAGGCAAGGGTATTATAGGCAACGATAACAAATGAAAGAGGAATTTGATAGTCCTATGATCTTTTGATGATGTTGCATCGCAATTGCTGCCCGAAACCCCACGAAGATGCCCTGATGAAAACCTGATCCGTTCGCGCCGAGAAGGAAAAAAGTAAACAAGCGACAAAGAATAAAAAAGAGTCCCCTTCCCAATAACACATATGATGCTCTTCAAGAAGCCAACAGCTTGTGGCCTGGCGCACGGAATCCCCGTTTTACCAGCCTCCTCCGCTCCCGTATTCTTAGAATCACACGTTCTTCACCGTAAGGACAATCGCGAGGATAATCAAGACGACAACAACGACCAGCAGTCCCATCAGCTTGACATTCTTCCACCACATCTGCCTCTTGAGCCCCCTGCTACGCACGCGGAACTCCCGCGCGCTCCCGCCCAGCCGATCCGTCTTATCGACAAGTAGATCAATACGCTCGCCGCGCTCGAGCAATCCCTCGATATTCCGCGTCATGATGCCCCGGACATCGTCCATCTCGCGCTGGACGTTCGTAATGGCGTCGTCGCGGCCGCCCGCGGTGGTCCCGTACTCGACCATGAGGTTCTTGAGGGTGGCGTTGAAGCTCGCGGCGCCGTAGTTGGGGAGGTCGGCGAAGTCGGTGGCGTTGCCCTCGTCGAACTCGCGCAGGAAGCGCGTGCGGATCTCGAAGAGGAAGCCGAAGGGCACGCGCCGGCCTAGGGAGGAGTCCGAGACCACGAGGAAAGTGAGGCCGCCGGCGGAGGCGTTCTCGGGCCGCGAGGAGGGCGCTTCCGAGATGTAGTGGATGTGGTGCGTGCCGTGGGTGTAGGTTAGTTTCTGTGGCGTGTCGTGGGTGATCTTGGGGAGGATCAGGGAGGCGAGGGAGGATGTCTGTGATGATGCTGAGGTCGTGCATTCGGTGAGGATTGTCGTGTTGTGCGCTATGCACGCGCTGGATGGAGAGCGCGTTAGTTGATGCCGATGACGATGCAGACGATGCAGACGATGCAGACGATGCAGACGATGCTAGCGAGTGTAGAGATGAATGCGACTTACTAGAGGAGGGGTGTTTGAGTTGAAGAGGACGCCATTGTTTCAAACCGTAGGTAAGGTCGTCTTAAAAAGATACCCAGGTGTTGGGTGTTTGATATGTTAATCTATTTCAGTGTGACGCTCACTGATGGGGTCGTGGCGCATCTGGAGAGAAGAATGTTGTAAAGGTAGTTAGGCAGAATCACAGGGGAGTGTCGGAGGTTGTTGCATTAATTTGGTTACGAATCCGCACGGGTACCGGTAGGATGGTTAATCGGCGTCAAGCAGGATGACGATGCAGTCCGGGTGTCAGCAATCCACTAACCTTGGGTGGATCACTTATCCCTGCAGATCCGCTGTTCCGTTCCACGTCATATATGTATATAGGTGCAATGGAGGAATACGATATTAGGATATGTAACTAAGCCAAACCAAATACAGATGATATAACGAAACCTCGTCTTTGACCACAGTTATCATGTTGTTCAACCCAGCCAAGGGAAAAGAAACAACAGAGCTGGAATACGCGTACCTGTGTCTTTAGATTGCTCAGTCTGCTTCTTATATTTATTATTAAGGTAAAAGCGTGGTCCCATAGCTGCAACCCTTTTGGTTAGTGCTAATGTACTAATGTTTCGTGACGATAGTCTCCTACCTTAAAGACCAAGAAGCGAAGCATTGCGAATCAGACAAAGGGCCAAAACCATTACAATATAGGTAGTTTGTTCAACCTCGTATTCTACATAAATAACCATTGCTAGCTGTAGCGCATTAATTTCGTAGATGCTCTTTTCAAGCCGATTGACTAATGAATGTATCTAGAGTGCGGTTTGGTTGAAGTGGTAGCATAGCCTTTATTGATTCACTCCCCGTAAGACATGTCTTGATCTCCCGAATTTCATCACGCGGGGTCGGACATATGTATTCTATATCAGTATAGATCTAGACATTTCTAGCATAGTTTGATAAAGATTTGCGCCATCACGGGTTGACCCGAGTCATATATCCTACCTCGTTGCTATAAGCCATGAACCTTCTAGCTGATTAACATTGCTAATTTACCGAGCAGTATTGAGTTCATATGTCGACAGATGTTATGTTCATTTAAAAAAAGGGGCAAGGATGTCGACCAAGTTACTCTTTGGGAGTTACCCCTGAACAATTTGCCGTACGGACCCGGAAAGAAAAGAGTAAACCGACTACGAATGTGAAAACACCGAGACATCTATTACAACATTCACTCTATACGGTCAATCTCTACTATATGGAGCGAAACAAACAGGAAACAAGAAGCAAGTATATAGCCTTAGGTGATTCCCAATTGGATAAGCCACTATCGAATGGAAGGCCCAAGAGAATATTCACAACATTTTAATATCCCAGGTTGCCCGATTTCGAATTCATATGCTTTTTTAGCACAAGAAAATGACCTAGAGAAAAACAGCCGAGCAGCCAAATGCTATCTAATGGTCAATGGCTTTTGAGACACACAGCTACAAGGACCCGGGGGGGCTATGTAGACACTAGAATTCCAAACATATTTCGATCATGAGGTCTCTGTTAAAAGTAACAAGCTACTGGGTCGGCATATCAGGGCTCCTTTCTCTCTTGTTCGTGATATCGTGACTCTTATACTTGTTGTGATTGAGACCCTGATGCCACTTTCCACACTAAAGACCACCAAGTTCGCGTTCTTCGGGTCTTCACTACGGAAAGAAAGGGGTATTAGTTCATCATGTCTATAAAAGCCCAGCTATCAGCATCTCTCGAAGCCTAGACGCAGTACTTCAAATCCCAGGGCATCAGCATACTCGAGGCGCCTTCCGTCATTCCCTTCTTCCCATCATGCTGCAGAGGTCTAGAACTATTAGCAGAGCCGCCTGTTATTTCGCAGGATAAACTGTTCAGTCATCTTCTCCATAACGAAACTGCCACTCCACGTCTCATAGCCTTCTACGAGGACCCCTTCCACGATCCCAACCCTACATTCCCTTTCTTCCCGTTTATCGTCGAATCAATATCGCTCGTCATGGAGCTTCATGATGGACTGCGAGGATTCAATGGCACAGTGCACGGCGGCATGATCTGCTCGATACTGGACGAAGCAATGATTGTGTTCATGATTCACAGCTTTATTCTGTACCGAGAAGCGAAGGCGAAAGACCTTATCCCTAAGGATACAGAGAATGCATGCGGGTCTGCCACAGCGTCTATGGACGTCAAATTCCTCAGGCCATTATTCACTCCAGCAGTGGTGCTTGTCAAGGTTTCCCTAGAACGAAAAGAAGGAAAGAAAGTAACCTTGCATGCTGCTATCAGAGATAAGAGTGGCAAGGAATACGCGACATGTACTGCATTATTTATAAAACTTCCAAAATCGTTGCTCTAAAGCTCGTTTGGGAGAAACGAAGCGATGACAACGAAAGCTCCTAGGCGAAGAGTAGAACTACAGGCAGCGAGAGAACGGCTTGACACGATAGACGAGCGATCTCATGATTAAGATCTAACTCTTGGTCAATCTGCAATGACTTAACAGTTTTGCATCTTACCTTGCATGCAAATATGCTGCTTCGTTGCTCTCCTGCGGTGCACGTTACACGAGTCAAGATAGTAACACGGGCCCAAATAACAGCCTTGTCAAAATAATCTTCTTTTATTTTTGTCTTCTCATAGATCTATCTATACAATGATTCAGAAAATCTCATGCTACGCTCGCCGTCTCTAAGCGGAGTGCTCCCCTTTTTTAGTCCGTGTATATACCAGTGAATATACATCATGATGTTACAATGTCTCGTAGGCAACATTTCCCACTCCCACTCCGTCTCGTCGAAGCTCATAATACACAATAAATCCACAACGCCGTTAAAATGCAGTCGCTGATGACCGTTTATAATCGCACGGCCGTGGATACCTATGTATAACGCCGTGTTCTGTGCTATTATATGCCTTCTCGCCACGTTATGAGAAGAAATATTTGCTGCTCTTCAGTTCTGTCACGTCAAAATCGCCCTGAGTAAAATTGTCGTGTTAGCCGCTATCGCTGTCGAAAAAAAAAAAAAAAAAAAAAAGAGGGTAAGTCACATACTTTTGTTGGAATAGCTGGAAAAGTGAGAGGGAGCCAGATGTTGGTATATTCCACACCAGTCGTTGAGCTTCCGACCATTTTCTTCAAAGTTGCTTCAAAGTGCGTGACCTTCATCAGTCCCGCGACCTTTTCCTGGACTTCGTCGTGTCGTTGGCTTTCACTATTCTCTTCGACAATTTCAGGCTCTGAAGACCTGATGTTGCCCAAACCAACTTCATCCATTTCATCATTGGATGGTAAGGGCTCTGACGAGGACATGTCTTCATAGATGCTGCCAGGAGTAACCATTTCCCTTCCTTTTTGTTTTTGTTCAGGATCGGAAGAGTTCAGAAGCCTCTGTCGTTCCTTCTCTTGAAGCAGCTCCTCTTCCATGGTTAGTCGATTGCGGCCTCGGAATGCGGCGATTGCTCTCTCGGCATCCGTGCCTCGCGCAACCTTGGCAAGGTATATAGACCCGCTGTATCTAGCCTCAAATTCAGATGCTAAACGGCCAATGACATTCTCACTGTGAATTCTGATGAATGCATCACGGAGCACCCGATTCATCGTATCGACATCGGCGGCGTGCGTCCAGAAAGAGTCATGCACAGCAGCAAAGGCAAGACCCATTGCATCGCATTCTAATGCGGACAGGAGCATGTGACTCGCATCGAGCGAATGAATGAAGTTCGGGGGGAATGCTTGCAATTGCTTTCGTCGGTTGACTGGGTCGGACCGTTCAGGAGCCTGCAAACTTAGGTCCTGCAAGCATGTAGAAATAATCCGATTGCTACTCTTGCGGTATGGCTGAACAATAGGCATACGTAAGGGTGTAGTCCAAACAATTGTAGATCTGAGTTGATTGAGGATCTCTTCCATAGCCGCATTCGAAGTCAGTCGTGGAGCCGGTTTATCTGCATCTTTTAATTTTTTTAATCTTTTGGGCTTTGGCGCGGCTTTCGAGTTAATGGCTATCCGATCGAGTTGCTCTGGAGTCAGTGCACGACAAACCCGGCCAGCGCATTCTCCAAGCCAATACTGAATGTCATGCGCTCCACGAAACATGGTAGACAGAGCCTTGAAAATCTTGGTGGTAATGTACGACGCGAGTACCACAGCAGGAACGCCGCTTTCGATCTCAATATTTGGGTACGCAGCATCAAGTTGTTTGAGGACTTGAGCTTTTGCGCCTATGAATGTAACACCGTAGACATTCGTCATGACGGTTTGTTTCACGACCTTACGGGTTATCTTGCCATCAACTGCCTTAGCCAAGAAACTACCTCCCGTTAGGTCTTCCTTGATTTTCACTTTGACAAGATCTGCAACGGCCGAATACACATCGGCAGGACGATCACCAGGCCGCAAATTCACTTGTTCGGCTCCCCATCGATCACCACCCAAGGCCGCATAATGTTGCAATCCATTGCATGTACCGTCTTGGTGGACGGGGAGGTGGGAGACGAATTTTTTAGGATCTGGGGATTCAAGTGCGGCCTTCAACTCGAAGCAAGCTGCTAGGCATTGCCATGGATCCTCGGCTTTGAGCCACCAGCGTTGTCCTGTAAGCGGATTTGTAGCTGAATCAAATATATCTTTAACATGGTCCGTAGCAAAAGCCTCCCGCTCATCGAGGCTGGCCTTGTCGAAACCGAAGACATTCGCCAGCTGAACCTTTAGCCAACGGAGTCCATTTTCGCCAAGTTCTCTTCCGGTAGCGAATCGCAGGAGACCTCGAACGTGATCGGCACCCATGTGATTTAAATAAGTAGGAATAGGATAGGCACGCCCTCTGAAATCCATGTTGTGAGGAAAGTAGAAATTCTGGTCTTTGAAAGCCCTGGCAATTTCGAGTTGGAAATTCATAAAACATCGCTCCGAATGCAAGCCGGATTTTTCATTCTCTGCAGCTTTTATAGCCTTGAAATAATATCTCCGGGCCAAGGGGTCTGCTGACGCGTCTGGTTCCTCGGGGATGGGAATGTGTGGGTGGAGTGGTGGAATATTGGCTATTTTCTCTCCAGTATTCCATGCCTCTAGCATGACGTTGAAAACTGGTTTGTTGATTTGCCAAGCTGTCCGGCCTAGAACATCCAGCCCCTTGCTTACTTGATCAAGATCGCCTCTTTCAAAGGCGGCCTCCATATAAATCCTTTGATCTCTCTCGCCATTCTTGATGCGGACAATGTGAGAAGGGTATTGGAGAAACCCTCCCTGGTCGAATTTAGTCCAGGGTTTCGGCTCCACTAACATCGGCAAGTGCCTCGCAAGAAAATCACCCCGAGGCTCTTCTTTCATTAAGTCTACTAGAACTCTGTTCGGCATAATAATCCCGATCTTTTTTCCTTTGCGATGTACCGTTGTACGCGCGAAGGCGGGTTGCATCTGACTCACGATTTCCTTCGTTTCTGGATGTTCGCGAACCACCCTGACTTTCGCGGAGTCAAGTAAAGAGGACAATAACTGCGCCCCAAGTTTTGCCTTAATGAGAGCTGGCCATGTCTTGTTATCATATGCGGGCACTTCAAGAACTTGTGACTCTGGGGTGACACCAGGTTCTTCACTGAGTTGTGAAGTGTCACTGTTTACGGGCTCGCTGGCGCTTTTCAAGGGCTCGTTGAGGCTATTAGTTCGCTGGGCTTTTGCTCTGCGGAAGTTGGCCCTACGCTCCATCGCTTCTTTCTGCCGTTTTTGAAATCTGACGTCTTCCTCTACAATCTTGGCAAGATTGGTGAGAAGGGTGGACAGCGGCACGCCTTTATCAGCGCCATGGTGCGTGATGCAGTTGAGGACACCCATGATGGTTACTGCTGCCAGTCGGCTTGGGCTTGACTGCTTCATAAAAGGAGCGTAAATACAGCGATCAATATCCTCCGCGGTCTTCTTCTCCCGTGATTCTGATACGTCGGCTAAATCGAATTCTTTCCGTAACTTTGTTTCTAATGTGTTTTGCCAATCGTATAGCTGCGAGTTCAGAGCGGGTCTAGACAGTGAGCTGGTTCGCCCCATCTTTGCCAATGCTTGATTTTCGTCTCTCCAACGTTTGATAGCGGCCTCCACACAGTCTTGCTCTAATCGTGCCTGAATTTCGCGGCGTTCGCTCATTGGGAGTTTGCTCAAATCTCGGCCTTCGATTTGGTCAAAGAAAGACAAGACACCTCGCAACGTCTTCAGCCCTAGACCTTTTTGTGGCACTGGAAGAACTTCGGGAACAGACGTACCCTCAATTTCTAGAGCTTCAGATGGAGCTTGGACGGATGAAGCCTCTTCCGCTTGGTTTTCTATTACGATAGAATCTAACTCATCCATCATAAGATCTGAGGTTGACTGATATATGCTGGCAATAGTCCCGAAATCTTGTTGATTCAGGATTCCGGCATCTAATATCGATAACAGAGATTCCTCGGGTAGCATGTCCAAGTAACGGGTCACCAGTTGAGCAAGCTCTGTTCCCCGGGCAGACAGGAGTGATATCTTCAGCATACAAGCGATGGTTTCGGGGGTATGAGGGATGTCCTTTGCCCGAATCTGCACTTCAAACCACTGATGAAGCGACTGAGCCCACTGAGACTCCGGCTGGTCGACGGCGCGGTCGATGCCGGCGCGTAAATATTGATTGTGCAGGGTTATCAAGTCAGATAAAGACAGACCACCCATACTACTAAAGCGCTCGAGTACTAGAGCGGCTCGTTCTAGCTTGTCGACATCCAGGCAGGCATCGAAGACAGATACCATCTCGTTGAGGCCGCCAGGAATGCCGGCCCGCGACAGTCGAGAGCGCGGCGTGACATCTTCCTGAACCTTGACATGTATTGTGGTAGTAGGGTCGAAGGTCCGAAGATGGTAGAGCGGGAGAGGCGAAGGCGATTGCATATAATCACCGACAGCCGTGGCTAAGGGCCGATAGGCAGCGACAGAATCAAGGGCTGTCGGTGTCGTCGGCGTGGTTTTGGGTCTCCATGGTGTAAGCTTGTGTCGCGTCACCAAAAGTCTGCGACCCGATGTGCCTGTGTCGACGGCGGAGTGGACCGAGGTGTGTCTCGACGGCAAGTGTGGTCGGCGGAGTGTCTGAATGTGCGGCTGGGAGAGGCTTCTTGAAGCCAGACGCTGGCGTAGAAGCATTGTGCCAGAAATGTTGTTTCTTTAAAAATAAAATAAAATAAAATAAAATAAGAGCTCGAGTGACATACGTCTCTGCAGACTAGACGCTGCCTAGAGTCGGGAGGAGAGACTTATATTATAACATCTAATGGAGGTGGGATTTATTATGGTACTAGGAAGAAGATGAGGGTGATATAAAAGTAGAAAAAAGTGATTTGCGACTTGGAATACCTAGAGGTATGGAGGTAGCATGAAAGTAGGTGATAAAAGATAGTAGGATAGGTGATAATGATAAGTGACTAACTACCCGGAGGCAAAGCTGGAAGGGCCCAGTACCAAAATTTTTTGCCATTGGGGAATTAGGAGTGGGTGAGTGAGTTCTAAGCTCGATGATTGGCCCAAGATGTTCAGCATCCCCACTCATTTGGCATCTGAGCCAATCAGAATGCCGAGAAGCTGGTCCCAGAAAATCCCCATATCGCTATCGTAGGGTCGTATTAGGTACTAGTCTAGTCTACCTATTAGATAAGTTAGTGGGTTCCTCTGCCTTTCTTCGCGCTCATGAAAATCCCCAACCCATGATGGAAAACAGCTCCACGACCGAGATAGTTTGCCACATATCTAAGTATCATTATTCAGTCCCTCCTATACGCTCCTGTGTACCATCACCATGGGTAATTGACTCAATCTGTTTCCGACATAGAACATTCTCCGGTTGCATATTTGACTGGTGCCTACTCTCGACATGTTTTCAACATTGTCGCATATCTAATTTATTGTTCTATCCTCCCTCTAGGGCCTCGAGTGCCACCAGCACGTCATGGCCGTTGTTCGACCCGCCCTGTCTGCGGTGGGCTGCTCGCAATGTCGTTTCCTTGTGCTTAATCTTTTCACCAGCGGCATCCTACGATCTACACCCGTCGCCCGACCGTCCTTGCTGCCTACTCGTGCCCATGTAGTCGGCACCCTGCCCATCCGACGCTTCTCTTCCTTGCCCGAGCCGGACAACACTGGACAGAGTGGTCATGTGTCGGAAGAGAACGTTGAGAAGGATGGCATGGATAAAGACCAGGACGAGGTTGCGGCCAACGAGCCCAACGAATCTAGGCTTGCCAATGTCCCCTGGTACCTCCAGGTTGAGCCTCCCACACACATATTCTCCTTGGAACCACCGCCACTACCAGAGATTCCCGCTGACTCCCCTCCCTTGATCGGCTCTCTTCTGGAGTACGCGTCGGAGGAGATGGGCCTGGATGAATTGAGCCTCCTGGATCTGCGGAAGCTTGACCCGCCGCCAGCTCTCGGCCCGAATCTCTTCATGCTGTTTGGCACGGCGCGCAGTGAGCGCCATCTCAACGTCTCCGCTGGTCGCCTTGTTCGGTGGCTGCGTGCAAAGCATCGTGTTCATGCCGATGCCGACGGCTTACTTGGCCCGAATGAGCGGAAGACAAAGCTGCGTCGAAAGGCCCGACGCGCCAAGTTACTAGGAACCATGGGCACTGATGACGCCGACGATGGCATCCGCACTGGATGGATATGCGTGAACCTCGGCACGATAGACCGCAGTAGCGCAGAGTCTGCCGTTTTCGCCGAGGATGGACGAGCCTCGGGCTTTGGAGTGTCTCATGTTGGCTCAACCATTATTTTCCAAATCATGACTGAGGCACGGAGAGCTGAAATGGGTTTAGAGACGCTGTGGACCCAGGCTTTAGAACCCAGCTTACCTGCGCCTTCAAAGCCAGGTTCTGCCCATGTCGAGGGGAATTTCACACCTAGAGTAAAACCCGGAAGCAATCTGGATCCAGTTGAAAAAGCCATCTTGAGCAATTTGCACCGTCCTTCTGGGTTCTCGGGCGACCGTAGGAGACATCCTTCTGGAGGTTCTCTGTCGAATCAAGCTCATTTTTACTCTACCCAGCCACCGTTAGTTCCACCTGCTACGGAAATTGATCCGCTAAGTACGCCGTCTCCCACAGAATTAGCACGTATTCTGACATACGATGCTCACCAGAAGCAGCGTCTCTTGGATCTGCTTCGCGACCAGTTAGAAGAGATGGACGCAACGGCAGCTCGCGCAGCCTTGAGTAGGGACGCCGACGGGTCTGAACCGACACCATTCTTAGAGCTCATGAGCCTCGCAATGGAAACGCTTCCTCCAACTCGGACATGGGAATATCGTCTCGCTGTTGAATATAAAGCATGTATATCAAGGCTGCCAATAACCGCGATGAGGTCCATGAACAATGTGGGGTCACTCGTTGAAGAAATGCGCATTTACGGGATCAAAGCAACAAGACATCAATATCTCCAGCTCCTTACTTGCATATTCTGCATCGAGGGGATGCACTCAGAGATTGTTAACCTTGGGCTCGACGTCATAAACACGATGCACCAGCGAAATGAACCGATCCTTGCAAGCGACGTGATAGTGTCTATCATTGAAGGGGCTTCGATAAGCAAGGATGTGGACAGCAATAATATAAACTGGGGAAGAGAGCTTACAGCACGACTCGAGAAACTACTTTTCGGACCTCTTACTCCACACACAGAGATGGAGATGGAGATGGAGATGAACGAGGAATTGGTCATGCGGCTCATGACTGCGTATGCTCATCAAAATAATTGGGCTGGCGTTTGGAATGCCTGGGGAATTCCACCTAGGTACTTACGTCCGCGATCCGCAGACATGTATGTTCACGTATTCCGATTAGCCTTCGCCTCTGGCTCGTTGACGCTCTGCTCACAAGCACTCCGTCGTTGTATCCCGGAAGCTGCTAGTGAAGATCCACCCGTGCTGGCGAACGAGCACGTCCGAGCGGCCGCCTTGAAGTGTATCCCGATTGCAGACCCTCGCGCACCAGAGTTTGCCGACTTACCAATGGATAGTCAGGGGCAATTGGGCCGGCTTGTCCGAAGAGAATTTGTCCAATTTATGCGACTACTAAGGTCAAATGCTTGAACGATGCCATGTGTCTAAATGGACCTTATCCTCAAATGAGACCTACCATCTATTTTTATTAGACAAAGTAGGCTGTATTGAACTTGGGAAGAACTATGGCAACTTGAATGGAACTAAATGTACTCTACGCTGTGACAAATAAACACCACCATCAAATAGTTATCGACTGCGCATCTTGAATGTAAAAGAACATGAGCTGGTAATGCTTATCATTCTCTCTTTTTCCTTTTTTTCTTCTTTGGTAAGCCGGTCTTTCTAGATGGCCTTCCCGTTCCGGAAGCTGTTATGCCAAGCCGGACTGCCGAAGACGAAAGGCTAGCAACCCTCGGTGGATAACGAGCGAACCAGCGGGCGGGATATATTCCGCTTTTGATACTCAATTAGCCCGATCAACTTGTCATCGTAGGTGAATCCGCTCCAAACCACGCCAAAAAGGAACGTGCCCCTAATGATTGGCCGCCCCTCTCGAGGGGAGATAAGGTGTGGCACACTTGGCGGCATATGGTCCCAACGAGGACGCAGGTCTCACCATGAATTCCACGCTTCTGTAGGCTGAGAGATCTACTACGGCTGCATATATGTATACTAACTTAACATACTTACTTACTTAGTAGTATGTAGCATATATAAAAGCCCCCCCTTTAATCCATCCCCCCGGTCCTCGAAGAAACCCCCATTCACAGCTTTTCCCAACTTCCGGATTCTGCCATTGGCGCCGGCGTCGTATTGTATTTGTGCATGGGCTTCGCCCCGCAAAAGCCAATGATAAGCTTTTCTTCCCGCACGATGGACGGGGAGCATAAACGTGCCACGACAGCTTGTTTGCGCTGAACTAGCGAATAGACGAATGAGCAGATGAATGGACGGTGCTGAAGAATATATGTTGGGGCACACTTCCCACTAGGTAAAGTAGGTTCTATGTCGTACTTATTTACCTCCCTATTGTAGTTAAGCTATGATCTACATGTCGTACCTGATATAGGTGTGGATGGTATTTGCGATCTGCGCCGGCATAGATAGTAAATAATGTAGCATGTTGGTGTGTAGGTATATATATATCTACTGTCTCGAACCTCTCTTTCTCTCTCGCTCTCGGTCTTGGCGACTTCTATTCCCTTGAAGCAAGTCCCATAGGTAATCCCTAGCCCTGCCATCAGGCGTACCCAGCCAATTTGGTTCTGTATATATAAACTACCAGCACGCCAACCCCAATGGCGCGCCACTCAACAAAAACCCTCGCAGCTCTCGCAGCCGCAGCCGCGGCGCTCCCAGCGGCGCAAGCCTGGGGCGCCATGGGCCACGAGACGATCGCGTACATCGCCAGCAACTTCGTGGCGTCGGCGACGAAGTCGTACTTCCAGGACCTGCTGGCGGACACCTCGGCCGACTACCTCGCGAGCGTGGCCTCGTGGGCCGATAGCTACCGCTACACGACGGCGGGCGAGTTCTCGGCCCCCTTCCACTACATCGATGCCAACGACAACCCGCCTTCGTCGTGCGGCGTCGACTACGCGCGCGATTGCGGCGCCGAGGGATGCGTCGTTAGCGCGCTGACGAATTATACTACTATTTTGCTGGATGGGCGGTATTCGGATGCTAATCACCAGATTGCTGCTAAGGTATGAATGGCTTCAAGTTATTGCGGAGGGGGAGGAGAGTGGGGGAAAAAAGGAAAAGAAAAAGAATTCTAGATTCTGATTGGAAGGGTATTTTTCCTTTTTGGAGTCGGAAATGCTAATGAGTTTTATAGTTCATTATTCACGTATGTCACGACCACCCAACGACGTTCTCTAAATGAAGGGAGGCAATAGGAAATGGGACAAAGAAAAGAGATCGGTGATCTTTTTCTCCAGATCTAACGAAGGCTAATACACCAGCACGATATCTAGTTCGCGGGCGATATTGGCCAGCCTCTACACTGCGAGAACCTCGAGGTCGGCGGCAACGACATCGACGTCGTGTACGACGGGGATGATACGAACCTGCACGCGATCTGGGACAGCGACATCCCGGAGTCTATCTCAGGCGGCTCGTCCATGGCCTCTGCCAAGTCATGGGCTACAACTCTAACAACCGGTGAGTAGATCAATAAACAACTCAACCACTTAACCGTCCCCCTTAACGAACCCCGAACCCCCTATCCCCTATCCCCCTATTTTCCTTTTTTAGACACCAGTATTAAAGAAGCAAGCCGAACTAACGCGATGTATTTTACTATTGTATAGCGATAAACTCAGGCGAATACAAATCCCAAGCAGCAGGCTGGGTCTCAGGCCTCAGCGTGTCATCGGCCGCGACCCGGCAGGCGACGGCCATGACGTGGGCCCAGGAGGCCAACGCGTACGTGTGCTCGACGGTTCTCAGCGGCGGGATCAGTGCCGTCGAGAACAAGGAGCTCAGCGGCGCGTACACGACTACCGCCGACCCCGTCGTCAAGCTGCAGATTGCCAAGCAGGGATATCGGTTGGCGAAGTACTTGGATGCTATTGTTGCTGCTATGTAAGATTGATTTTCTCGGTTAAGGGGAGAAAGGAGGGGGTATGGATGCGTAAAATGGGCTTTACGGATTGGACAGGTGGTCATCATGAGCGTTAGGTAGGTAATGAATTCGTTGAAATCGATGCTGGGACCTATCGTTGAAGTGACCTTCGTCTATGTTCTCCTCTTAGCCGTTCACGTCTTCATGATGCAGAATAATTCGCCATGGAGTAAATAGTCAGTCTAGGTCTCTACTCTTTCTGCTCTTGTCTCGAAAAACTCCACGGACATCGTACAGAGAAGACTTTGGATAACTAGATATATTTATAGTATTAGTATTCAAGGTTATAGTATTGCAAGGCCGAATGCTACAGACTATATAGTTTTTTTTCCCCTGGGTATCTATCCCTCAATCTCATCGTAGATCGCCATCCTACATTCCTCGCATAAATCATCCACCAGCAGAAACCTCCTTTAGCGCATCCCTTAACATAGGCGCGATCTGCTTCCGACTATACTGCACAGCCTTCTGCTCCCAGCACCGCCGCCACTCACCCTGTTCATCACCATCAACCTCATCTAACACACCCTCCCCCCAAGCCTCCAACCGCAACGTATCCCTATACCTCTCCTCAAACACCTTCGCGGCATGCACCCCAGCCTGACTCCGCGCCCAGACAAGCAGCTCCCTGTGAAACCGCCCCTCCGCATCTTGGAACGCAGTGAGAACCATGATAACATCCATCTTTTCGACTTCATCTTTCTCCTCACCCCACCCCCTCAACGCCTCGACGAATTCGCCAGTGTCACCCCGCGCTTTCTCCTCCATGAGATACGCGAAGCCCCGCGGCACAGAGGACGTAGCGAGGTTCAGGCCCCCGACGTTCCATTCTTTAAAATCCTTCCGGAGGACGTCGCGGAACGACATCTCGGACAGATCTTCTTTCAGCGCTGATAAGTGCGCGAACAATGCGTCGCGGTTATACCGCTTTCCTTGTTCCTTGTTAACACCACCACCACTAGCACTAGCACTAGCATCATCATCGGGTCCCTCCGCAGCGACAATCTTCGCCTCCACGAGCGCCACGGCCCGCTCATCGTATTCCGTCGTCTTGTTCCTGTCCCCTAGGTTCGTAGTATCGATGAGTATAGGCGCGAGCGCAAGACGCGCGATCTGAGCGTCTATCTGGGCATCTTCTCCCCCTCCCTCTCCTACCTTCCCCTTCCCGTCTCCATTCCCATTCCCATTTCGATCCTCGGCACTAAGCGCCGCCCACACATCCCTACACTGCGCAAGCACCAGACTCGCACAACTCCCGCTCTTCTCGATAACGCGGAGTTCTGCATCACGGGGTATAGCGCCTTCGTCAGCGTGATGGTCGACGCAGCCGACGACGCGCGTCCCGAAGGTCTTGGCAAGGGCCCCCGTCATGGCGTTGTGGTCGACGAGGAGCCATCGGGTGTCCTCTGGACGAATAAAGTGTGCTCCCCTTCCTTCTCCTCCTTTCGTCTCAGTTTTCGTTTTCGTTTCCTGTTGGTGTGGCGGTAGTACGTCTTCTAGTGTGAACATGTCCTCGCCCTTGATGCCCGCGTCCCGCAGCACGGCGGTGAACTCGGGGCGCAGCGCGAGGTCGGCGCGGTAGAGGTGGCAGATGGGGATGTGTAGTGTGCTTAGGCCTGCGTATCCATCTTTGACCGAGGCGCCGTGTTGAGGTGGTGCGTATGTATGGAAATAGGCGAGTAGAAGGGCTGAGCAGAGGGAATCGAGGTCTATGATTTATTTAGTGATTTGTTTCATGCTCAACTCATAGTTCTCATTTCGTATTCACTTGGTATTGGTAGCTTCATGGAGGGGAGTGGTCTATAGCCATTCCGAGCTGGAAACTGGATAGGAGATCTATAAAGTGAGGAGAATTACACATGAAAGGGAAGTTGAAATGGCATATTAAATAAATAACGAGAACAGTGAGAATACTAGTAGAAGGAGAAGAAACGACATCAAACCTACCAGCCGACTCATTGCCCACAACGAACGTAAGAGGCGCAGTTCGCTTCGACGGCTGTGCCGAGAGCGCCGCACGGGCCGTAGCCAGGAACGTCTTCAACGACGCACGGGGCGGCATCTTGTGAATGAACGACGAGCGACGAACGAATGTAAGACGAGCCGGGATAAGTCCAGCTAAGTGAGTGATGCGGGAACTCTGTCGTAGTCACAACATGTGACTGGTACTTCTGTTAAAGAACGAGATGCATTAAACAATCTAATTCCGATTGAGGTTTCGAGATTAGTTATCGAGTTTCTCATCGACCGTCATACTGTTGAATACAGGCTGAATATACATACGCACGTTGGTGTTTATGTATAGGATGAACAGGGTTCTGTCAGATCGAGTGACGTCGTTGTTGACGGCGGGGAGGTAGGAAAGTCCCGCTAATACCCGTTGCTTGGCACTCCTATCCGGCGACTCGGACTACTATAATATCTAGCGAATTGAATTATATACACAGGCACTTTACGAAATGCGATTGATCATAACTATAACATCAAACGGCATCGCGAAATGAATGCTGTATTCTAGCAATTCAAATAAGCATAAAGTAATTCAATTCTTGATAATGCGCCGCCAACCACCATCTTTCATTGCAATAATACGTCTACTAACTCCAGGGATATCTTTATCTAATAAAAGTGCCGTGCCAAAAACACAGGTTTCCCCATATAAATGAAAACAAAGCTCACAGTACATGTATCCCGCTATAATCCCTTCCGTGCTACCTCATGTCCCATTCCTACTGAAAGACAAAGATGACGCCGGACCGGTCCACGCTGACCGTCATCGTGTACGGCATCTCGAGCACAGCAACATCGAGGATGGAGTCCAGGTGACTTCTAAGCAACTGGGTTTGCTCATTGGAGATGACTGCATGGCGTGGCGGTTTCTCCCTGCTGCTGGTGCTAGACTTTCCACTTTTGCTTGAAACGCTGCCTGCCTTTGAGTCCGCGCCTCGGTCGCTTTTCTGTATTCGCTCTATGTTGAGGCTTAGACCTGGCTGGCTGGGTGTGCTGACGGTTGTGAAGACGGGTCGGGCATCCTCACTCTGCAGACCGCTGAAAACACATGAATTCTCAATGCGAATGAGATCCCAAAACCGAAGTTTTTTGTCAGAACCACCAGTTAGGATGTAGCCGTATCGCACATCTCGCTGGTCTTCCATAACGCCTGCGCCGACCACCATTGCTCTTACGCCATGATCTGAATTGCTGGCAGTAGGCTCGACGTTGGTTGCAAAATGGCCGAGCATGCATGAGGGTTTATCATCGTCGACATCCCAAGGCTCGTACACTTTGGGCCCGTCTTTCGCGCTTCCGGCGCGATAGATCTCTCGGCATTGTGTCTTCTCTAGATCCCATACCGTAATCTCGCCAAGACCAGTACCACCAGCCACGCAAACCCACTTCCCACGGCCCTTGACAGGATGCAGGCTGAGACGATAGATCGCTGATTTGCCGTGCAAGCCCCAGCTCTTTAGGCGCACTTTGAAACGCAGATCCCAAAGAGATAATATGCCATGTGATGTGCCAAGAAGAAGCCAATTCCGCTTACGGTCAATGCAGAAGCATGTCGGCGTTCCGTGGTGAACTGGATTATCAAGTATGTACATGAGGGACATTGTACGTAAATCCATGGCTAGAATACGAGAGCGATTTGTAGCGAGGACCAGAACGGAACTGAGATCCTGTTTGAAATGCTCACACCAGACAGCGTGCTCATCGGCTGGAAGTTGATATTCACGAAGCAGACGCAATCGGATATACTTAATTGACCCGCTTGACGCTGCTGTGTCGACTTTAACCAGATGAACCCGTCCATCAGTAGCACAACTGATAAATGTGTGCGTGTTCTCAACAAAACACAGGGCAACCACTTTAGCGCCCGGTGCATGCTTGTGGGTCTGACGGGCGCGATGTGTCACGTTTCGTTCTAGTCGTGACGAGTCCCAAACTTTAACGCACCCATCGTCACCACCTGTAATGAAGAATTGGTGGTCAGGTGAGGGGAGTACGCGGTTGATGGCGCCACGATGCTCCGAAAACGTCGCTACCAGCCTACCAGTTGGTTTCCATGCCTCTTCGCTAAGTTGACCGGCAGCTTTACTGGCTTTTCTCCTCGCCACAGGCGAAACCAGGGGACCGTATTCGATGATATCATGGGGATAGTTTTCGATATACATGTTATCAAGCATCCGGAGAATGTTGGGATCATTTCCCTCGTACGTGTGAGCTGCACGCTGCCTAGTTTCCAGCTTGTTCCCTTCCCCACCGTCGACACTGGGGATGGCCAGACGAGCAGGCGGGCCTTGTGTAAATGGACCCCCTACTTGGCCAAAAACGTTGGCTTCAGTTGTTCCTGTCTCTGCGATCGACCTCCCGCTATCTTTCCTGTTGAGCAGATCAAGAGCGCTCGATTGATTTCTAATAGCCCTCCTGGATGAATAAGGGGCATCTGAAACTGACGCATCATCGTCGTTAATTCGCCGCCCCCCAGCGATGGAGTCTCGTGGTGATCCACCAACAGGTGAAGAGACTAGGGTATGGGATGGGGATACCGCCCTATCATCTCGAGTCCTCGGCGAGACTGCACCTCCTCGGCTGCTCATCCGTGATCGGTGGGTGTTTGCCGCAGCCCGGCGCCTTCGACCGACAGGCTCGTCAATCGTCATAGAGGCGTCGAGAAGGGCATCGGCAATAGTGTATGGACCTTTATTGAGTTCAGGCCCGTCCTGCTGCCGTTGCTCTTCGTTTTGCCACATATGCTCGTCTATACCAGCCGATTCGTCAAACATGATGTTTTGCAATTTGACGTTCAAATTTCTCAGCTTGAGAATGTTGTTCAAGTCTTTAGCGATATTATCCTGGGTAACGAGGTCTCGATTCTTCATTTGACTCAGACGCCATATAAATTCTTTGAGAACGAGTAGCTTGAACTCGTCTTCCTGAGACATACCTATATTTCGCAACCTAGTCAACCAATGCTCGTCCTCTTCATTCCGTGGCACCTTGTTGAGTGACCGAGGTTGTAGTTCCCGAGATGATCGGATAGACAGTGCTGTTGAGGCAATTGTAAATGCAGATTGCTTTTGTTGCCTAATTGTCTTCCAAAATAGGCCTTTATCGGTCTTCTGCGCCCATGATAGAGCCAGATCAAAGACGGGCCTAGACATAGGCTTTTTCAATGCGTCAAGAAGACTGATCTCAGAAAATGCGGGCATGATTGATGGCTTTAAGAAGGGCTTAACCAAAGGATGAACTATGCATCTGATATCCGCAGGGGAAAGTAGCTTTGTGGCACTCGAGATATACTCGGCTGCGGACTCTCGAATCCAGATATTAGGATGCATAGTGAATCGCCCGATAACATCAATCAATTCCCATGTCTTTGCCTTTGACAAGAGACCAAGTTTTGCTAGCTCCGCTAGGGAGTGCAAAGCAGCTTGTACAACGTGTTCTTCAGGGTCGGTGACGGCTTGGACCATGAGTGGAAGACTGAACTCTTCTAAACTGGTGCTACCTAAGAAAGCAGCAATGCCAACGATGGTGTCGAAGAAAGCGCATTTGAGCATCCAATCCCGGTCGTTCAGGTAGGTATTTAGGTGTGTTAAAAGGATATCATTTGATTCGGCGCTGCCAAAGAACACGCATAATTCAGGGACTGATGTTAGAAAAGCGCGACGGACAGATGGATCGGTGTCCTCGACTAGAGCTTTTGCGTGATTCTCAAATAGTTTCACAAGTTCTGCCTGTGTATTATCAAATAATCCATCAAAAGCGGCATCCGGGTCGCTTCCGGCTTCTACCTCTGGATCCGCAGCGCTAATGGAACCCTCGGCTCTTAAAATAGCTGTGAGTTCCAAAAATCTGGACGCAGTCGTGGCTAGACTACCCAAGCAAGATGCATAAGTCGCACGAACCAAGGCATTAGGTTCTCTGCGTTCCCTGCCCATGATAGGTTGTCGTGATGCGCCAGACAAGAATACTTGCATTCGAGGCATGATGTACTCGGGGAATACATGCGCGTTAACTGGAGTCACCACAGTCACGAGAGCTAAAAGCTGCGTGATTGATCGAAGTGCGGCGATCGCAACAAGATCGACATCGTCGTTTAACAATGTCATTAGGTAGGGTAGCACCCGGTCAAGCTTTGCTTCATCAGTCAGCTTTTCTGAGAAAGCTAACAGCAAGTCGCAAGCCCTTATCTTGGAAGTCGCTCGGGCGGTATTCCTCAACGATCCCGCTATTAAAGTGAGGAAGATGAGAGTACCGTCATCGGCTAGGGGCTGTGTCCCTATGGATGCGAAATGGTCGTTATTTGGTATGCATAATCGCACAGGAAATAGACCAAGACCGAGTCTCGGCGTGAAGCGAGACAGCTGAGGTCCATTCTTCTGTTCTTGGTATCCTAGAAAGTAAGCGATTTTATCGAAATCATAAAATACGCGGTCTATCCGATCGTCTGCCTCGCCAAGGTTCTTGAAAGCCCCGGTAACTGGTGCTCTCCCAGAGGTAGGATCAGTGACCAGTTCCATGTACTGGTGGAGGAAGCTGTAGAAGTATTCGGGGAATATTTTCCCTTTATAGAATTGTAGATATTGCTCAGCGGAGTAGCGTTTCTCAGGGTCTCGCTGAACCATACTTGACAGCATTTCTCGCAGTCCCTGGTCTGGGATTCGGCTCAGATGAGAAATGACAGGATCATACTCCCCGCGGCGGTACTTGAACATTTGACTTAGGCTGAAGATGGGTGTTTCCAGGAATACTTCGGCGATGACACAGCCGGCGCTAAATATGTCCATGGACCACGTGAGGTTGTGCCCTTCGAGCTCTTGGGGATTTTGAATCTGCTCGACGAATCGTTCGGGCGCGATATAGCACGTTCTCCGACCCGATAAGTCGAAGAAATAGGAGTAGGTCGCCGGATTATTGTCGGGCAGCTTGGCTGGCTTGAAAGAACCGGTGAAGTCCGTGAGATACAGCCAATTCCAAGACGTCACCATGACATTTTCCGTCTTGATATCGCCGTGATAGATATCTCGAGCGTGGCAGTCGCGCAAGGCGCAAAGCAGCTGAAAGGCCAGCCATTTCTTTTCTATGTCTTCGAGAAACGGCCGCGTGGACATTCGGTCGTAGAGGGAGCTGTAGATGTACTGGCGAACCAGATAGGCATTCGTTTGTGTTTCGAAGGCGCGCTCGAAGCCTAAGGCGTTGGGGACATGGCGTAGCTTTTCTCGTTCCTCTTTCCCCAGACTGTTAGTAGGAGCGCACGCATAGCCATGACGTATGGGAAAAGGAAGAAAGGAAGCGAATCTCTTACGCAATATCTTGTCGCCATATTCCTTTAGGGAACAATCACTATAGGGCTTGACAGCAACCTTTGCGAGAGCGACGCCATCCCGATGACGGGCGCGGATGCTCTTCATAAACCGGGCATTTCCTATGGACCTCTCGTGTACCAAATCAGACAGCTCTGGGATGTCGATTCCTGCAGAACCGGCATAGGGCGTGGAGAGGGAGTAGCTATTCCCCATCGTATGAGCATGCGATGAAGCTACCTAGGCGGTAATCCGGTAGACAGTTCAGTCATTTTTGAGGGTTCACGTGGGGTGATACTTCTTCGCCGCTTGTTCGACGCGGCCGGACGACTTTGTGAAGCACGAGAGAAAGGGCTGTGGTTATCGATGCAAAGATGGCACGATGTCGACGATTATTAGCGTTTCAACCTTGTTCGAAAGATTACGATACGATTTACAGAGCGAGCTACGTGACCTGAAGCTGGTAGGCATCTGAGCAAGCATATGACATACCTGCACCTAAGCATCTACGCTAGTGCTACTAGTGGGTAGTCTAGGTACCTTACCCAGGTACTATGGGGTACCTCGGTGGGTAATTAGGTAAGCTAGGGCTACAATCATACACGACTAATTGGGATTAGCGCAGCCATTAGCGCCTCTACTCTTTACTTACATAAGTACTTACCTAAGGCAATAGCCTGTGTGCGATTGATGCTCTTAGATTCAAATAACTGCATGATTAGCTATACGTGAGCTACGAGTATTTGGTCAGCAAAATTGGGAAGAATGTTTCTATTACAAGGGCTAAATACGGGACTAGGGAATGGACTCGATATGACAATAATATTCTATGGCTACATAGTCCCTTGACCCTCTAGAAAGCTTTCTATCTAAGGCCTCCTGAAGCTCAAGGTCTGGATGTACAACCTTTTCCTTCCGTTTTGACTTTTCCGGCTTTTGCTCTGTGTTTTAGAGGGTGAAGCCTAAATAGCTTCATTCCACAGGTATCCAGAACCTATTTGTATTGGCACAGTTCGGCCAATAGGTTTCAAAGTAAGTTTTTTCTTTCTCTCTTTCTTGGCACTTAGGCTTCTCATATGAAAGGAGAATGCAGTTGACCGTGATCTTTCATAGTTCCTCCCGCATCCAGATTTGGTAACTGAGGGTAGCCACCAGGGTATGGTCATGACCTCCTGTCGAAACCAGAGTCTGCGGGCTGGCATCACCCGATGTTTCCTTGATGCTATACAATTCCAATAGATGAGATGGTTACCACAGCGCGATGCGTACCCTTGGGATAAGTTTTTGGAAGAATGCGCTCTTACACATCGATAAGGGCATTAAGGCCTTGGAGATTTTCTGTTGTGATACCGATGGTCGGCTTAAATCGATCAATTCACTACGTACGCTTGATCATGACTACCTCGACAAAGATGGAAACCTACTATCCAACGATTTGCCATTGGCATTGTACCTTTCTCAGAAATATGATATAAAAGACCTAGTATCGTTGGAACTATATGGATTACAGAGCCTAACGGTAAGTGATATTATCGATATCGTTTCGTTTGGTCTCAGCAAAGGTATCGGTTTGTCTGGGGAGTCGTCTCGCAGAAGAAGCAATATTAAACGCTCGGTACGAGAGAGTCTGCTAACTCATCGTGGCAGTACGGCTCCACAGGTTCTGCCGCCTCTAGACTAACCAGCCTCTCCTCTTATAACCGCCGGGCTTCCGTCTTAGGCCGTGTTGAGTACGCCAGAACTTCAAGATTGTCGAATAATCAAGGTCCTTCAAACCCGCCCAATACGGAACATGCTCGTCATCTAACCGGAATTTTCTACCTTCTATGGGAGGGCAGGCCGAGCGAACATTAATAGGCTCCGAGAGATTGAGCTGTGGCTCGCGATGTGAGGCTATGAATTGCTGCTAGAGGGAAATGGGAGGCATCCAGCCCCTCATACTCGGCGGCGAAGAGGGGGAAGCCCGGTACTTCACACAGAATCCGATCGCAGCTATTGTCCGCAGTTACTCGACATGTCAAATGAGGGCTGTATGTCTTCGCTCACAATGACCCGCCGCTGCTTCACCATGTCTATAAGTATGTCATTGTTGACGCACGCGAGCCCGTGTCGCCGGCCTTGAATGGCAAGATAGCCGTTGATATGGTCGATCTCGGTCCTCCGCCCTGCCTCAACGTCCTGAAGCATCGAACTCCTGCACTTCCCCGTCGCCTCAGCAACTGCCCGAACAGATGCTAGTAGGTTCTCATCGGAGAACGGTGAGTTCTTAGGTCTCCGCGCCGCTTGAGGCAGTATGGCCCTCACGATTTCCCCGGCCTCTTCTACAAGAGTTCTCGCTAAGGCGAGCCGAGGTGGCTGGTTGAAAAGCTGGTTGTTGTTGCATCGGAATACGGCGGTTAGAGGATTGATAACAGCGTTGACTACTACCTTTCGCAGCTGTGCTTCATTGATCTGGTCTGGTGTGGTCAGGGTTGCTTCGAGATCGGGTGTTTCCAACAGGCGCTGGATCATGAAGTCTTGCGTGACTGGGGTTGTCGGAGGGCATTTGAGGGACTCATCAGACGCCTCACAGACTCGACCTAATACCATTGAGCCTCGGCCGGCATAGACGATGGAAAACGGCGCGGTGCTGTATATGCCGCAACTGCACACTCCTGCCCAATACGATGGCCGCGACTTGGTATCGCTGAACACCGAGGCAGACACTTCATCCACCGCACCTAAAGTTTGTCAGCTACGTCCACGAATTCATGGTTTAGAGTCTATCCCTACCCATTCCATTCTGCAAGAAGAGGATACTGGAATCGTTTCTTAGGCGCCCTTTGACCAAATCGATGGCAGAGACTGTCATGTACGTCTTGGTCGCAACAATAAGGTGTTTTATCGGAGCCTCTGGCATCCGCGGAGACTTGTGACCCGTCGAGTCGAACAGAAACTCGACGTCGAAGCCCGCTCTTTTGTCAGACATCCCGTCTGCTACTTTCGTGATGACTCTGCCTGCCGCATCCCACTCGGAGGCAAGGTCAGCGCGGTGGAAGAGGAGTGTGATCGGCAGCCGAGGGTGTCGTTGCCGTAAAGCGTGCGCAACATATTTACCCAGATTACCAACCCCAAGTACATAAATCCTGCTTGGGCTACCGACATCCCGGGTGAAGCCATTCGTTGCTGTTTTAAACATGTCAACTGGTGAGGCGAGTGGCAACTGTTGGCTAGCTAGCTCGGTGTGCGGATTTCGCAGGGCCAAATTTAAGGTCCGGATCTTTTCGTAAAGCGCTTCGAGCATGTTTTTCACCTTCCTTTCTTTATCCCAAACTCGCCGGCTCGCAAAGATGGTAATATGCAGGCAAGATCCTTCCATGTCGACGTCTCCTATTATAACTAGGTCGTGAATCGATCCTTGTGCCACAACGTTGTCGTCCATCGGCAGAACTCCCATCTGAACCTGCTGTCCTTGCATTTGACTTTGAGGGTGGGCGTCAAAGCTCTGGTATGCGACGCAACAGCTGTAGTTTGTGATAGCATCTGGCCAGCTTGTGCAGTTTTCCTTGATCTCGTCGAATCCTAAAGTCTCGAAAGGTATGCTGTTGATGTACTGCTCCTGCACCTCGGCGAGCAGTTCTCTCGGGTTTGCGCTGCCGTCTATGCGAACACGCGCGGGAATCTGATTAGTACATGGGCCGACAAGGTTTTGGCAGGTGGTCGGTAAGCCTTGCCGCCCAGATACAAGGCGACCAAAGAGGATGTCCCTTGATCCGGTTTCCACGGACAGCATGAGAGCGCTGGCGGCGGTGAAAACTGTTGCCTGTGTGATGCTACTGTCCGCTCCTGACTGGAGAGGAATATTAATAGTCTTTGACGCTTGATAAGTCCCAACAGGCGTGTTCTGTTGACTAGCGCTGCCGTCGATCATTTTCATGGGAGTCATCGTCGAATCCTGTAGAACTGAGCTCCAGAACTCATAACCTTCTTTACGACTGCTAGCTGTATGCTGCATGTACTCAACAAATTTGGGCGCTGTCGGGAGAATGTTTCCGTTATACAGAGCGTGGAGAGCCTGCAGAATAGGCTCTAGACTCAAGCCGTCATAAAAGACATGAGACATTCGAAGTATTACGCGTAGGGGTGACCCGTGCTTCCTTAAAATGGAAATGCGTAGCAATGGCTGCCCTAGGGTGACGGGATGCTGTGAAGCCCTGTCTAGGAATTCACGCGTTGCGACGTCGATGCTTTCCTCGGTTTGTATTATCTCGATGGGCACATCGAGATGCTTTAGGACAACTTGATAAAGCTCACCAGCAGCTTCCAGGAAAACGGTCCTGAAAATATCGAAATATTCGATTAGGGATTTGCAAGCCCTGGTTAGGTTGGCAAAGTCCGACTCGGGCGGGAAGTCTATGTTGAAAGGCATTAGGGGCCATGGATTTCCTGTTGCGGGATTATGGAGGTATCGTTTCTGCAATCGCGTAGCAGGATAAACATCCAGGATTGTGCCGTAAGCATGTTCAAGCTGCGGATAAATTTCTCGCTGGATGAACGTCTGGGGGTCTTCTACAGCAAGGAGCTGGAACGAAGCGTTGTCAGCCGTTCGTATGACGCTGGTTCCATTGTGGCTCTTCGAGCGAGTAAGTTTCAGCTTACTCGCAAGTTCGCCAGGAACCGGGTGATCGAAAATGTCCTTCACGGACACGCGGACATCCAGCCGACGCCCGACACGTGCGGCGAGTTTGGTAGCCATGAGGGAGTGTCCGCCAAGTTTAAAGAAATTGTCGGTGATGCCGACGTCGACGCCTAACACATCTGCAAACTCCTCACACACCATGGTTTCTATCTCGTTGAGCGGAACTACGGGTACGGGCGCGGACGCTGCCTCAGGTTTCGGCATTACTTGGGCTCTTCGGGTAAGCTCTTTCCGGTCGACCTTGCCGTTGGCATTGAGAGGCATCTGGTCGATCACTACGACGCGGGCCGGGATCATGTACGGTGGAAGCGCGGCCTGTAGTCGCTCACGGATCTGTGCCTCATTCTGCTCGGTCGAGGGGTCTCCCTGGGCCACAACAAAGCCGACCATTTCCGGCCCCCTACCCTCTTGGTCCCGGATGACGACGACAGCATCGCGGACTGAGTTGTCCTCGAGAATGGCCCGCTCCACCTCTGCTGGCTCAATACGATGGCCACGAATCTTGATCTGCTGGTCCATACGCCCGAAGAACTCTATTTGGCCGTCCACCGTCCGGTACCGTGCCCGGTCACCCGTTCGATATGCCCTCACTAGCTGGCCGTCGATGGTGACTTGGATGAAGCGGTCTACGTCGAGCGTTGGGTCGGTATATCCCCGAGCGAGTCCGTCCCCAGTAACGACGAGCTCTCCCATAACGCCAACAGGGACAAGCTGTTGATGCGGATCCATGATGTAGGCCCCGGAGTTGCTGATGGCCCGGCCAATGGGAACTCCGTTGACGAACGAGTCGTTCTCGGCAACTTTATAAATCGCACTGATGACTCCGTTCTCGGTCGGGCCATACGCGTTATAGACACTAACCCGGACAAGCGCCTGTGCCGCAATTGCATCCTGGCCATCAAGCCTATCGCCACCGTTGATTAGGACGTCTAGCCTCCCCAGTGTAGCTGGGGTGTCGCCTAGACACTGCTTGAGTAACGTAGGCGTAAGCAAGGCCGCGTGGACTTGCTCTCTCGCAAACACAGCGCCAAGTGCTTTGCTGTCTAGAGCGGTCATATAGTCGATACAGACTAGAGTCCCGCCGTTAAGGAGCGCTGCGTAGATCTCCCAGGTAGCGGCGTCAAAGGCGATATTGGATAAATGAGCTACTTTTGCCGCCGATGGGAGTCTAGGTATAATATTACTCTCCTTCACAAGTCGTACAATGCTGCGATGCTCAACCATGACGCCTTTAGGCCTTCCAGTCGATCCAGACGTGAAGATTACGTACGCAAGGCTTGTTGCTAAAGGATTCACGGGGGCACCTACTTGGCCATTTAGATCATCTGTATCACGGTGTATCAAAGTGTCGCTGATTCGTACTAGCTCCACAGTAGAGAGCTGAATCTCCGGGGTGATCGTATCGGAGTAGAATAGGACTAACTTGTGCCCGGGCAACGTAGATAGGATCGTTTTTAGGCGAGCGGCAGGAGCATTTACGTCCAGAGGCAGATACGCGAGGTTCGCCTTCAGGATACCGAGCAAGGCAATAACTGTTTGACATGACCGCGGTGCCAACACCCCGACCAGTGTCTCGGCCGCCATATTCCGTCGGCGGAGCCAGTTTGCGAGCTGGTCAGATTTATGATCCAATTCAGCATATGTGAGACGTGAGGATGAGTCCGTGACGGCAAGAGCTTGGGGGCGAGCAGCTACTTGCTCGCGGAAGACATCGACTACGCTCGACTCTCGGGGGTATTCCGCCATCTCGATCTCGAGAAGGCCCATAGCTCGGAGGCTCACCAGTCCATCGGTAAGCGATAGAGTCGCGATCGGAGCCTGGGGTTGATCGAGGCCTCGGCGTAGGGTCATGTTAAAGACGTCGACCACGTTCTGAACGGTTTCGAGCTGAAA
This sequence comes from Xylaria sp. FL1042, assembly GCA_022495085.1. NCBI lineage: Eukaryota > Fungi > Ascomycota > Sordariomycetes > Xylariales > Xylariaceae > Xylaria > Xylaria sp. FL1042. The sequence goes on from MU380134.1 coordinate 626,268, forward strand.
TAGATCTGCTGCGAAAATCATGTGGCCGCTTAGCTTGCCGACCTCTTGGAATAGATGGAACTCTACGTCGAACCTAGTCGTTACCGCGTTTACAAGGGGCTCTCCTTCAAGGCCCTCCAACTCAAACTTGCCGAGGTCCGGTTGAGAATGCATGGCAAAGACGAGCTGCACTAACGGGTTCCGGGACGTATCTCTCGAGCCGGGTAGAATTGCTGATACGACACGATCAAAAGGGACATCCTGGTGCTCAAACGCAGCTGCTACTGTTGACCGGACCTGTCGCACCAGGCTTTCAAATGTGTCGTTACTTTCGACAGTGGTTCGTATACACTGGGTATTAACGAAAAAGCCAATCATATCCTCTAGCTCCAGCCGGTTGCGATTGGCGATAGGTGTCCCAATGGTAACGTCTTCGGCGCCAGTGAGACGATAATGGGCTGCACGAAAGGCCGCCAGCAGTACGGCGAAAGGCGTGGCCTTATGCGCCTTGCAGAATTTCAAGAGCTTCTCGTATAACTCGCCCTCGATAGTGACTGGCACGGAGCCTGCTTGGCTAGAAAGTATGCTCGGCCGGGGGAAGTCGGTGAGGAATTCGGCTGGAGAGCTGTCCACAAGTTGATTGATCCAGTATTCGAGCTGACGCTGATGCTCAGCCATTTGTTCCTCCTGTTTTTGCCATATGGAAAAGTCACGGTAGTTGATTGGGAGTGGCTTCACTCCCGAAAGAGGGTCTTGGCCTCGGAGAGCAGCAGTATAAAATTGGCTGAGTTCCCGGCGTAAGATGTCAACAGACCAACCGTCGGAGATGATGTGATGCATGACGATAGATAGGATGTGATCGTTTTCTCCTAGACGTATTAGTGATACCCTCCACCCTGCCTCGGATGCCAGATTGAATGGAGTAGTCTGCTCTTGCTGTAGTGACTGGAGGTAGCCGCCGTTCCTGTCGCCTGATACGTTGATCACTCTCAATTCCTTCATACAGTTTGCATGAACAACTTGCATACCCACGCCGTCTTTCTCGTCAAACGTCGTCCGCAGGGTCTCGTGCCGTTGCTCCAAGGCTAATAGCGCGGTAGTAAGCGCGTCGACGTGCAGCGTCCCACGCATGCGGATGCCGTACGGTATGAGGTACCATGATGCCCCTAATTTCAGCTGGTCTAGGAACCATAGCCGGCCCTGCGCAAATGACTGTTCAACAGGACCGTCGTACGCTGTCTTCGGGATGGAACCATGTGTGGCTGAGTCTGAACAGATTGCATCTATAAGACTAGCGAGGGTATGATTATTGAATATATCGGTTACCCTAAGAACTATGCCGGCTGACCTCGCCATATTTACCATTTTCATCGCTGCGATGGAATCTCCGCCTAGCTCAAAGAAGCTCGCTCTTCCGCTGTCAGAGTCGGGATCGAGATCCAAGCCTCGAAACCAAAGCGCCCTCAGTTTGGCTTCTTTACTAGTAACCGATGAACCAAACCTCACAGTTGGCTGAGTTGTCACATTTTGAACTAGTTCGTCTAATAGCTTGCTAGCGATAGATCGAAGCTTTCGTCGGTCTGTTTTCCCGGTCACAGTTTGGGGAAGATGGTTCATGAGAATATAGTAGGATGGAATAGAATGCTGGGGAAGAATCTGCTGCAGGTCCGCGTTTATACTTTTGGCGACACTGCTGTCTAATATCCGTGCACCTGTGCCCTCAGTGCCTTTGGATGATTCTATCAGGAAGGCAATTAAGAGCGTGCTGCCTGAAGGACCCGGGCGTTTGATAGCTTCGACCACGGATATGATGTGGTTAGACGATTGTTCTCGTAGACGAGCTTCTACTTCGCCGGCTTCCACGCGCTGCCCCCGGATCTTGACCTGCGAATCTCCGCGTCCGAGGTACATAACGCTGCCGTCAGATCTGTAACAAACGAGATCTCCGGTTCTATAGAATTTGACGCCGTCGGGTAGTTGCCGGGAAGGATACCAAGCCGGGATCGTTGAGATGAAAGGCGAGCTACCCTGCGGTGGAGCAACAATATATCCGCGCGCAATCCCTGGGCTTTCAACGACCAATTCACCAATGCAACCGATCGGCGCGAGGCGGTTGAACTCGTTGGGATCTACGATCCAGAAGCGGGCGCCTACTGCCCGACCAATACTGCTTGGCAGAGAGAGCGAGTTCACCTTTGTGACACTGCAGATACTTGAACTCTCGCTCTGGCCGTATCCATTCAGGAGTTGAACTCGAGGGGTCCAGGAGTCTCTGAGAGATGCCGGCATCGGTTCTCCGACCGACACCAGGGTCTGGAGTCCCGGGACACTGTCCGGTTGAATCGTCCCGATGAACGAAGGAGTCAGCAGCGCCCAGTTGACTTCCGACCTTCTGATGAAATCCAGAACATTGTTCATGCGATCGTCATCGGAAGGAATACAGACACAGCCGCCATGCATCAGAGTAGTCACAATCTCCAGCAGACATGCACCGAACGCATACGACGCGAACTGTAGAGCCCGAGTATTCTCATTGATACCTAGCGCGGGGCCAAATTCGAGGGCGCACGACGCGAATCCTCGGTGTTCAATCATACTGCCTTTTGGCTCCCCTGTGCTACCAGAGGTGAAAAGGACGTAGGCCAAGTCTTGCGGCTTTACCGTGGGCTGAACCCACCTTTCATCGCAAGAAAACGATTGGAAAGTGTCATCATCGACCACAATGCAATGGCTCACGACTGCGCGCATTGTGTCGTGGTGGAGTTTGGAGGTGAGAGCAACTGTGGCGGAAGTCTGCCGACAGATCTGGGCGATCCTCGCATGGGGGCTAGATGGGTCGATGAGCGTGAATGCCCGACCAGCTTTGAGCACGGCGAGCACTCCAGCGACGACCCATTTCGACTTTTCAAAGCAGAGTGGCAGCACCACCTGTCCTTGGCCCAAATCGAGGGTTTGGATATGTCTGGCGAGGCGCGAGGATACATTTTCCAGCTCGGCGTAAGTCCATTCCCCATCCCAGGCAGACACAGCCTTTTTCCCTAGCACAGCAGCCGCCCTTGCGGCGATCACATCGTGGATGGGGACGTCGTTTGCTCGTAGGGTCTCCGAGTTCCAATTCGCGATCTCTGCCCTGTCCTCTTGCGTAACAAGATCTAGTTGTCCCACCAGGGGCAGATCGACACCGTGCCTCTGGAGTTGCTCGATCAAGCATCCCAGCTGTCTCAGGAAACGGGCCATTTGAGGGGCATCAACCACGCTCTGATCATATTGTGCGGTCAGTAATGCTGAATCATCAGACATGTGACAATGAAGTAGAAGGGCGCGGTCGGTGAAGGGCGCAAATCTATCCGGCTCTTCAACAGTTCGGTGAAGCCCAAGACTCGGCCCCTGCGGTGCGTCACCAGTGGTGACCAGCAGAATGGTCTGGAATTCACAAGCGGCAGACCCGTCGTCTCCGGAACGGCGAATGTTGCAGAGACCTGCTTGTTCAAAGTCGCGCATAGCATTGTCATGGGCAGTTACCGCTCCCATAACATCCGACATGGACTGATGAGGGGCGCAAAGAACGCGCATGGGCACCAATGCTCGTGTTGACCCATCAACCGGGTGTTCTTGTTCTTCGAATATATGAGGTCGCTCGGTGATAACACCGAAGAGTGCCTCCGATTCGAGTGTCGACCGAGCTAGGAGCACTGCGAGGCCCGCTCGGCAGACAGTTGTGCTGGACCACGTCTGCTGCGTTCGGCCCGGGTACGAAATACGATGCTCTAACTTCGCATCAGGACGGGGCACAGCGAGTTGGGACGGCAAAGGCGGGAATATGGCGGCATTCAACCCATCAAAGTGTCGCTGCCAAAACCGAGCTACGTCCTCAGTTCGCCTGGCTTGAGATTTCACTGTCATTCCAATGTCATTGGAATATCGAACTTCCTCGCCACTGTAGGCCGCGAGAACACGTCGAAGGATACGCTCTCGTAGAGCCTTATCGACCAGGGCATGGTTGAATGTCCAGATGAGCAATCTCTGCTCTTTATCTCGGCCCTCGAGGACGACATATCGATTGCAACGAGGCCCAATCATAGCGGCGCCTGCCTCGTCTTGTATCACCGGTCCTTTCGTGTCGAAACATGTTAGATGTGCCCACGCAAAGAAATTATCTGCTAACACAACCTGGAAATGGCCCCCGGCTTTCGAAGTAAATGTACATGTCCGCAAGGCCGCGGTCTGGCGCACAACCTCCCCCCAGGCTGCGGCCAAGCGTTCGAGGTCAACGTTGCTCGGAATCTCATAGACGACGTGGCCAACAGCTCGTCGCCCATCGTCGGCAGCGCAATCTATTACGTCGCATTGAAAGGGAGTACATGGTAGGATGTTCTCGATTGCTTTTCGTTCTAAGCCGAAGTGCCAAGCTGCCTGCTTGTAAAGACTGTCAGGATGCTCGCCGGCATCGTCAGGCATGAAGGATGTTGTAATCGCCACCATGTCGTTAAGTGATGCCGTGATGGCCGTAAAAAAGCAACTGTTTGAATTCTCGTAGTTGATAGTTTGCTTCCATGAGATCACAGCGGCTTTGGAACTATTTACCTCAAGACCACCGCTACCATCTCTTACACTCTGCCTATCTCAATTTCAAATTTAGAGGCATTATATTACTACATCAACTGTATCGTATATACAGTTGCCGCAATGTATGATCCATTATGGTACTCTAGGAGAGCGCCATGAGACTGCTTTTACGCGATCCGTGAAAAGGCACTAAAAATAAGAATGCTGTAATGATATAAATAGTTTGGTAGTTATGCCCTTGTTCCTTTTTCTCATGGAATAACTTGTACTTTGGACTTATTTTAGCGGTAACGTAGCAATTACAAGATCGCCTGATGTCCTAATAAAAGGCACACGCGAACGCCGCTATCGTCAATATCGCTGCCGCTAATGTTAGCGCCGCAGCTATGTTGATTTCGTATACCCAGAACAGCAGTCCAGTGTTGTCTCATGCTATAATCAAGTCAATACTGTCATTAATTACTATAAAGTGCGGGATTCATCCCTTAATACCTAGTGGTGAATGACTGCGTTTGTGGCTTTGTATACATCCGAACTTCCGAGCTTCCGAGTTTCCGACCTTGGCTACAGACCTTCAACCCCAGGCCTTCCAGATCTTCGACCGGACCTTGCGAAGGCCATAGCGATTGCAATTCGAGACTGGTGGCCTTAATGAGGTCGGCAAGGCTTTCTTGTTACATAGGATTATGATACGGACTCTTAGGGGCTCTGGTTATGTTGCCTGGCTAGTTAGTCCTTTACCCCTGACTAAGTACTTAGTAAGTCCACCATACCCTAACCTAGCTTTATGTCACGTATGAGTGGGTATACGGCTCGGATCAACTATGGCCCGAAAGAGCCCCTATACTTACACGTGTGGAACTGAGATCTTCTCAATACAACTTCAAATGATCGTATCTAGTTGATGCACTAATTCAATCTCATTGACTAGCTCTCCGAACCCCCTGCACCCGAGACTATATAATTGGATCTGTAGCCTTTGCGCTGGACCTTTTACTTTTGTTACACTATGTAGCTGGGTTATTGAGCTACTAGCGATTGGGGTATTCGTGTGCTTTGTAATTTTTTTTTTTTTTTTTTCCGAATTCCTCCCGAGGGATATGATCATGGCCTAGGCATTTTACATGGTTCTCGCGTGCATTTAGGTTTCGTTTAGGCCGGTGATCTGGCCAGACCCCTGTATCTAAAATAGCCTCTCAGACGCGATGCTCGGATTAGTCTACCCATTCAGCTAGCTAGTTCGCATCCCTCATGGACTTTAACCATTCCTTCGTCTAATTCTTGCTTTTCGCTCCTCCAATCCCGACTACTTCTGTCAGGGGCCAAGGTCACGATGGAGTAGAAGCGACGTAGCAGTGTGGTCATAGCTTAGGATCGTCTATATAACAGTTGGGTTTCCCCTTAGATTTAGAACGTAAGGCTCAGGAATCAATAATATTGAGCCTTTACGCTATAATTTCCCCTACCAGTGACCTGCCAGTGACTCAACTTCGCTCTAGAGACCAAACACACTGACAGCATCACAAATCGCTAGAAAGACACATTCGTGAGGACTTTGGTCAATCCATCTGAAATCACATTCTCGGGTTTTGTGTACTCTACGCTGATCGTCCCTCTAGTCGCTTCTTGTCTGAGCCAGTGATTATAAATGTCTACATGTCGTAGCAAGCTTGGTCTGGAGCTTCTCGACATCTTTGTGAACAAGTCGAATTGTCTGCTTATTGTCATAGTTGATCTTGATTGTGGATGTATCCAGGCTTATTCCCAGTTCTCGAATCAAGCGAGTAACGAACATGGATTAAAATAAGATAAAACTTGTAATAATGACTTTGTTTAAATGATCTTGTCTAGATTTTAGAGGGATATGGGGAACCCGGTCCTGTAAGTCACAGGTGGTATAATGGGCTTCATTCTCCTCGCATTCTCACCCAATACATTACTTAATCTGACACAAGGACTATTAATATAGAAATCTGAAGTTATTTGAACAGGTCTTTGAAATACTCCACCGACTTAACCCACGCCGCCCTAAGTTCAACAGGGTTAATTGGCGGAGTACGATCCGCAAATTCGCTACAGCACACCCTTCCTACGCTAATATGAAGCCGTGGAGTGGAAGCGCGGTAGCGGACATTGTGTACCAGGATCAGACAGGTGCATTTACTGAGTTTGCTTCTTGAAAGGGGCTACCTCTATGGGGATACTACCACGTAAGAAAGACGCCGACGTACTTGATCGAAGTCAAAACGGCAACTCTGTCTGCCCATGCCCCCCTTTTGATGAGTAGGAAACAGTTTCAGAGGGTATGTCTTTACTCTCCCTGCACTTTGCCCCAGTAATACTTCCTGATATGACGATGTCTCCGAGCTTGCTAATTGTTGTAGATGAGCAAGCATGTGAATGCTATCGATTCACCCAAGAATTCTCCGGTTATCTACATCATCTTCCGCGTATTCAACGTTAATAAGGACAATATTGGACTTGTAGTATATCTAGACCCTGAGAAACTGCGATGTAATCGTCTACTAGTGTTCAAAGCGTAGATTTATTCTGTAACGCCTGGAGTTGGGGGATTATAAAAAGTCCGAAACTTTTTCACATTGGCATTGCAAAACGTAAGCTCTATTAGTCAACCCAGGTAGGTCTGGATTTCAAGCCTTACCGCTCCCCTTTGTCTTTCAATATCTCATCAGAAGAAAACCCTCTATTCAGCTCTGTAATATAGGCCTCAAACTTATTCGTCTCCTTAATCACCCTTTCGAGATGTTTGTAGTTCATAGGCTCCTTTTTGTACATAGCGAGCTGTCTCGCCGTCGAAATCGCGTTGCGAATCTCTCTTCCGTTGAGGTTGCGCTCAGCAAGCTCAGGAATGTGCGCCCTGATATCTCTGAAATCAAACCCGAAACCAGAAATACCCCGCGTCGGTGAAGACGAAGATGCAAGTGCAGCTTTCGAACTTTCCAATTTTTCAAGCCGTCGGACGAAATTCTCCCAGATTTTGTACCGTTGATCCTGGTTGAGGTTTTCATATCGCAAGGTGAGCTGGATTCGAGACCGGAATGCTTCGTCAAAAGTTCCGACTCTATTACTTGTCAAAATGAGTATGCCATCGTAATACTCTAGAACTCGAAGGAATACTACATGAATAATGGGTTAGTACTGAAAGACTCAATCAATCATGCGAAATTCTTACCTGAGACTAAAGCGTTGCGCTCAAGATTAGAGAGAGACCGCTGCTCTAAGAATACGTCCGCTTCATCCAAGAGAACGACGCAACCCCACGTTTTCCCAAGGAGGAGAACAACTTCGAGATACTTTTCAACTTCTTCTGCTTTCGTTCCGATGTCGCCGCATGTAACCTTGTACAATGGCTTTCGGGCAATTTCAGCGACACTAGGGAAGTCAGTAGCGTTTCACATAACGTCGATCTATAATGAATACCTTTCGGCCGTCAAAGTCTTTCCTGTTCCTGGACCACTAATATATAACATATTACTATCATAGATCTAATAGATATGTTCTGATTACGACCTACCCATGTAGCAATATGAACAGGCCATTGCCTTTTCCGTGGATCATGTCAGCGTGGTCTTCGGCTTGGAGCTGATTCGTGACAACAGCTTGAATAAGTTCTTTTGTGCTCTCGTCGATTACTAGTAGCTTGAATGCTTCCTCATTCCATGTCACATTTTCGATAAAGCCCACGCGGAGAGTAACTAGGTTTGATTAGCACACGTCTGAGTTGATTCGGATGATGATTCTGGCATTCTGACCCCATTCTTTCTTTTGCATGTTAAACCCAGATAGAGTTGTAGGGAGACACATGAAGAAACTATCGGAGAGAGCAGGATCATCCTGCGACATGATTTCCGTTCCAAGGTCGTCGTGATTAGGGTCTTGCCTTTCCCCTTCGTTTGGCGGGTGCATCTGTTTAAAGGTCGCAGTGTCTATCATGAAGCGTGGATCTGACTAGCCAAATAGTTAACATCACTGGCCACCTAGGCAAGAAAGCCGAGATAGTCGAATAGTACCATGCTATTAGCCCCATCGAGTTCGGCGTCTTTGTAACAAACGTAGTTGCGACGGCGACACCTCCAAAACATTTTCCCTCGCTGTCGAAGGGCTGTTATATCATCTTTGTCTGCAAACCGAGCAGGATACATGGATAGCTTTCGGATCGGAAATTTCTTTGTAAGAGAAGGGGTGTGTTCAAGCACAAACCGCGTATGGGTTTTCTCAAAATTCCCATCAAACGTCCACCTAGTCCCTGGGATACTCCTAGTGGATGAGTCTAGCCAATCTGTAGCGGTGAAGGCTTCAAGTAGTGATATTGATCCGTTTTGAGCGTTTAAGATACAGATTTCCTGTGGAACCTAGTAGCTGTGAATATAGGGTATACAGAGCACAAGAGACCCGTAGCACATACAAACAGGTAATGGGTTAAATCAGCAGTGATGTATCGACTCGCTAGTAACATGTCTACGGCAACCCATTCTTCACGTAGGCATGTATTAAGGTAGCGTTGGAAGATGTCGAGATGTAATCGTGAGTCAGGGCTAAGCAGCGCTCCTTGTTCTTCTATGGTTGAACGAGCGTGGTACCACCAAAGATATGGGTGATGGATCTGGTCGACTGCTTCGTTCGTAAAGTCTGGGCGAGGTGCTTCTCCCAACACCAAGTCACAAAGCTCTATGAGAGCCATGCGAAACCCATCAGAGATGTTAGTTACGTACTCTTTTACGAGTAGGTCTTTTGCTTGCAGGTCAGATCTTCTATAGCTGAAGTCCGTGGATCTTTGACTGCAGCACTCAAACTCCCGAAAAACGAGAAACGTCATTTCTTTATTTCGCTCAAGGTGCAGTTCGAAGTTGTGGATTTTATTACTCCCTCTCAAGTGCATTTCATATGGCCCACTGTTGACGACCCACGGCACATCCAGGTATAGTTCATCGTCATTAGATTGCTGGCATCTGACTCGGTTGATGACCTGAAAATCTGGTGCTTTAGGCTGAGCTAACTGTCTGGAGCTGAGCCGTCGTAACCCGACCAGTTCTGTCAATACCGTGTCAAGCTCGTCGAGGATTGCGTTGTCAGTCAACTCGCTCGGGCGATTTAAGAATCGACAGATCTCCTCACGCCAGTCAATAGTCATAGTGGGTTGATGTCTAGCTCGTGATCGCTTATGGGGTGGACTTGGGTCTCCTCATCGTCAGCAAGTTGATCTCTATAGTGTCTTAGGCAACTAATAAGGCGCTCACCAGACTCCCATTCGCTGCTGTCCGAGCTACTCCGCGTCGGCGGCCTCGGCCGTTTGCTCGAAGAAGCCATTATGTAAAATGAATGTTTAATGAGTGGGATGCTATCACGCCTGATGCTCAGGGTAACGCTAGATTGTAGTGATAGAGATCTGATCTCTAATGTCCGGATAGCCTCATACACTTCCCTCGTTTTCCGACGGAGCATGTCAGCAGAGTCCTCATCCAATCAGACGCGACCGGTCGGATTTTGGCCGACCAGCTGAGATGTTTAATGCATCACATATTTTATTCCCCACCCTTGCCCCAATAGGCGTTCAGCTCTTCTTCACTTTTAGGGATGAATCTATTATGTACTATCGTCAATTAGGATATAGTAATCTTGTCTTTGAACGTGGTAATAAGAAAACGATAGATAGGAGCTCGAGTTATGAATTGTGTATCGAGTTGCTGGTTGAAACCCTCGTCGGCCAAACCTCGAGAAACGCCTTCAAACAAGCAGCGGCTGTAACCGCTGCATAACCCTGCCACTTCTTATTCTTGTGACTGTCGGCATAGTCACAAACGCCTTTGATGATAATACACGGAAATATTTCCCAGACCCCCGCACCCTCCATCTCAAAGGCGATAACTTCTTCTCGGTCAGCTATTTCATCTCGATGCTCGCCAGACTTCATGACTCGGTCTCCAGAAGCATATGCGCCGAAATGGATCCCAGGTAGCCAGCTTCTTACGCCGCTCACAATAAGAGAGTGCCGCTGGCGGGCAACAAGCTTCCTTAAGTCGCATCCAAGTACATCGCATGTCGAGATGCGAGCTATGTCACATACTGAGCCGTTAAGAGGCTCAGAGGAAGTACAATGGGCGCATTCAGATGGCCTTTGATGTCTGTGTCGATAAGATGGCTCAAAGAGTCTATCCTCGTGCACTCCGGGATATGGCGGATAACCACTCCTTATTAGAGCTTCAAGATGAGATCCTGTCCTGTTCTGGAGTATAGTTTGACGCATTCGCACTTTGATTTTAGATAAGAAGTTTCTGATCTCCTCTGGTGGTTTCCTTGCGCTGTCATGCGTTTCCTCCTTTCGCATGAACTTGTCTGGAAACTGCCTGCCAAAATCGTAGACGACCAATCTGTCGCTGATTACCACATCCCCCAATACAATTTCTGTAGAATGGCGGCCGAACGGTACTGCGCCGCATATCCCAACTACGAGAGCTAGGCTGATCCCTGGGAAACTGGTGCGGCAACTCGTAGCCACTGTCGCAGCAGGTGTTCTACCCATTCCCGGCATGTGGACGAGCACTACATTGTGGCAGCCAATTCTGCCGACTGAGTAGGCATTCTTATCTCCTTCCATATTACCGAATAATTGGATATCCCAATGATGGTCGAATACGGCAAGGACAGCGTCAGCTTCCAACGGTAACGCACAGATGATGGCGATTGGAATTTCGTTCCTTAGAGGTAGAGAAGGCAGGCTTGCACCGGACACGATGCTATTGAATACGTCTCTCGGTGCCTCCTCGTTCCCATGTCGGCTTGAACTCGATGCTTGTAAGATACCCACATTGTGTAGACTATCACATCTAATTCAATAGAATATAGTTAATGGGGTGTGATATCTTCAGTGACCTGGGGACGGATTACCTAGCTGAACTTGTTGCGATTGGATCAGGACCTATGTGCTCTCCTGCAAGAGCTGAAATTGCGTTGTGATCAGCCTGGTCACAATGCCTTTTATCCATTGACACCAGTGTCGAGACATAACGTATGTAATTAGTTGGAGAGGGTTCAAAAGATGCTTTTCGGGGTTCTGGCTGTGGCACCTGTCGCGATTGAGACGTCATTGGGATAACAAGGATACTGGGATCACCCCGTAAGAGTAACCGGCTTGACAGTAGCATCACGGCCAACTTCGAGGAGCAACTACTACTTAACTGAGAAATCAGAGCTTGGAAATCGTTTGGCCAGTTTTTTGCGTGATTGATTCGCGCTCCTAAGATGTTGAGGTCTATTACCACGTAGACTTTGGGTATTAACTGGAAAATAGTCTTAAGAATGTGAAACCAGTCTTCGCTAGTGGAACACTCTTTGAACAAGAGAAGACTGTCGATGATGAAACTTCCTTTGAAATGTGAGATTTGTCGTATAGCTTGAATAGCTAGCTGTCTCAAGATTTCGGTCTCGTCCTTTGTAGAGAAGAATTCGCGAGACGAAGGCTCACTTAGCATCCATATAGTAGGATATATCTCCCCAAGTTGACGAGATATTTCACAGCTGAATTGCTCTAAACATCTAATTGTCTGTGAGGTTCCCTGTATAACTGCCACAGATGACTCCTGGCTTGTCACCCATGATCGTAAGCTTGCGGCTTGCCATATGTCTTCTGTATAACTACCATCGAGCCCACCTCTTCTATGAACGCCTTGGATATATCTGCAACGGGCTTGTTGATATCCAGGGTTGATAATAGGCGATGACGAGTTGCCCAACGCAAGGAGTTTCCAGAGACACCTTTGGCAATTTGGGGGAATAGCGATATCTTCCCATTCCGTTTTGTCGCTTTGACCTATGCAAAATCGACACACCTTAGCCGATTACAGGCCTCAAGAGTTGGTAAAGTAACATACTCAAGGTTTCGCACCAATCCTTGAGCTCACGGTAGTCACTGTGATCCTGATCTTCAAAAAGTCTCGTTTGGACTACATAATTCAACCCGAATGAACCTTGCCGAGATAAGTTCGATGTAATAGCAATCTGTCGTTCGATTTCTGACACCAACACATCAAGCTTTCTAAGTGGCATCCTGCCATTGATTGAAAGATAGTCGCTCGTGCTTGTTGAGGCTGAATGATAGATGATGTGGTAGCAACCCGATATTGGGGTAGATAGCTTGAGCTGAATCCTACCAAACCCTTGAAGTACTCAGCCACGCTCCGCTTTAAGATGTCTACCCAATAGCGATGGGAGATGTAGTGATGGGCTTCGCTGACGAGATGCGCAAAGATACCCCGCAGACCAAACAAGAAGTCATTTACGCAAAAAGGGATAGACATCAGTATCCCAGCCGTAGACCATACGGATTGATTCTTTTCCATAAATAGCAGTGGATTTTCAGAGGAATATCACCGCTCTCGTTGGAGAGGATTTCTACTTCGGCGCGCGGAGAAATGAAGAGCGACCGGAAGTGGCGGGGAAAAAGGAATGCCATCCAAGCTCCTCACATTGCGTACGTGGAGGATGCAGATGATGATGGCTACGTTCTACCAGGGGCGGCGCCGTACGCTGGACCTCAACAAAGAGTTTCGTTCTGGTATAAAAACCCAGCGTACAAGACAGTTCCGGACATGGAGGAGGCAGATGATGACGGCCACGTCCTATCAGAGTCGCGGTACGCTAGACCTCAACAAAGTGCTTCGCAGAGCTCAAATCCTTTACAGAGGGCTGTGAAGAATCCGACCGACTTTAAAAACCTAGAGTACAAGACAATTTCAAGGGACAATACTGCAGACGAAGACTCTCGAAGGTCCGCTTCGCTTGCATACTTAGGGTCCAAATTGACGAGTAGCCATGATAGGGGCTTGAAGTTAAAATCTATGCGAGCAACGTTACCTATTCACAAGGATAGGATCCAAACAACAACCAGCATAGATGCGCATACAAAAATTCCCTTGCGTGATAAACCTTATCTGTGCACACATAAAGGATGCAAGCGATCTATCCCGGGAAATGGCTTCCCGCGACGAGGGAATCTGCAAGACCATTTGCGTAGCGTCCATGGTAAACACAGTCGCCGGCATTCCAAGCCTAAGGTGCCTTTCAAGTTACGTTTGAGCCAGTTGACGGAGAGCCATGAACGAGACGCAGGGGGCTTCTCAAGGCCTAAAGAGCAGGACTTTATGCTCTTCCCTGACACCGACACATCACCGAATCGCGATTCTTATACGCAGGAGTTCACTCCTCGTTCTCCTACCAATACTCCATTTCATCCTGGCGAGATTATGAAATATCATGAGACGCTATATTCGTCCGACTCGGGAGGATTAGGACTAATCCCTGGGTCACTCGGAGGAGCTGACTTGAATTCGTTGCCCACTCCGCTTTCAGCGACACTTTCGGTCCCATCTACTCCCCGGTCGTGGACCCCCAAATTGCGGCAGGAATATCGGAGTGCCTTGAGGCGAAATCGGCCATCAAGGCTGTCTAGCAATAGAGCGACTGTGGATCGTCGTAAACCGAGTTAGCTCAACTTGGGTGTTCCATCATCGCGGCCTGGCCAACTTTCTCCGACTAGCTCGGAGCAATGGCACGCTGGTCCGTCGATACTAAGAGAAGGATAACACATTTATTCATGTGTTGAGTCGCGTTGTGTCGCGTTGTGCAGCTTCTCAAGACATGGCTCAAGCCGGCGCGGCGTTGGGCTTTCCAAGGCGTTCTACAAACATGTTATTCTGTCAACCACGTCGCGTCCTTACCGGGTTTCCAATCAAGGCCTAAAGCTTGCTATTTGTTACAGCCATAGATCAGAGCGCGAAGTCGCATCGAAAGACAAACTACTGAAGTCGACGCTTCGCTGTTTCGAATTTTCGTCTTAACGAAGCGAGGGTATCGTCTGGGTCGTCCATAAATTAGGTCCCCAATAGACCTATTTCTCTGGGTCCTGATCACTTTTCTTATGTCTTCATGGCGTTTTGACGATATTGTTAGATGATAGGAGCCTGCCTAAACTTGTTATCCCACTAGTTGTGATATAATTATTGTTGGGAAATAGGGTTGTAGGGGGCTAGAATGCGCCGTTTGACATAGATATCATTTAGTATTTCCCATATCCACAGTGGGTCATCTCCCTTTTGAAAGTATTAGGAGAGATTAGGCGTGTCAGAATATTGTCTATTTGTTATTGATTATTAGGTAGCAAATAAAATCTTCTTTTTTCAAGTCTATGTTGGCTTTAAAAGTGGTATTGATGTTGTAGGAGTAATGGAGACTAATTGACAGGGCATCCACTGTGAGGGGTCATTTTATATACTTACTAAGGTATCCCTCGTACCTGCCTACAGTCTACAAAGGTTGCGCTTATTCGCTTTTGGCGGAACGCTATCACTCTGATAAATGCATAGGCCAGATAAGCGCATGATAGTAATTAGCATAATGGATGATGTCATTGCCCAGCCTTAGATAGCTTTTGGAATGCTTGTATCTCGAATGTTGTTTACCTACTATGTAAATTTGTTGTTCGACTACAACTGTGCATGTGAGTAGGTCTCGCCGCGACAATGAGTCTCTGAGGGAGACAGAGGACGGAACAATGAGGACTTTTCACGGGTCTCATTTAGACCATGCGTGGGGGAGGAGGCTGCTGATCTCTGCTCGCGGAAGAGCAAGCCACCTGCAATTGGCCAATCGCCGCTTTCCTCGGGGTTCCTTCAGCTCTGCCAGAAGCCGAGAAAGACGTAAACCCGGTATAGGTTCCTTTGCCACGCCTGCGTTGCTATTCCTGGGCGGCTTGCTTATTTACACCTTCTACCCAGGCGACGAACTGCGTCAAGCCCGGCACACGAGAGGGACGAAGCAGCAATTGAGAGACAACGCGGCGCCTTCGCAAGAGGATGGAAAGACTGGCAATGAGGCGACAGCCTGGGGCATATTTACTAAGCGCTTCGAGGACTTCTCTAACGTGACAGACATCGAATGGTCGTCCCTGTCGGACAAGATCGTGGGCTTCATATTACCCGAGTGGTCTAGGGCAATCCCACGACAAATTAGGAAACTCCAGAGGGAATTGTCCATGTCCCCAGGGTCACTGGCCGATGAGATATGGACGGAAGCACATGATCCCTCCGTGAATCCAGAGATCCAGTACTCGGCTGCCGTCCGTGTTTCAGATGACCTTTGCGAAGAGGAGAAGGAGTTCCTCTCCCGTCGGAGGAAGGTTGCCGTTGCAGCGCTAGCACGTTATCTTGACTTGGACGAGCAAGATATCAATCCTGCCGATGTGCCAACCATTGCCATGTGTGGCTCGGGTGGTGGATTGCGCGCACTAGTTGCCGGCACGGGCTCGATGTTAGCAGCCCAAGAAGACGGGCTCTTCGACTGTGTCACCTATACTTCTGGCGTCAGTGGATCCTGCTGGCTACAGTCTCTCTTCCATTCCTCCATCACGGGAGGTCGCTTAGACCGTATCGTGGATCATTTGAAGGCTAGATTGGGTGTTCACATTGCCTTCCCTCCCGCTGCGTTTGCCTCTGTCACGTCTTCCCCCACGAACAAGCTGCTCCTCAGTAGTATGGTCGAGAAGCTCAGGGGTGACCCTAACGCGGATTTCGGATTGGTAGATATATACGGCATATTGTTAAGTGCAAGGTTACTAGTTCCTAAGGGCGAACTTGGTGTAAACGTTAAAGATTTCAAACTCTCCAATCAGCGGGAATACATTAAGTATGGCCAGAACCCGTTGCCTATATATACAGCAGTCAGACATGAAATACCCGATATAGACGGGACCATGACGGATGCAAATGGTTCGTCATCGGAGAAAGCCAAAGATATTGCCAAGCAAGAGGGATGGTTCCAGTGGTTTGAGCTTACGCCGTATGAGTTCTTTTGTGAGGAATTCAACGCAGGCATCCCAACATGGGCAATCGGACGACGTTTCAATAACGGTAGAGACGTGACGCCTGAAAGTGGCGTGCATCTTCCAGAGTTAAGAACGCCTATATGGTTTGGCATTTTTGGCTCCGCCTTTTGCGCCACTCTCAGCCATTATTATCGCGAAATTCGACCCTTGGTAAGAAGTCTTACTGGTTTCGGGACGATCGATGAAATGATTCACGGGTATAGCGAGGATTTGGAAAAGGTACATCCATGTAAGTGATGGGTATAGCCGTTTCCCTTCTCTTTTCCCCCGACAATTTCTCAATGTGGCAAGACACATCCTATCTCGACCATTTCACGTCGAGGGAATTAGGCTAACTTGCCCTGCAGTTGATCCAGCATCAATCCCCAATTTTGCATACGCAATGGACTCGAACAAGCTACGATTCACAACACCTACCAATATACACAAAAAGGAATACATACAGCTCATGGATGCTGGCATGTCGAACAATTTACCTATTTATCCCTTACTCCGGCCCGGGCGCGATATCGACATCATCGTAGCCTTTGACGCTTCTGCAGACACTAAAACAGACAATTGGCTATCCGTAGCAGACGGTTACGCCCGCCAACGCGGCATCAAGGGCTGGCCGATAGGTATCGGCTGGCCCAGAGCTACGGACTCCCCCGAAAAGATCGAGAAACAGCTCGATAAAGCTCAAGCCGACACAGTAGCCGAGGCAGACGCAAAGTTAGCACGCGCACAACGAGACGAAGAATCTCATCACCCCTCCTCACCTCCTCACCCATCTTCTGACACCGAGGATGGAAACGCCAAAGCACAACACGACCAGTCGCATCCCGAGGATTCAAACCTAGGATACTGCACAGTATGGGTAGGAACAACGGAAGAGCGGTCCTCCACACCACCCCCGCCATCCAAAGCGCTTACAAACGACACGGCCTGGAAGCTCATGGAGCCGCACGCCGGCCTCGCGGTCGTGTACCTGCCGTTCCTCGCGAACCCGGACAAAGTGCAGGGCGTGGACCCCGCGCGCAGCGACTACATGAGCACGTGGAACTTCCTGTACACGCCGCAGCAGATCGACAAGGTCGTCGCGCTCGCGCGCGCCAACTACGCCGAGGGGAAAGAGCAGATACGGCGCTGCGTGCGCGCCGTGTACGAGCGCAAGAAGAAGACGAGGGAACAAGCTGAGGAGGAGGCCAGGAGGGAGAGGCTTAGGAGGCTTATGAGGCGGGGTACTGCTGGGAGGCTTGGGGAGGGGGATCACTTTAGTTGAGGTGATTCCTCCGTCTGTCTGTCTGTGTCTGTATGTTTGGCTGGCTGGGGGTAGAAGTATCGTGAAAGTATACCGTAAAGAGGTATTTTTCGTATATTATATTTTAAGAGCGGAGATAGCTACCTACCTACCTAGCTATACTCAACCAGCGTCGTATATCACGTGGCTAGCTAGCTGTCTTGAAGGGGGAGCGGAGCGGGTGGGATTCGCGGGTTCTAGAATAAATAGACTAGAGCGATGGATACCCTTCATATACCTATATATATGTATATTCAAACGTATACATAATCAGCTTTCTTACCTGTTGTTCTAGATTTGAATACAGGCGACTGATTAGCCTCAGTATGTATATTCGACCCGGAAGCGGAAACAATCTGTTCGGTAACAGATGCAATTGCCTGCTACCTACCTTACTACCTATCCACTGGCCACGTACAGACCTATCTGCAAACATACTTACTTGACCGCGAGGAAGATATTCCCGTAACCGCGCACCGGCGACACGGATCTCATGAACGATTCCGGTTCCGCTGTCATTAATCAGCATTCATCAACTAACTACCAACAAGTCGCATATAATGTTAGATAGCAAATATCATATATATACACTTTATTAAAGAGGTAGGTGTATCATCAGGCTATACTCGACGCGTCGTCGTTGTGCATGCATGCGTGCAGACGAGTGATGCTTCTTGTTATGTATATTTCTACATTTAATTGGCCCTTTCCAAACCCCCTCTTCCTAATGGGTTATGATACACGGGTGTTGCCTGATGATCGATTCGATATACACCAGACTACCATGATGGATGATGAGCTCAAGTCGGGGTCGTCGTCCCCTGCTCTTCCTTTTTCTCATTTTCCAACTTGTTCGAGCCCTCAATCGTATATGTCGCATAGAGCGGTTTAATATCTACATATCTCGTACAAATACGTCGTCTCTTTCCCGTAAAATTTGTGCCCTCCATGTGGCAGCAAATATTTTAGGATATTATCTCGCCCATGTCAACATAGGCTGGTTTCCAGGGTGCGGCGTCTTCTGCAAAAGTATCGCTCGGCAAGCCAACGTCGACGGGACTGTATAGATACCACGATTTAAGTGCGTTGATACAGGCGGAAATCTTGGCGGCCTCCAAGCTAGGGCCGGGGGCCTCGCCGAGCATGTCGTAACCACTGTAGATACCGACGACGAAAACGGGGGATCTGCTGGCACGACCCGTCTCGCTCAGCAGTCGCGCAACGGGCTGGTCGAAGTTTTCGCGGTTGCACAGGCGTATAAGCTCTAGCTGTGGGAGCCGAAAATCAAACAAGTTGGATAGATCCAATTGTCTAGAGAGCATATGTGACTTAATAAACGTCTTGGCAGCCTCACTGCCACAGTTTAGATATATCGCGCCAATAACAGCACGGACAAAGTTAGCGTGCGCGTTCTCCTCAGTATTCCGTACTAATAAGTTCTTCGTGTCTCGCGCATCACTGCCTTCTGGAGCTTTTGTTGGTTCGGGGACTGTGTCGCCGAATGGATCGTCATACACGATCCTACTGCTCATGCCGCGGCGCCACTTGTATTTGAGCAATTCTTTTGCCTCGGCACGAGCATAGCCCCA
This sequence comes from Xylaria sp. FL1042, assembly GCA_022495085.1. Lineage (NCBI taxonomy): Eukaryota > Fungi > Ascomycota > Sordariomycetes > Xylariales > Xylariaceae > Xylaria > Xylaria sp. FL1042. The sequence goes on from MU380134.1 coordinate 645,577, forward strand.
CGAGTGCATCCTTACGGTCGTCTTGTCGTCAGCAAACTGTAAATAGCCCGGGTCGACTTCCTCGCCGGGGGCTGCGGCAGCTTCTATACCCCAGGCTCGAGCAATTAAGTGTAGTGAAGAGTCGCCCGAGTATCCCTTCATGGCGGCAAATAGGATAGCCATGGGTAGGCGGGGATACCTTGTCACCAGCCACTCGGAGGTGTGATACTGGAGCAAGGAAGCACCAACGAAAGCTAGGTTGGCATTGTTGAAGCGGGGGTGAGGATCGGCGGAGGGATCCACGAGGGCGCGTGCGAGAACTTGGTGAGGGACTTTGGAGGAGAGAGCCAGTCGCGCATGGAGGGCGGCAAGCTTAGCAGACCGCAAAGCCCTGTCTGGGTGTGGCGATGGTAGAGACCGTCCGGCCAAGTCGGCCTCGTGGGAACTCGTGCTTTCCTCCGAAGGCTCACGAGCTACCTCTGCCTCTACCTCAGCCTCATCGAAGATAGTCTCGGGCGTTATTGTGGTGGATTGGCATCTTATCTGGGAGTGCAGGGCGGCGGGTGCTGCTGCTGCTGCTGTTGCTGGCCGTGATAGTTGCGATGCTCGTGACGAGGTTGTTGCAGACCGGGCGGTCGCCGTAGCCAGCCACTGGCGCGAGAATTGATGAATCCGTATCCTTTTCATATTCAACAAACCAAATCCCTCATCCCAACGCAGTGTGATCGTGCAATCTGGCGAGACACGAGGCTGGGGCCGCTCGGGTATCTCGAAGAAGGCGCTTGGAGGCTGTCTCGTGTCTGGCCCAGAAAAAGTTTCTGAGACGAGACTGGCCAATCTGATAGCGCAGTCCAGTGCAACTTCGACCTTCAATCAGAGACCTAGTTGCGCTGAACCGTGCACGGATGCCCCACCCTAACCTTCCAACAGCAGCCAATTTAGCGGACTAACTATTGGCCACCTCCCGGTCATAAGTGGATAAGTGGATCCGGCTCGATTCCGAGCTGCTGGTTGTCGATAGCTCGCTTGATTTATGGGTGACGACAGCTTCAAGTAACCTTCACTTTCGCAATTGATATCAATTGAACCGCAGAGATCCCATTCATCACACGATAGCAAGATGGTAAGCATACAAAGTCGCTCATTCTCCATGTTTTCATTGTTGCGGATTTGAAACTAACACGAACTAGGGTGGTGGTCCTCGAGTCCCGTAAGCCAAACCAAGAATGCCCTCCGCGCATTCCATCTCAAATGTCGAGCCGAATCCCTAATATCGGAGCATAGGTACCCCAAGCACGTCTGGTCGCCGTCCGGTGGCTGGTACACGCAACCTTCCAACTGGAAAGCCAACACTGCCGTCTTCATGGGAGTCATCATCGGCATCACCGCACTGACATGGAACCTGAGCGCCGAGCGAGAATTCCGATATAAGATGCCCGTACCCGATCGATTCTTCCCTAGCAGATAGTACGTCGCATATTCATATTCAAAATACACGTCTTATGTTCATTTATTGCCGTCGATTGGCGCTAACAATAGTCCCGCAGCTGGACCAGGCAGATCAGGGAGTACGAGGCGGCGCAGAAGGCAAAGGCGGAGAAGAGCGATTCCTAGACGTGGCCATCATCGCTTTGTACATATATCCTTTGATACAGGCAAAAGAGGGTTTCATAAAGAAGGAAGACTTGAAATCGGTGCAGAGGAGAAATGCTTGTGACTTCGACAATACACAAGGCCAACGAAATCACGCGGCTAGTTATGTCTATACTACTGGGTACTCTCAAAATTAAACCCGGCTGAGTAACTTGACAACATCAGATCATCGACGAATCCACTAAAGCTTTGTTCAAAGCTAGCTTCGAAGAACCGATGCCATTTATGGCACATTCTCTCATCGTTTGGTTTGAGGACTGTGACCGTGGTTTGAGGCGATCTACACTATCCCAATCGCCGCTTAAAATGAATCTGGGTGTGTCAGTATAGTCACATAATTATAACCATACACGAATTTGCTATCGGACTTACTTAGTAATTACTCAATTGTCTTTTTTATGTGTAGTTCTGGCCTGAAAGGAACGGATTGATTTACCGCCATCCCCTTGCTATATCGGCAATACAACCAACCCAATGTAATCTCATACGCATACACCTTATCTCCTGGCGCATAATCCGACATCGCGGGTGAATGGGCAGCGCTTAGATCCTTTAGATTACCTTAATACTCTCAAAATATGATCTGAGGAAACGGGCTCAGCTGGTTATCAATTACTAGTTTCAATTGCAAGGTTTGCCATGCAGTGTCCTTATTTGTCGACGCGCTCCTTTCATAGCTGATCTACTACGTACATATATGCACCGCACTGGCAATACTTCGATCCTTGTAAGACCTTTGCATAGCGCATTGAGATAAGTGGCGCAAGCCGTTAAAGGGTAGCTAGTTAGTTATAGCTATAGCGGTAGAGTCACTACCTGCATTATCAAGTAAAAGGCGGTGGAAAAGACGTTGTTGTACTCTCACGGCTTCGTTCGGTCTGTTGTGCTTAAATTTGCCGAGACACGGGCGTGCGTGTCGCCCGGCGGACATTAACTCGGAGATTCGTCTCACACAGAACTACAATGATACAACCATGTGTTTCTATCAGAAACGCCACGAGGAGTTTGACCGTAATCAAGTTACAAGGTGAAACATCGCACTAGTGTACGCCTTGCTGACGATCAGCATGCAAGTCCAGTTCAGGTTTTACTTGGGAAAATGAACCTATAGCTAGGTAGCTGCGTTGCGAGAAGGACGTTGCAAACATCGCGGGGTGCAGCGTCTCGAACGGTTGGCCACGTCGATTATGTAGGGGCTGTCTGTCCTACAGCACAGGTTGGTAAGCTGACTGACGTCCTAGACATAAGCTTATCATCATCATCATCACCCACACCGGCGGCAAGTCTGGGGAAATGCGACCAGAATCCCTCCGTCAATCCTTTGATACAGAGATAAGCACGGACGGCATTGAGGCCGCCTTTGACAGTTCGTAAGTAAGTTTAGCAAAGATCTAAGTCTAGTCTAGACCAGTACAGTTAGACGAAACAGCTTTCAATTCAGCTTGCGCCTGGTGAAGAAGTACAAGGTGTAGTTGTGGCTTGATATGCGAACGCATGAACTTGGCGTTAGATCTTCAGTTCGATCCCAAGTTTCTTGCTGGAGTAGCAACCACCACAGCACAGCCTACCAGTACCTAACCATGAACGACTCAGAACTGCCGAAACAGTGGCAGGTATGTTTTAATAGTGGACGGAAATGTCTGGTAAATCACTTACGTTATGGCTACTTCGGCGCGATGGAGTTCAATATCTAGAGATGAACCCAGTATCGACCTTCGTCTACGTGCAACGTCTTACCTAGAATGAATAAGCAGCACAGTTCGTCTCCTGCAAGTCATGTTGACGAACCCACGGAACAGATCCCCAAAAGATGACTCTACCTGCCCTGCAAAACAAGAATGTCATGCAGCAAACCACGAGGCAGTACATGAGAGAGACTGCAATATATTCCCTGTTGCAGCAGCCGTTGTTTGATCCAACCTCAGAGAGTTTTGACACACCCTGCTCAAGGCGGGCTGCGGGGTGACCTCGGTATGTAGACGGTACGGTACGATGCTTGATTGATGCGACAATGACAACACTCCAATGCGGGGTTCCGGATCACAGAAACGCTGAAGATACCTAGGTAGTTTGCTCTCCCGCTCGCACTTGAACACAGCCTTCGCTGATGGATAGGTAGCATTCAGTTCTTCCGTCTCTGGGCTTGGAGACCGTGCCGAAGACTTGGCGAAGACGCTGTGGTAGCTGTCGCAAAGCTCGAAGAATGGGGGGTTAGCAAAAGAGGAAGAGAAACGAAGGAAGAAGAAGAAGAAAAAAAAGAAGAAGAGGCGTATGTGCATATCTTGACCGTAAGCATGTCATCGCCCGTTTGTTCGATTTAATGTTTGGACGTTTGTTCTTTCGGTCGCCGAGTTGGGCAGATGGCGTAAGGTTTGGTTACCCCCGGTCCAAGTCGGGAGCAAAAAAAAAAAAAACAAAAAAAAAAAAAAACGAGCCGCCTACGCATACGTGAAACAGCTTTCCCATTTACAGTCTGATAAGAATACCTTTTTTTAATTCTGAAGCGCCTACGGCCCTATGGGGAAAATAAGCAATGCTAGTGACTGGGTGTCGTGAATACAAACTGAAACAAAGTAATTTCCCGAGTGAGACTGAAGAGGGCTAGTTTCCATTTGCTAGTAACTGCACCATGCATTGATGCGCTCTAGGATACCTAGTATGCGTTAGTACTGAGCGTGCTAAGTAAGTAAGAGTAGAGATAGAGGCTCTGTGCGTTGTTGATCGGCGAAGAAGAAAAAAAAGGTATTATATTCTGGTAGGATGTCTACATAGTATCTTCTAAGGGTCAGTACGAACTTCTCATAAGGTCTGACATAGCAATTACTGCACTCAACACCTACCATCACTAGCCAGATGCATATGCAGGTAATGTTGCACGTATACATTGCATCATTGGGTTGTGCCACAGGCCAATTATTGCCTATACCTAGCGAAACAGATGTGTTAACACTACCATAGGCCAACCACCAGATGACAGTTTCGCTTACCTATATACATAGTACAAGGTTGAACCCTCTGTTGCTCCCGTAGGTATCCGTGTAGTATCACGCGCTACGAATGCTGCGTTGACAGCCGCGAGCTCATTTCTCTTCGTGCAGCATTAGAACACATATATTATATATTTCTATCTTATGGCATTGCACACTACCTTGCTGTATACATAGTAAATATTATAAATATATAACAGTGACTGCCGGCGACAATGCAGCGCTGTCAACCTGGTTTTACCGTGTTGGATCTAACTAGATCTGACCAGAGTGCCCGAGCGAAGGTTGCTGCTGCTGCTGGTCCAACGTTTAGTTTCCCGGAACTAGTCCCCGATCGTCTTGCTGGTTCTGGAAGTCCTCCCTATCCACGATTGGCTGACCCCTGTCTTGTAATCTTAATGCACATTGAAGCTTTACTACGTCTTACCTAGCTCTGCCTGGGCTATACCTTGAATAGACAAGGGTCCGGGGTTCAAGCGTGCTATTCTCACGTCGCATTGATTTTGGTAGTCTTTCAAGATAGAGATATATCACCATAGTACCGACCTTAAAGAGGTAGATAGGTACCAAGGTCTTTTTGCAGGTCTCTATTCCATAGGAGAGGAACACGCTGGAATGCATTCTTCGCTTGAGATTTATTGTCAATGTGATAAGAATATTACAATAAGTGGTATCTTAATTCTTAACTAGCCTATATATGTCCATTATTCATCAATCCTAAGTCGCTGTAATGCCCTTCACCATTCACTAAAGTGTACCTATAGACATCCCTGTGTTTGACGTGGGAACCTGCCAAGATGACAGCGAATGTCCTCCAACACGCACCACTTAGCAACAGGTACTTGCCTGTAACAGACCGAGGCTAGTACAAAAGTGGACAGGCGTCATTCATTTACTCCTTTCCCGCGCACGTTTCTTTTCGGTACACCACAGGACAGCGCAGATTGATTGCTTTGCAGGAGCCAAGCAGTGGGCAGTGGGCAGCCAGAGCGCAAGACAGAGGTCGAGAGCTAATTGAAGGTAACGCAGCTCCCTATTACCCAGCTAAGCTACACAGAGCACAGAGGTACACAACACTCTGGGTCCGTCCAACCTCTTCAACCTCACGACGCCCAGTCAGTCGAACGTCTCTCCTCCACCAGCACACTCGCACAACTCTCCGCTACGCACCTCAGCGGTTGCACGGTCCGTTGTCGTGACCTGCCTGTGTGCGCATTCCCTTCTTCCTCCTACCCTCTGATTCTCTGTTCGTAGTAATATTTTTATTCACCGTCCCTCGCCATTCCGAACCTCGCATCGCGCATCTCGCATCGCGCATCCGTCGATCGATTGCCTTGCAGCTCTGACATGCGAATTGCCCGTGTTTGCATACTCTAACGCATTACAAACTCTTCCGGTCCGTATCCTGAGTGTGTACTGCTGTCTTTTCAGCATCACCTGCAAGAACAATCGAGATCAGACCAGATCCGTGGCCGGCCAATTCTTTCCTGAGCCTCTTCGAGTCGACCTCGCCTTCTCCAACTCCAGACCCTCTTTCTTCATCCAGGAGTCACCGGGAACAACAACACCACTCTACCCATTTGAGCGCGCCTAATAATCACAACCATCTTTTCCATTTCAGCATTAAACACTCCCTTTTTTTCTCACATTCGCTTTTGTTTTTTACGAATTGCTTGCAGAAAGATTTTCTCTCCTGATTACCACACCCAATTAATTCAGTCATCACGCACAATTACAAACAGATTCAGGCCTTCTACTCTTTCTGAATACTTTTCACCTGCAACATCTAGTCAACTCTAGTCTCTGCAGTTCTACGAACAAGTCTAACTCTCGTTAAGTCACCGGCTGGAATGAAGAATAACTGGTCAGGAATATGATGCTTTTATGAAACCAACACTTATTTTCCTCAACGCCAACCATCGATTACCCACACCAGCTCATCAGGAAATTACGGGTTTTCTCTTTCAACAAATCCATAATGGCTTCGAGCCACTCGGCCACAGTTCGTACCCCAAAGAGCCGCGTATGGCGTGCTAAAGGGCTGGTGATGTTCATGATGGCCTCAGCACCTGTAACCATGGCACAAGCACAACCTGCCTGCATCCAGTTAACAGGTTCGACTACATGTCCATCATTCAGCTCCTCCTATGTTTCAACAAATAAGAATGTGACCGACTTATTGTAAGAATATTGCACACAGATCACCATTGTTGAGGCGGTAAACCCGAATGCTGACGTGTAGCTCCTAGCTCGTTCCTCACGGTTGTCAACGATGTCGAAACATTTGATTCGCAGCTGAACCAGTACATCACAGGTGAATGGCGGCAACGACAGTACCAAACGTTGCTTGGGTGTGGAGCCGTTGACTTGTCCGATAACGATTTTTACGCACGCTTCAGCATCTCTGTTCTCTGCAATGGAATTGTCCAGAACTCAATACCATTTTGCCAGATGTCGGACGATGCTAAGCGGCCTCTATGCGCTCCTGACTGCGCTAACTACGCCCAAAGTGAGGAGTACATTGTGGCCAACCCAGACCTCTGCCCAACGCCGGGAAGCAATGCCCAAAATCAGATCCGATCAGACTTCGAGGTCTGTGCGTTGCCAGCAGATGCTTTGTCCCCTACCAATTGTGTACAAGCTTCCAGCAACGAACCAGACAATTGTGGGTATGGGAATAGCACGTTTGGATTATGCTCGTACTGTTCCTCTGGTGGTATCAATTCAACCGACACATGCTGTTACAACTCGAATGCGGAGGAGAGATGCGCAGGTGTTGTTTTACCGACTATAATGCCACAAAATTTTACCTCTACAACCCCGACAGCTACCAGTAGTCCGACAGGAACAGCTATACCTGGGGGATCAACGGTAGGACATGGACTTTCGGGCGGCGCAATCGCTGGCGCCGTTGTAGGATCGGTAGTCGGTGCTCTTCTGATAGCACTTTTACTCTTTTTCTGCATTCGACATGCGCGCCGAAAGCAAGAAAATGAGAAAGCGAATATCTTCAACCAACCTTCCCCGACTAGGAAAGGACCAGCCAGCCAGGCCGCACCGGCCACGCCACCTCAAGGATACGAAGTGCTTCCAGGGGGCAGAATTGCACGCATGTCCGCTTTGGAGGGTCACTCGGGCGGTTCGCCTGCAAGACGAGGTGACTCGCGACTTGGTAGCTCTACAGGGCCTGCTGCTGCTGCCGCGGGCGCAGCCACCGCCGGTGCCGCTGCCAGGTCCATTGGTGGAAGAAGGGCTGATAATCAGTCTTCCTCTGACTCTTTTGCAGAGAGCTCTGGAGCAGAAAATCGTGCTATTGGTGTCTTGCGCCCGCCACCTACCAATATTCGTAGGCACGGCTCACTATCTAGTAGTTCCGCATTGGGGGGTGAAGATCCTCAATCTCCCACTAGTGCTGGAGGGATGTCTTCGCCACCTGGTGTTAACAGTCAGCAGTCGGAGCAGCTTCCATTTTTTAAGGATTACTACTCACGGGACGACATCCACCCAGGCGAGCGGGTAGCCGTGCTCTGGGCGTATCAACCTCGTGCAAATGACGAGTTCTCACTAGAACGGGGTGATATGTTAAAGGTGGTAGGCATCTGGGATGATGGCTGGGCTACTGGTATTATGCTGGATGAGCGAGCCGAAGACTGGGACGCGAAACGGCAGGCCCAGAGGGACAGTGGTGTCTCCAATGCCTCTGGTCGTGGACGTGACACGTCACCTGCCGTGACCGGCGAGATTAAAGCATTCCCTCTGGTCTGTGTATGCCTCCCGGACCATTGGCGGAAAACTATTGAGGGAGATGGGTCCACCGAAACGGGATCAAGTGCACACCAAGGAAGTCATCACACATGAACAAGAAGAATCTAGCTCATGCTCTCATTCCTACCCATAAGAAGGAATTCTGGACTGCATTTATTAGGCGTTTCGGGTCTCATATGAAGACATGCCTCCCTAAGTGGATCCCTGATGATAAGATACGACTCCCTTGGCACATTTTCAATTGCCGCTAATCTCCTGGACTTTCGATCAGCATCGCGGCAGCAGTCTCATCGGCATAGATGAAGCATCTCATATTTTTGCGATAGACAGATTTACTGCATTCAGTTCTACGCGAGCAGTATCGTTAGGTCTTCCAACCGACCGCCTACAGCAGAGGGTTTTGTCGCCACGGCCCCTCGGGCATGCAGCCTTTCCCTGCTAGGACAAAGCCGCTCGATTGGTCATTGGATCACTGTTGACAGCCTTGCGATGTCTTTTCTCTTCGTTATTAGATCTATATACCCTGTTTGTTTGTTTGAGAAGGTGTTTAGGGGTACATATTGTTTGGGAAAAGCCATGAATGTATAATCTATTTTCTTCTCTGAGGACGTCGGATTCAGCAGGGCTTGTAGGGCGCGTTAAAGGGTCCTGCCCACACGTCTTCGCAAGAGCTCTGGGAGGTAAAGAGGTCGGCGGATGCAAGTACACGTTCATACGACGGACGAGAGATGGATGAACCTACAGTGTGCTGTGATGTCTGGACCGTACCTATGAGGCCGCTTCAGAAGCACCATCTTGCTAAGCTAGTTAATCACGCCGATGCCAATTACCTACATAGTAATTCATGAATGATTGACATGAAAATGACTTGTTCAATACATATCTTGTAAAGCTGTGGTGTTATTATTAAAGCGAGTTTGAAAAGCGTGGTTACTATATTTACACAACACAATTATCTAGCTCTAAATCCAGGCCGGTACATCTTATATCCCCTTGTACAATCCAACCAGATCGTGCCAGAATATCTACAATAGGTCGAAAAGCCTGACGGGAGGATTTTTTGCGCCCATTGTGCCAATCGTCCCTTTTCAACTCTGCGTATAAGTCAGCCACTAAGTGGTGGAAACCCCCTTTAACCAGCCTCACCTATGCCACTTACACCACACACCACTGCAGTATATGCGCGCACATGGCAGTTTCGTGTTACAAGATGATTCTAAATATAAATGCCGTTAAAAATTATCTACCGGAACTAGTGGCTTATAGGTTGCTTATCAAGGTACCCAAGTCGTATGCCGCAAGTGCCGGTGTAACCATAATGACATTTAGCCAGGACACAGCATAGTAATATTGAGGATTTCCGCGAACACGCCGCCAGCAAGTCCTAAAGCTTACTCGCCTGTACACATGTAAGTGAGGCTGATTTAGTGGACCAGCTACCTTGACCGAAGGATGTCTGAGACATGTAGCTTGCTCACGGCAAGATGACGTAATGACCCCTCCTAGTAGGACTTCATCTTTTATTTCCTTCTATTAACCTAGTCAACTTATTTCTACTCTATGAATGTATCAACAACCATGACCACGGGAATGGTACAATGTAAATGTTCTCTATTTCTTGTGAAGAAAGAGAGTGACCCATATCGGCTCGAAAAGAAGTCGATAATGTCTCATATTGCTGAAATGTTGTACGGGAGCCTACGTAAGATGCTGATACCCGTGCGGGACTGCGATGGACCTTCGTAGTCATATCATTCGAAGTCATATCATCATGAAGCCATATTATGAAGTCGAATCGTACAGGTCTCAGGTACTTGCTAAGACTGTCTCAGCGAGACTATTCAGATTTTACTATCTGGGACGTTGTGACACCTAGGGCAACGGCCGAAAAGGCACAAGGGAAAGTTGTCCATATACACCTTAATCTACAGGAGATTGCAAGAGTTTTGTGGATGATTAAGAGACCTTTATAGTCATAGAATATATTGTCTTATTGAGGCTGTCTCCAAGTCCTTTTGTAGTAGTAATAGCCGTGTGGACTACTTCCCCTATCTGTACATGTGAGCGAGCCTGGTGTAAGTCTTATTACTTTTGCTTGTTACTGTATGGGCAGAATCTTAATCTCGCCACTCTTCATTTGCTTACTGGCTTACCTAGCAGGTAGAGCTAGTTCTGAACCATGTAACGCAGCACGTTCAAGGCGTTGTTGGTGTGGTATCACTGTTGGATTCACTCACAGCTGAATAAGCAAAGCTGCCCCAAGCAGTGTTGGGGGCTATTCTCAGTAACCATCGATACGCACCTCCGATTCGCCGAATAAAGTGAAAATGTAATTACAGCATATTGAGTAAGGCTGGGGGCTCGTTTCAGTTCAGGCTTCACAAGGTGCGGCTGTCTGAGCGCTGATAGAGATTGCCTATTGAGGAGGTTGATATAATTCTATGAGTTTGCCTCCTCTAATTGGGATTTTACTTCTGGTGTCGAAAATGACAGTTGCACGTCTAGCCGCTTGTCTAGCCGCTCTCGCTAGTTGATCATTCATCAAGTTCTAAGCACATCCCGCCAACATCTATCTCAAGCTATGGCAAGCTCTCTTTTTTCCACATCCACGCCGATAGATCAGGGAGACTATGGTGTAAGACTAGGTGTCTGGACAAATTGGTCGCGAGGACCAGTCTTCGGCGCCACTTTAACTCTTACGCGAGAACAAGGTTCTCTTCTCATATCCTTTACAGCGCTTTTTGTTACTATCGTTGCTAGCCGTTTCTGGATGACGGCATGTTTGGTGCTTCATAGACACTTCTCGGCTGCAGCACCTCATGACGCCCTCCATCATCAACGCCAAGCGATTTTCCGAAACTCGACTTCCTCCGGCTCGGGGCTGTGGTCGCTGATCCAGCTTTTATATGCCTGGCGCCACTTGGCCCAAAGATGCCTCAGTCGCGTCCTTCCATCTCTTATCTTCGCTACCTTGTGCTTAGTACTATTTGCCTTTGCTTCTGGTTTCTCCTCCAGCATCTCGACTGCTATTGGAGATGAGGTGCTGATTGATGCCACGAATTGCGGCTGGCCTCAGATCGACCAAGCTTCCGTCAATAATAGTACTCAAATTATAGAACCTTGGTTTTCCGGTTTGATAAACAATGCCGCCAATTACGCGCAGCAAGTTTATTCCCCTAGCGGTACCGGTATATTTGATAATACCATCTACGTCCAGAGAAAATTAAATGCTACATCGAATCACAACGCACCTTGTCCTTTTCGCGATGACCTATGCCGCAGCAATTCATCCAACCTGCTTCTCGACTCGGGGTACCAGGACGCCCGTAACGACTTTGGTATAAACCTTCCCAAGGAGCAAAGTTTTCAGGTCCGACAAATTCTCCACTGCGCTCCGTTGGTTACCGAAGGCCATGAAGAGCCAATACAATTGAACCAAACGAACTATACTCAGTACCATTATGGGCCACTTAACTTGGGAGACCCCTCTTTGAACTTTTCCAACTATACGTTCATCGTCGAAGATATCAACACTCAGTATATTAAAAAGAGCTCGGAAAACATCTTTGATGGTTATGGCCTATCGTAAGGCATTTCGTTTCTTTTGATGAACCCCGGCGCGCGGGGGGGGGGGGGGCGGGGGGGCGCCGGGGGCGGGGGCCGGCGCCGCCGAACC